>CM060966.1:53296283-53736283 GCA_030765045.1 Tenodera sinensis
CCTATGCCTGACACTTGAAGATCTATGACACTGAATTGTTGAAGCTGTAAATTCGATAACTGGAGACCAGCTGATTCGTGTGTAGCAAGAAACGAACCATCGTTTTGACATTTGTCGTGTAACTCACATTGCTCATATTGAATGTATAACATAAAATTGTAAACCTTTCTCTCTCCATGAGAGCTGGAATCATGTTTCTATCTTTTGTAGTTTGGAAGAAATAAAAATTTAAAATCTGTTCTTCCTTTTTGAATAGCCCTGTATTTCAAAATTATTCTATATCATGGAATTTTATCAAAACAAATTTCAGTAGTTGAAGTATTATAATTGTGAAGCATAGTTGAAAAAAAATATGCTGAATAAATTAATACATTTTGATATAAAGTAATTTACTCAAGAACAGCCTTACGCTTTACAACATCCTAAGGAAAATTAAAAAGATTTCATAAATTGAATATATCGCAACATTAAAATAAATAATGAGGAACATCAGTATCACCAGAGCTTGAACCCGGCAAATAATTTTTAAATTGCTGTATTTGTTCCCTTTGTGTGCTGCAACTTCAAAAACCACTGCATCAGGTCTTATTGTTATTTTGGTATTTTAATTTATTTTTCCAGACATGTGCATATTAAGATGTATAAAAATGTACATGTATAAATAAACAAAGAAACATAGTATTCCTATTAATTATACAACACCAGTAATAAAAAAGTTGAAATGCATACTGTCATGAAGCAACTATTATGCTTAGTGGAAGGTTAGTGCCATGCAGTCAGAACTGTCAACAACATAAGGCAAGCACACACCAGGGTACACAATATAAGTGCTATCATCAAAGAACTAGAACCTTACAGGTATTTAGATGCCGCCAGTGTTCTAGATAGTGCTTAAGGCTATATAAATCAGTGAGTCAGTCTTGGGAGTGAGGAAGTTGGGAGAAAGTGAGGAAGCCAGCAGAGAGTGAGGAAGTCGGGAGAGAGGGGAAAGTCGGGGAGAGTAAGGAAATCGGGGGGCAGTAATGAAGTAGGAAGAGAATGAGGAAGTCGGGAGAGAGTAAGGAAGTGGGAACAAGTCAGGAAGTCGGTAGGGTGAGGAAGTAGGAGCAAGTGAGGAAGTCGGTAGGGTGAGGAAGTGGGAGCAAGTGATGAAGTCGGTAGGGTGAGGAAGTGGGAGTAACTGAGGAAGTAGGAAGAGAGTGAGGAAGTCAGGAGAGAGTGAGGAAGCCAGTAGAGTGAGGAGGTGGGAGCAACTGAGTAAGTCGGAAGAGAGTGAGGAAGTGGGAGCAAGTGAGGAAGCCGGTAGAGCGAGGAAGTGGGAGCAACTGAGGAAGTCGGAAGAGAGTGAGGAAGTCGGTAGGGTGAGGAAGTGGGAGCAAGTGAGGAAGTCAGTAGGGTGAGGAAGTGGGAGCAACTGAGGAAGTTAGAAGAGAGTGAGGAAGTAGGGAGAGAGTGAGGAAGTTGGGAGAGAGTGAGGAAGTTGGGAGAGAGTGAGGAAGTCGGGAGAGAGTGAGAAAGTGGGAGCAAGTGAGGAAGCCAGTAGAGTGAGGAGTTGGGAGCAACTGAGTAAGTCGGAAGAGAGTGAGGAAGTGGGAGCAAGTGAGGAAGTCGGTAGAGCGAGGAAGTGGGAGCAAGTGAGGAAGTCGGTAGAGCGAGGAAGTGGGAGCAACTAAGTCGGAAGAGAGTGACGAAGTGGGAGTGGGTGAGAAAGTCGGAAGACAGAAGTTGGGTGAGAGTGTGCGGATGTTGGGAGAAAGTAAGAAATTGAGGAGAGAGTGAGAAAGTTGGGAGAGAGTAAGAAAGTCAGGAGAGAGTAAGACAGTGGGAGTGAGCGAGGAAGTTGGGAGAGAGTAAATGAGTGGGAGCAAGTGAGGAAATTGGGAGAGACTGAAGAAGTAAGGAGAGAGTGAGGAAGCTGGAAGCAAGTGAGGATGTCAAGAGTGAGAAAGTCGGGAAAAAGTACGTCAGGAGAGAGTGAGGAATTTGGGAGTGAATGAGGAAGTTGGGAGAGTGTAAAGAAGTCGAGAGATAGTGAGGAAGTCAGCCCGTTGACAACTAGGTTATTTGGGCCCAAGTCAAATCTTGAAGTCTAAAATACTCACAAACTTATGGGCTTAAAAGACTAAAGCTAAAATACAAAATGAAAAAGGTAAAATGCTAAAATATTTAAAAAAAGATTAATAGTAAAGAGTTAAAGCATGAAAACTGAATGTTGTTGTTTTCTAGTGCCTTGCATCTGGCAATGAATGTTAAAACAGTAAAATATTACAACTGTAAACACAAATGGTACAACCAATAAGGTGAGTAGTCATGGTCTAAAACAGTAAAACTAAAAGCCCAAATATGAAATATAAGTTAAACTTGCTTTGCAAATCAATTTCAGAAACAAGCTGCAGCACCTTATCTATAGATAAGTTGAATGGCAGTTAGTACTTCCCATGACTGCTGCCAGACGGCAAATAGATGACGAAAGTACCGCTGTACATCCATATAAGGCGGAGTCTGGGTGGATAATCCTGACATCAACATTGACATAGCAGCAGCATCCGCCTCCTCGTTGCTGGGAATACCCACATGGCCTGGGGTCCATGTAAAAACAAACTGGTATCCGTGAGACAGTAACTGTAAGTGTCTGTATTTTAACTATGAATGCTTAAGAGCTGAGAAACTGCTGCAGGGTGTAAAGAGCGCTCACAGAATCAAAGTAAATGATAAAATTTCCAGGATCTGAGCTGGAGATAAAAAGTAAGAAATTAAATATGGCAAACAGCTCGGCAGTAAAAGCAGAAATGGCGAAACAGAAAGATGGTACTTGTGAGCCTCACCATTATAGACAGAACTACACTTTGTAGCACCACCCACCTGGGAACCATCGGTAAATACCGGAGTGTAATTCCGGTAATGTCCCAAAACCTCCGTGAAGAGTTGATGATAGCTATATTAGCATGGCCCGAAAGCTCCAGGTCGATTTGGGCATGCTGATGTTGCTAAGGAGGGAAGCGGCCAAGGCAATACCGTTCTACAGCAGGCATTCGGAGAGAATGTGCGGCGAGCAGATCGCGAAACCGAATACCACTGGGATGGGACATAGAGCTATTTCGCATATAACGTTGGGCGAGGTCTAGAGGCAATACAGACTGAAATGACGGATGACCCGGGTGAGCTGCCAAACGTGCCACGTACGAACAAAGCAATAACAATAGTCGGACAGACAGTGGAAGTTCGCCAGTACCGGCATACTAGACTCGACTCTCGACAGTAAGCGGAAAGTTTCAGTAACAAGACGGATACCAGTATGATTAATCGTGTTTAAAAGGCGAAGTTTGGAGGCGATCGGCGCGCCATGGATAAAATAGTCGTAATCTAGTTTGTACCGGACCAATGTGCGATACAACCTGAACATTACCGTGAGATTGTATTGCCCAAGATGCCCCAGATAAAACCCTGAGTACCCGAAGTGAACGATCACAGGAAGCACGGAGATAACGAATATGGTGCTCCCATGTGAGTTTGCTGACGAGTTGAAAGTCCAGGAACTTAAGGTGCGGAACAAACTGTAGACGTGTGCCACGCAAATGATAATCAGGAGGAGGGTGTACGCCATGAGGTCGATAAAAGTGGACATACTGTGTTTTCGTAGAGGACCACTGAAAGCCGATGCGAAGCGCCCACTACACTAGGCAATCGCCGAGAAACTAAGTGTTGTTTGTCCGGAGCCCTGGCCCGGAACCAATTAATATTCCACTGATTTCTTTCCATGCTACTTAATTTTCTTTTTCACCTTTGCACACTTTGGACTGCCGACGCGAGGTTCCCCGTACTCTGGCGACTTCTCCGATGTGCGGGAGCCTGAAGAACCCGATTCGCAGAGCGGGAGCGGGACTTCACAGAGGGCGTGCAGTTATTCGCCCGAGGTTTATGCCTGGAACGATGGCGTTCAACGGGCAATGAAGATGTCCTAGAGCTAGTCGACTGCTGCGGAGCTGGCGTCTGGAGTCAGAAGAGGTAGTCTGTGAACTGTAGGTGGGGTAGAAACATGCTCGTCAGGTGAGTCAGTTTGGACTCCCATGGAAACCCGCGACAGCGAACTGGTGCACGTCTGTACGGCGCCCTGTTTGGAAACAGGCTGGCGAACAGCTGCAGAAAACTTCATGGTAGCGGTGGTAGGATGAAATTCCTGGTACCGCTTTCGTGCATCTGCAACAGTCAGGTGTTCCTTAACCCTAAGCTCCTGGATTGCTTTCTCCTATAAAAAGCGGGGGCAATCGCGCGAGTTCGGCGGATGTGGTCCTCCACAGTTCACACAAGTGGAGTCCTGGTCGCAAAGGGTGCCGTCGTGAGCATCTGGACCACAGCGAGTACAAACTGGCGAGCCGGTACAGCACTGCTGTATGCCCGAACTTCTGGCAGCGAAAACAACACATCGGAAAAAAACTATTTTGTTGTTTAACGACGCTGTCAATTGCCAGGATCACATCAGCGTCGCCGGTGTGCCGGAATTTTGTCCCGCAGGAGTTCTTTTACATGCCAGTAAATCTACTGACATGGAGCTGTCGTTTTTAAGCACACATAAAAACCATCGACCTGGGCCGGGTTTGAACCCGCGACCTTGGGATCAATAGGCCAGCGTCTAACCAACTGAGCCACCCAGACCGATAACAGCACATCGGGTTCGGGACATACGGTTGCACGTTCATACCGCAAGGGTGTATTGCGGCAGAGTCGTACATTCAAAGGTAAGGAAAACCGTACTAAAGAGGACCAATTAAACGGTATGCAGCAATAACGCCTTGATCCGACAGGCAGTTAACTATATCCTTGTTAGAGAGGCCGTCCGCTCATGAGGTAGAAACTATGCCACGAACAGGTTTTATGTTTTTCTATCTTTAAGGGGTAAGAACCCAGAAGAGTGGCTTTCAACAGTTTTGTAGTCTGGGTGTCTTGAGCGACCTCTATTAGCAAGCTGCCGTCCCTACATCGTGCGACATTTTTCATTGGACCACAGATTCAATGTTCGGGAGAGTTCGGGAGAGAGCGAGGAGGGCGGGAAAGGACGAGATCGGGAGAGAGCGAGGAGGTCGAGAGAAAGAGAGGTGGTCGGGAGAAAGAGAGGCGGTCGGGACAGAGTGAGGAAGTCTCGCTGATTTATGGTATTCTAAGTTCTGAGTCTTGAGCGAGTCTTGCAGTGAGCAGGTCCCGCAAGTTAAGTCAGTCTTGACGAAGATTTGTGGTCAGGAAATCCTGCAAGAGAAGCGACTTGTGAAGATGACCTATCAGGAAGCCAGACGTGAGTGATCCTTGCATCGAGGAAGACGTGCAAGTGAAATCAGTCATGAGTGAGCCTGCAGTAAGAAAGTCCCGCAAATGAAGCCAGTCGTGAGTGGTCCTGCAGTAAGGAAATCCCACATATGAAATCAGTCATAAGAGAGCTGCGCAATGAGGAAGTCCCGCAAATGAACCCAGTCATAAGTGAGCCTGCAGTAAGGAAGTCCCACAAGTAAAGCAAGTTGTGAGGATGTCTTACAAGGAAGCCAGTTGTAAGTGAGCCTTGCAGTGAGGAGGTACCACAAATGATGCCAGTCGTGAGTGAGCCTGCAGTAAGGAAGTGTCGCAAATGAAGTAAGCGTGAGAGAGCTGTGCAATGAGGAAGTCTTGCAGGTGAAGCAGTTTGTGAGAAAGTCCTGCAAGTGAAACGAGTTGTGGGACACTATTGCGAGTTCTGAAATGAGTTGTGAGGAAGCCTTGTAGTGAGGAAATCCTCCAAGTTAAGCGAGTCGTGAGTGAGCCTACAGTAAGCAAGTCCCACAAGTGAAACCAGAGGTGAGTGAACCTTATGGTGAGAAATTTCTGCATGTAAAGCAAGTTGTGAGGAAACCTTGCAGGGAGGTAGTTGTACAAGTGAAGCGACTCATGAGAAAGCTTTGCAGTGAGCAAGGTTCACAAGTGAAGCGAGTCTTGAGGAAGCCGTGACAGTGACTACTGAAATAGTTCACATTAGTAAAGTGATAGAGTGAACTAAGAGAAGGATTGGCAAGAATCTAATGAAACTATTCAAATTCTAAGTTTGGAAAACTGGAAAAAATATCACAATATTGATGAACAATTAAGTTATCCAAGGTTGTCTGTAAGCTTCATGTTATAAGTGTTACAGGCAGGGAACTGCACCTTTAATGGTGCACATATCCCACAGCATTGCAAGCTGAATACATTATGCTCCAGTTTTTTAAGCAGTGGTGCTCACCATAGTTAAGGCAGAGCCTTCCACCAACACCTGTGTGATTGTAAGGGTCATGAATATGAATAAAGCGAGCATGCATCAGAGCCTACAAGAATGACAACTCTGTCCTTATCATCTGCTCAAGGTGCAGGCACAGTTAAGGCAGAACCTTCTACCAGCACCTGTGTGATCACAAGGATCATGAATACGAACAAAGTCTGCATGCATTGGAGCCTACAAGAATGACAACTCTGCCCCTATCATCTGCTCAAGGTGCAGGCCCAGCCACTTTCTTATATTTGGAAAGTTGATTACAAAAACAGATGGTATAGAAGATGTGGAAAGAAGGATTTGCGTAACACAGGGCAGAGCAACTTGTGAAATAGCATGAGCAACCCTCGCTTTTTTTTACCAGCTAAACAGTTAGTGCAAGTCTGTGAGCAGGCTACGCTCAGAGAGTGCCAGTTGCCCTGCCTGTCCTAACAAATGGAACATTGGAGCAGTTCTACCTCATATGGCAGAGTAATAGCAGATCATTGAAAACAAAGCTTATGCTTTTAACACCAACTTAAAGTCAGTCCTCCTCTATGGTTGTGAAAAATGGAGAATTACAGATGCAATAAATAAAAAGAAGCAGACTTTTATTAACAGATGTCTGAGGCATATTATAAATATAAGATTGCTAGAAATAATATCAAATGAACTGGTCTCAAATACGTTACTAAATAAAACAAAGAAAGTGGAACTGAGGATATTCACTGAAAAAGCTAGATGGAGCCATCAGGAACACTGCACTTTATTGGAACCCTTAACAAGTAAGGAGAGGACAACCTACGAAAATGTGGAAGCAATCAATAGAAGAGAAGGTAAAGGGATGCAGGAAAAGCTGGAAAGAAGCAAAATGGCTGGCTGGAAATGGAATATGCTTGAGGAACTGCCCTATGTTTAAACTAGGAATAACAGGATATAAATCAAGTCAAAAATTGGGGCCAGCATCCCATACTTAAGTTCTGTAAGTGGACCTTAGAGCAACAAATTAAACATCCTGAGTTCTCAGTTCTTTTCAGCGATGAGACCATATTCACAAGAGGGGGCACAAACAGTCATAAGGGAGCGGATGCAATGAAGATGGAGGTATGTTATCTGCATAGATTCACCATGAACTTGTAGCAGAATATATAACATAGGAAAACTATTGTGAATTATGAAGAAAAATGCCCTTTGTTTTTAATAGTTAATAATAGTTGCTTGAATATGATAAATATTTACTTGTATTAACTGAGAAATGTTACCTATGTTAATATTTTACTGCCCTCACATTTAAATACTGTGCATAACATAAATCTAAACATAAATCTAATAGAATATTACAGAATAATTTATATTATTGCATTTATATAATCACTTCATATGTCAGAGAAGTACAGTAAAAAAATGCATGTCACCATGTAGATCATATCTATGTACAGAGAAAATCAATAGTTCAGAAATGTTCTTAGTACCAGCATTGTCCATGATCATGTATATTGTGACGATAATTTTGTAAATTTTTGGTTAAGTATAAATCTATAAAATTCAGATATTTGGGAGGACGGCACCATGGCTGAGCAGTTAGAGCATTTGTCTGCCACCTAGGTGGCCCAGGCTCAATCACAGGGACCCGCATCGCATGCGGCATTTGTGGTGGACAAAGTGGTGTCAGAGCAGGTTTTCTCTGGGTCCTCTGGTTTCCCCCACCACTCTTTCCACCAATTACTTTATTATTACCTTTCAAATCATCGATTTTGCTTGCATTTCATATCATCCTCTTCCTCAATATCATATATGGTGCTTGGCTGACCACCTGCTTCTATGTCTTCACTCTGTCAGGTCCATAGGTTCCTGTGCTCCCCGACAGACATCTAAACCTAGGCACTGGGTTGTTAGCCCTAGGGGTATAAGTCCTACATAAGGGGAGGGTAATCAGGTAAAGAAAGAAAGAAAAAAAGATATTTGGGACATAATTTATTAAAGTCCGGACACGCATTTTCCAGTCTGCATACGTGAAAGTCCTTTCCTGCAAGATCATGTTGCACAAACATGTGGTTAAATCATGCTCCGGTCCTACACACACAGTCAGCTCTGCTGACACATTCTGACAAATTATTAGCTAAGCTAATGCGTAAGTGAGTTTTGTGTATTTAAAATCCTGAATTTTTACTGAGCGGAGGTCAACTCCACATGCTAAGACAAACCTGCATCACTTTGATTTTTGAAGGTTTCTTGCACAATGGAACTTACGTTGCCAGGAATCTCTGCTATGGTAATGTAAAGACCTGTCTACTGCTGGCCACTATTTCATCTCCAATCACTATAATGTAAATCAATAACTTTCTGTAACTTAAACCTTCTTGAAACTAGAATCACATGTTGACTTCTGTGATTAGTCCTCTTGTATGTCCCTTCCAGTCAAGGCAGGGTAGTGTCGCCCAGCGCATTATTGTCGGCGCTACCGCAAAGGAGTCGAAGGAAAGAGACAGAGAATGGCCGCATTGTTGGGCGCTTGCCGAAAGAGAGAAAGTGATAGAGGCCTCTAGAAATGTCTGCTTTGTATTTCACCGAATAACTGAACTTTCCAGAATAGTGCTTGGGAGATATAAATAGCGGTAAAGTGTGAGAAGAGTGGGTCAGACGTACGTGAAGCGTTGAGTAGTGCCGACGGAGAACAGTCAGACGTATGTGAAGGTTGAGTAGTCGTGCCGACGGAGACGGACAGACGTATGTGAAGCCGACGGAGAAGAGTTAGTTCTTTGTGTTACGAATTCGGAGTCGTGCTGTTGGAGAATCGGTTAAGACTTTCTTGCTGTTGCAACGAGTGTACAAGTTACTGTTTACGGAAATAAAAGTGTTTCTTTATCTAGACTACATCTGTCTACTTTACTTCACACCCACAACCAAAAAGTTACACTGGTGTCAGAAGTGGGATCCGTCGAATTGCTTCTAGTTTCATTACATCGTCGTTAGAAGTTGCAACGTTAGAACCAAGATGGAGGGAGATTCGGAAACCAGGATGATGGCAATGATGAAAGAATTATTTGCCAAAATGGAAACGTCATACGACAACCTCGCTGCCAAAATGGAAACGAGAAACGACAACCTCGTTGCCGAGCTGAAAGAAGAAATGAAGACGGCAAGCGACAACCTCGCTGCTGAACTGAAAGACATGAAGACGACAAACGACAACCTCGCTACAGAAATGAAGGCGGCAAACGACAACCTCGCTACAGAAATGAAGGCGGCAAACGACAACCTCGCTGCCGAGCTGAAAGAGATGAAGACGGAGCTATCGGCGAAAATTGACGAGCAACTGGCTGGCGTGAGGAAGGATGTGAAAGAGCTCGGTGGAAAGATGGAGGACCTCGGCCAACGCGTTGACGCCCTGGAGAATGTCGGGGAACGGCTTAGCGTTCTTGAAGACAGGGTCGACGGTAGCGCCAAGGAGCTAAATGCAATGGTGGAAGGGATGCTTAGTGAAAAGCTCAAGAACTACAAGGCCGAGGCTCCAGCACGCGACACAACATCGACGCGCGTGAAACCACCGAAGTACGATGGCACGTCAACGTTTGAGGTCTTCCGCCGTCAATTCGACACAGTGGCCAAGCACAACAAATGGTCGCCAGAAGAAGAGGCCGCGCAGCTGATAGCCAGCCTCCAGGGACGAGCTGCAGAGGTGCTGAACGCAGTTCAGACAGCGGCGGCGCCCAAGGACATCTGGGAGGCCCTGGAGAACCGATTCGGAAACCACCGCTTAGCCGCAGCCTACCGCAGCCAACTGAAATCTAGGATGCAACTGCCAGTGGAGACGCTGCAGGAGTTCGCCCTGGCAATCGAACAGCTAGCCAGCAAAGCCTTGGTCGACCTTCCCTCCGAATTCGTATCCCGAGAAGCCGCCTATACCTTCGTCGACGGGGTACGCGATGCCGAGATACGTCAACGTCTGATGCTCGGCGACTACAAGACCATCCACGAGGCACTTACAGCCGCATTAAGGATGGAAGCGGCCAAAGTGACGGCTACCCCGACCTCGAAGACACGGAGTGTCCGCTACGATGAAGACCGCAGACCAGTCCAGGGACGCCGACGAAGACCAGGTGGTGTGTGTTGGGGGTGTGGCCAGCCGGGACACCTGATGAGAGACTGCCGGCACCAAGAAGAGCAGCCGGAAAACGAGTAATGGCCGGCGTGGCGAGGGGCACGTCGGCGCCGTCACCATCATCCCCTCGAGTGACACTGCGCGCCGTCAGCCGACGGATGGATGACAGCCTCATCGCGGACGGCTGGGTGAGAGGGAAGCCGTGCCGCGTGCTTGTTGACACTGGAGCAGCCGTGACTGTCGTCAGACCTGACGTAGCCAGGGGCTTGCCGTCGAGAAAACCGAGCCGACCGTACCAACTAGTGACGGCATCGGGTGACACCTTGCCTGTGGAGAGGGAGGCCCTGCTGCAGTTGACCTTGGGGCGAAGTGTCTTGCGTTTGTGGGTGTTCGTCGCGGAGGTGGCTGAGGAGGTGATACTGGGACTGGATGCCCTCAGGAGCCACGAGGCGACGGTCGACATCGGCAAGAAGGTTCTGCGGCTTAAGGGAGAGGAAGTAATGCTCCGGCACCCCGAAGAACGCCTTGGAATCTGCAGGGTCATTCTCAGGGAAGACGTAGTTGTCCCCGCGAGAAGCGAGATGGTAGTGACGGCGCGACTGGAAGGCCAGCGCAAGAAGAACATGCTGCTGGACCGGAAGACGCATGTGCACGGGCTCTGTGTAGCCGGGACATTGTTGCCGTGCCGAGAGGAGGTGCCGGTGAGACTGCTCAACCCAACAGACACCGATCACGACGTCCAGGCCGGGACGGAGTTGGGGACGTGCGAGCCCGTGGTCAGCGTAACTCCAATAGACAAGACCCAGGAGCCGGTGCCGACGCAACACTTGGGGCCCCGACTGGAAGAATTACTGGAGAGGGCGGCCGACCACCTGACCGCTGAACAGAGAGAGAAGGTTCAACAACTGCTGAGAGTATATCAGCGCGTCTTCAGCCAAGGCAGCAGCGATTACGGCCGCACGGACCGAGTGCTTCACCACATCGACACCGGAGACGCCCGGCCTATTCGGCAACCACCTAGACGCGTTCCGTTGGCTAAACAAGCGGCGGTACGAGACATGCTGGAGGACATGAGAACCAAGGGAGTGATCGAAGAATCTGACAGTCCTTGGTGTTCCCCTGTAGTTCTGGTGAAGAAGAAGAATGGCGAGCTACGCTTCTGCGTAGATTACAGGAAGCTGAACGCTGTCACCAGGAAGGACTGCTTCCCCTTACCCCGGATTGACGACACCCTGGACACGCTTGCTGGTGCGCAGTGGTTCTCAACCCTGGACCTGAAATCGGGTTACTGGCAGGTGGCTCTAGACCCAAGAGACAAGGAGAAGACCGCATTCTCCACAGGCCAAGGGCTTTGGCAGTTCACAGTTATGCCCTTTGGTCTCTGCAACGCACCAGCTACCTTCCAACGCCTCATGGAGTCAGTAATGAGAGGATTGACTTATGACGCCTGCCTGTTATACCTGGACGACATCATCATCGTCGGCAAGACATTCGAAGACCATCTTGACAAACTGAGCAAGGTGCTGCAGAGACTGCAGGCGACCGGCTTGAAGCTGAACGCCAAGAAGTGCCAGCTCTTCCGCAGGGAAGTCAACTACTTGGGCCACATAGTCTCACCAACCGGAGTGGCCACGGATCCGGAGAAGACACAGGCCGTGAGAGATTGGCCTCGCCCAAAGGATAGGCGAGAACTGCGCAGTTTCCTTGGGTTGTGCAGTTATTACCGCCGCTTCATAAAGGGTTTCTCCAGCATCGTCAAACCCCTCACTCGCTTGACGGAAGAACATCGACCTTATGTGTGGACGGAGGACGCCGAAGGTGCTTTCCGACAGCTCAAGAGGACGCTCTGCAGTGCTCCTATTTTGGGATTCCCGCAACCAGGCGACGCCTTCATTGTGGACACCGACGCCAGCGACCATTGCATTGGAGGCGTCCTATCCCAAGTCCAGAACGGCCACGAGCGGGTGATAGCCTACTACAGCAAGACGTTGTCCAAGGCAGAGAAGAACTACTGTGTCACCCGACGAGAGCTACTGGCGGTAGTGAAGACCTTGGAGCACTTCCACAAGTACCTGTACGGTCAGCCATTCCATCTGAGGACAGACCACTCCGCCCTAACCTGGCTACTTAGCTTTAGAAACCTGGAGGGCCAGACAGCCCGTTGGGTCCAAAGGTTGCAGGAGTACGACTTCACCTCCGAACATCGCAGAGGGAAGAGCCACGGCAACGCAGACGCCATGTCCCGAAGACCCTGCCTAGAAGAGTGCGGCCAATGCGCAAGAGTGGAAGAGAAGGAGCGTACCGCAGCTGTCAGAGTGGTCACGGCAGTGCCTGCGGACGGATGGGATAGCGCGGGCCTGAGGAGGGAGCAGCTGGCGGACGCCGACTTGGGGCCACTCTTGAGAGAAGTGCAGGCAGGGACAAGACCAACTTGGGAGGACATCGCACCCAGAAGCGCTACATACAAGTCGTACTGGGCCCAATGGGACTCGTTGAAGACCAAAGAGGGCGTGTTGTTCCGGGTATGGGAATCACCTGATGGGAAGACCCAGAAAGAGCAGTTGGTACTTCCCCGAAGTAGGGTCCCGGAAGTCTTGGAGGAAGTGCACGCCGGTACCTCGGGTGGACACCTAGGAGCAAACCGGACGATCGACAAACTCCGACAGCGCTACTACTGGCTGAGGCTCCGAGCAGACGCTGAGAACTGGTGCCGTCAATGTCACGTGTGCGCGGCGAGTCGTGGCCCCCAGACTAGAAGCCGGGGTCGCATGCAGCAGTACAACGTCGGAGCGCCCTTCGAACGCATCGCCGTCGACATAGCTGGACCATTCCCAGTGTCCGATCGAGGCAACAAGTACCTGATGGTAGCTGTGGACTACTTCACCAAGTGGCCGGAGGTGTATGCCATCCCGAACCAAGAGGCGAAGACAATTACAGACTGCCTCGTGGAACAGCTATTTTGCCGTTTTGGGGTCCCGTTAGAGCTCCACAGCGACCAGGGCACCAATTTTGAGTCCCACCTAATGAAGGAGGCATTAGAAAGACTTGGGGTGAACAAGACCCGCACAACACCCCTACATCCACAGTCGGACGGCATGGTCGAGAGATACATCAAGACCCTAGAGGAGCACCTGAGGAAGGTCGTGGCCAGCCATCAGAGAGACTGGGACCTCAAGGTACCACTGTTCTTGCTGGCCTACCGTTCGTCGACACACGACACTACCGGGATGACACCAGCAAGCCTAATGTTCGGCCGAGAGCTACGCCTCCCTTGTGATCTGGCTTTTGGTAGCCCCCCGGAAGCGAAACGGCCGGCAACCGAGTATGTGGAGAGTCTAGTAGACCATCTCCACGACATGCACGAGATGGCTCGTCAGAACATCCAGATGGCGAGCGACCGCATGAAGACCCGGTACGACAGGCAAGTCAACAGCCGAGGATTCCAGCAAGGTGACATGGTCTGGTTGTACTGCCCTACCCGGACCAAGGGACGCTGCCCAAAACTTCAACAACCGTGGCAAGGACCGTACCGAGTGGTAAAGAGGATTAACGACGTAGTCTACCGCATCCAGAAGGTGCCCCGAGGGAAGATGTTAGTGGTACACCTGGATCGTCTGGCCCGTTACGATGGTGCTGTTCGGGACGACCAGCCTTGAGGAGGGAGCAGTGTCGCCCAGCGCATTATTGTCGGCGCTACCGCAAAGGAGTCGAAGGAAAGAGACAGAGAATGGCCGCATTGTTGGGCGCTTGCCGAAAGAGAGAAAGTGATAGAGGCCTCTAGAAATGTCTGCTTTGTATTTCACCGAATAACTGAACTTTCCAGAATAGTGCTTGGGAGATATAAATAGCGGTAAAGTGTGAGAAGAGTGGGTCAGACGTACGTGAAGCGTTGAGTAGTGCCGACGGAGAACAGTCAGACGTATGTGAAGGTTGAGTAGTCGTGCCGACGGAGACGGACAGACGTATGTGAAGCCGACGGAGAAGAGTTAGTTCTTTGTGTTACGAATTCGGAGTCGTGCTGTTGGAGAATCGGTTAAGACTTTCTTGCTGTTGCAACGAGTGTACAAGTTACTGTTTACGGAAATAAAAGTGTTTCTTTATCTAGACTACATCTGTCTACTTTACTTCACACCCACAACCAAAAAGTTACAGTATCCTTTACTGAAGACAGCCATTTTAAAATTCATTCTGGTGGAGATGCTAAGTAACGTTCACCCTTAAATGTTATATCTAGTGATAGGCACTAAAGTTCTTCGTTACACATCTGTCATAGGCACCGTCACAATCTGATGGCAATAGCCTGTCGTTACATCTGCTTAGACGGCAAAGTGTCCTCCACTACACTATCGTGTACCACCTCTGCACATATTCAATGTTGAATATGTTTTGGGCAATCTCCATTACAATTGTAATCAGATTGCGAGTTCTTTGTTAAATAATTTATCATTGACAATACATTTCATGCTTTACTAAAATTGTAGGTATAGTAATTTGAAAAATCCTTGCCCTTATTTTTATCTGAACCAAAACGCCCTGAGGATCACTATTTCTCTTAAAAAAAGAGCCATCGCAAGTCTTTGGGCATGCATTGCATCCAAATAGTTGGGTGATATCCACTTACTACATAGTTAAATGGGTTCGCATATGTACATACCCAGCTGCATGCATGTGCATGCACACACATAAACACACACACCATATGTACATACCCAGCTGCATGCACGCGCACACACACACACACACACACACACACACACACACACACACACACACACACACACACACCACACACACATTCATTAATATTTTCTGGAAGAAAAGTTATACATTTTCACATTCTCTCATCTGAGAAAAACAACATTACTAAGATTAAATTTTAATGTTTAAAGAACTAGCAACAAAATCTTTATATTTATATGCAACATCTCCACAACTTTCTATATTATAACTACAAAATTTGATTTCTGTAGTTCAAACAGTTACAAGGTTACTCGCCTTAGTAACATAATGTAACCTGCACTGCACATTCACTTTCGTAACTCATATATGTAAGTACATAGATCATGAACCAGATGTTCTTGTAATAATACAAAACCCCAAAAGGGTGATCAGATTAAATGAGCAAAAGGACATATGACTGAAGAAACAACCTTCTCAAAGCATAGTTTAACAAAGCCCGATGTTTAGTCTCAGGAATATCAAAATATGTTCACTTTACGTGCATTAATTTTAAATCAGCAAACAATTAAGTTATTACAAGTGTGGCATCACTGCTATTATTTTCTTTTGCAGACATTGATTATGCCATGGGCTTTCCTGTTTTACTGAAATTTACCCTGCACATAATTTTAAACAACACAAAGCATACATAATCAGCCTAACTAGCTGAAACACAGCCAGTAAGGAACCAGAAGCAAGAAGCAAACAGAAGCTATTTGAAGAATTTTATACCAAAAATTTGAATGGCTAGAACAGTTAGAATTACATTAACTATAACTGTCTTATTTTTTTTTCGGATTCTTTTTATTGTTAATTTCTTAAACTAAGTTTTTCAAAATTAATGCACTTATATATTATAGGATTAAAGGCATATAATAATAATGTGACAAATGACAAGTCCAGTTACTTTATCTGTCACTTTATTTGTTCTAAAATTGTTAGCAAAGTGCTAACACTACTACAAAAGCCATTGTTGCACATACAGAACCACAATTCATGACTCATGACCTTGTACCACAACCTTGCAACTCACAGTTTCTAACTATCCTTGACATTGCTACGGTAACACAACTCTCTTGCAAACAACTAACTTCACTGTTTGCAATTCACAGCTAACTCACAAACTGACTAACTTGTTGGTCCACACTGCCTGCTCATATAGTCCAGAAATTAGTGGCAAAGACTCTGGAAATCCGAAGTTTCTCAGATCTTGCCACAAGCAAAGCCACTACACTTGGAAAACTTTTAGAAATGCATGCCATAACGCTTGTTGGCTCACTGTTGTCTTGTTGCTGGCTGGCACTTACGAAGGCAGTGGTGTAAGGTTACTAGTGACCTTCAAATGGGATGATGTTTGTGGTTGTAGTAGTTGTAGGTTTAAGGGCACTCAACTTTGTGGTCATCAGTGTGATGTTCGTAAATAATAATGTTTGTAACACAAAGATAAAAATGGCTATGTTTAGGTCAAATAAGTTTCATAATACAAAATGAGTTAAGATACCCATATATCATATTGGAATCATGTAAGCAGTACAATGACCATCATTATTTGTAATATCGGTCTGTCTGTCTGCCTATCTGTATATATGTATGCATGAATACTCGTAATTACACAGAACTGGAATTTAAACTATTAATATGAAGGTGCTAAAAGAATTATCTACCTTGAACAAGCCAAGGCTTCTTTTAAGTGGAGAGAGGGCAAGGGTTCACTTTCCTCTTAGCCTGCATGTTTATTATTGTTTTGTTTTGTAATTGGGCTTGGCATTTCTTTACCCTACAGAATTTAAATCAGTATTCAGATTTCAGTTGCTGTTACACAGCATTAGAGGAAGTGTAAGATATTGCAATGGCTTTTAGTGATGGATTTAGTAGCACGTCAAAGTAATGCTCAAATTATTATTTTTAGAGTCTACACATATTTTTAAAAGATGCAACAATGAGGAATACAGAAATCACTCAGTTTCAAAAATGCTCAATACCTTACTGCTAAAGCATGTGGTGTAGGTAAAGTGAATGTGTCTAACATTTATGGTGAGGTAAGAAAATCTGATTTGTCTGGTACTACAGTATATGCTGCATGAAATGTGCAATGCATTACTTTTATATTTTACAGAGAGCTTTATTACTGATACTAATGTAATTCGATACTGTTTTTAGGTGTCGGATGGAATGCTTCCACCATATTAATGATACACAACGCCTGAAGATTCTGTCAGATTTTCTTAACATAGAAGATAAAAATGCTCAAGATATACATCTACAAGGGCTAATTGTTGTTAAAGAGGTGAAGCAAAGGTGACCAAGGAAACAGCAACACGAGCCTGCAGGTAACAAGTTACAGTATTCTTTTGATTATTTTATTGTTGTAGAAGGTAGACGCATGGGCATTTGCAAGCAAGCATTTCTTAATCTTCATGCTGTATCACAGAAACGAGTATTTTGCATATCAAGCCTTCTTATTAAAGGACAAATTCCAAGGGATAAACGGGGTGAAAATGAGTGCACCATCAAAACTACAGAAAATATATTGAATGCAATGAATGATCATATCCATTCGTTTCCCCTTAGGACAACCCACTATACTGGCAAAGAAATAAAATAGTTGGATGCACATTTGAATATCAAAAGTATGCATGATCTTTTGCGGCAGAAATATCCAGAGTTTGATGTTAAGTATGATTTTTACAGAAAGTACTTCTCAGAAAATACTAATTATGCTTTTGGCCACCCGCAAATTGATGTTTGCAGCAAATGTGAGGAACTAGAAGCCAAAATAAAGAGTCCTCATATTACTGACAGTAGCAAGAGGGCAGCGCAAATTGATCTTGATATACACAAGCGTAGGAGTAAGAGATTTTATACTGCCATAAAACAAGTGGAACAAAATAGAGACGACCATGTTGCTGGATTGGCATTTGACTTTATGCAGAATTTAGCTTTACCAAACATTCCTGTACAAGAAACATTTTACCTTAGACAGTTATGGGTAAACAGTTTTAGCATTTATAATATCAAATCCAGGCATTGTATCGTGTATCTGTATCATGAAGGTGAGGGAAAAAAGGGGGCCAATGAAGTATGTTCCTTTTTATACGATTATATCAAGACTACTCTGCCAGAAAATATTACAGAACTACACTTCTCTGATGGAGCTCCGGGGCAAAACAAAAATCACACCCTAATCCGAATGTGCCTAGCATTGACACAGCTGAGAAAAATGAATAAGATCATTCATCAATTTCCAGAGAGGGGTCATTCATTCCTTCCATGTGATCGAGTGTTTGGTGTACTTAAAAGAAAAATCTCAAAATGTGATAGAGTTTATACTCCCAAAGAATATGTGGAGCTGATATTACAGGAATAACTGTGACTATGGTACAGACAGAAAGCATTATGAATTTTGACAAGTGGTGGCCACAATTTTACAAAAAGAATGTGATTTCTATGGAAACACTAAGTAAGGATTTTCCAAGAAATAAGAAAGAGTCATTTGCAATTTCCCAGGATAAGGAATTTATTTACGAGACTACTAAGCCTGGAAAAATAAGAACACGTCCTTATCAACAGTTGTCTGACACATACATTCTCATTGTTGAAAACGCGTTCAAATTTTCACATGGACCTGGAGCCAGCTTATCCATAACTCAAAGTGCCCATTCAGAAAAAGAAAACGGAGGACATACAAAAGCTGGTGAAATATGTATATGGGGAAGATGCACAAAAATTTTATGAAGATCTATTGCAGTGGCCAGTAATTTCATTTAAAGAATGGTTTTTGAACAGATTCTTAAATTATTTAGAAGAGGGAAGTGTAATTATAATGGTTAATGCACCATATCATTCAGTTATTGAACAACTACTTCCATTTAAAAACCAGGAAAAATTGTACCAGCTGGATCAACTTGCAATCGCAATGGCACATAAGGTAATCTGCCTGCCCCCTTACCATTGCCAGTATAATCTGAGTTAATATGGACTCAAATAAAATGGGGGGACAGGTGCAAATGGAAATAACACCTTTAAACTGACTAACAAACAACTTATTCATGAAGAGATTGACAAGATAGCACAAGACTGACAATCCTGCGTGTGAAACACAGAAAAACTACAAGATGATCAACTTTTGGAAAGTAACAGATTGTGACGAGATTTTGGAACCTGTCATAAATTTGCAAGACTAGGACAATGAAGGCAATAGCAAATAGTCTCTTGATATAACTGATGACAGAGATATGGAGGAGCCTCTGGCAGTTCCAGTGAATTTAAAGAACAGGTACTTGTATTTCATAAACTGGAATTAATAAGCATTTAAGAAAACATGTACATAATATGTGGGTATGCCTGTTTAAATTTTGAATTTAGCTGTAAAATTATAAATTTGGAAAACATAGATCAACCATTCTAATGCAAGGCAGATTTGCATGGTCTAGGATAGTGTGTGAGTGAGATGGAAATATGAAAACACTGGCAACACTGAGCAAACAAACACATTTTATTTGTTGCAGAGCAGAACTCTTCCCATTTGAAAAACATACTAATACTTAATCTCTCCTTTAGGTATGGTTGCTGTGACACTTCTCCCTCCTCAGGGCTGATTGTCCTGATCAGCACCATCATAGTGGGTCAGGCAATTTGAGTGTACCACCAGCACCTTTCCTTGGGCCAGCCTCTGGATGCGGTAGACTTCATTGTTCATCCTCTTCACCATGCAGTATGGTCCTTGCCCTTGCCATGGTTATTACAGCTTGCGGCAATGCCCCTTGGTCTGGGTAGGGAGATAGAACCGGACCAAATCACCCTGCTGGAATACTTGGCTGTTGGCTTCCCACTTGTTCTGGGTCCTCAACCGGCTGCTCGCTAGCTGGATGTGGTGATGGCCATCTCATGCGCATCATTAAGACAGTTCATGAGGTTCTCCACATGGTCGACTGCTGGCCGTCCTGCCCTGCGGAGTGGCTCCAATACATCTGGTTCCATGCTAGATGCAATTCTCTGCCAAAGACCAAATTAACTGGCATTATCCTGGTGATAACACTGAGAGATGAGCAATAGACCAGCAAGAAAAGCAGCACTCTGACATCCTGGTTGCTATACTGATGGCCACAACCTTCCTCAGATGTTCTTTGAGGGTCTAAATGTACCAATGGACCATGCTGTCTGATTATGGGCGGAGAGGTGTTGTGCACATCTTATGTACTCCGAGTCGCTCTAGTGTTCCTCTCATCAAATTACCCTCAATTCTGCCCCGACTGCTGTGTAGTTCTAGCTGCACTTCAAAACGGCAGAACAGTCTTCCATGATGCAGTCAGCAATAGCTTGGCTTCCTGGTGAAGTAATCCATGGCCACAAGCAGAAATTTGTTGCCCGTGTCGGAGACAGGGAATGGTTCAGCTATTTCAATGGTGATGCACTTGAAGTTTCACTAAGGAAGAAATCACTAAAAATAAAACTACATTTTGAGGGTCAACAATTACCAGAAACAAAAGAACCAAAGTATTTGGAACTTATATTTGATTTGATACCAAACTTACATGGGCCAAACAAATAGAAAATGTAACACAAAGAGCAAAAAGGTGCCTTACATTGTTAAAACGTCTAACAGGAATGAAGTGGGGATGTTCTAGAGCAACTCTTAACATAACATACAACATATATATAAAGCCATTATTTACTTACTACAGCAAAGTTCTTGTTAACAACAAATACAAACAAAATTCCAATCTTTCAAAACCAAAGTCTGAGATTAATTACAGGTGCTACCAAATCCACACCAATACTGGCTATGGAAATATTAACCAACCAATACCCCATTGAATATGAAATAGAAAAATCAGCTCTTATTCTACACGAAAAGTTGATTAGACTCTCATTCAATACATGGAACAAGAGAAATTTTACACATACACTTAAGACTCAGGAGAGCTTCCTTTCCAAAATTCAAAACATCAAGAAGAATGTAGACCTTCTTAATTCAAAGGAAAACTTCACATATAAAGTCAATCCGACATAAACATTAGACATCACATATTATTTACACATGACAGAAGAAGTTAAGAAAAGTGATACTCCAACTACTGTTCTAAAAATATTGGCATTAGAGACAATCCATACTAGATTTCCAGAACATGAATGGCTCCATATTTATACTGATGGATGATGGATCACTGATATAAAACTGAGATGGAGCAGGGGCTGCAGTCACATGTCACGTCTTTTCCTATTACAAATCTTTAAGTTATGGAACTACAAACTTTGATGGAGAAATTGAAACAATTTCAATGGCCCTACAAAATCTTTTGTATAGAATTTCACATTTCCATTAAGCAGTTATTCTCTCAGATTCCAGGGCAGCAATTATAGCAATTACTTCCGAGTATAGAATTATTATAATATTATAGAATGTTGGAAAATCCTTACCCATCTAACAGCACTTCAAAAACACCTAGTCTTCCAATGGATACCAGCTCACTGTGGACTGAGTGGTTTCTTGCAAAAAAGGGTACCAGCAGTGTGCAGAAATCTATAGTTAATCTACCATTTTATGCAGCTAAAGATTAGTCAACTCTGAATTAAAAAAAGATTATTGCAAAATATTGCTATGAAAAATCAAAAAATAGAAGATGGGAACTAGTAAACATTCAAACAGTAATTCCTGAGTATCCTCGAAAAACAGCAGTTGTAATCTTCAGGTTGATTGCGGGACATGATTATCTGGCAAAACATTTAAACAGAATTGGGATATATTCTTTACCACTCTGTCCTCTATGTGATCTGCAAGAGGAAATGGACCAAGACCACCTTCAAATATGCATAGTCACTTCTAGCGCCCCATCCATCAGTGAAAAATATTGGAGAGCAAGAGGATTAATGACTTCATTGTCAGAAATCCAGCATTAGCTAACAACAACCACTTTATACTGCTGCATGCAAACCCGCCTTCTGGACGAGAGCCACAATTTGCTATGAACTCACAACATTGGCGCCACCACCTCCCAGCATCTGCCCATAGCCTCAATAGGTCATACCTCTGCTGCTGCTTGTCGATTATGTGGTTGGATCCAAGATTGCCCTCCCAAGGAACTAGAATGCACTTCATCCACGACTTCCATAACCTTACTCCAAGAAAGCATCACCTACGCTCTCTGGGGTCTTCCTTTCAGGTGCTTCCCAGATCCGGTACAAAACACTGTCCTTAACCTTAGTGAGTTCCACTAGAACCAGGAGAACCTATGTCCTCCCCTGGATCCAACTGACTGTCTGGCTCTTTAGGTTCTTGAAACTTAACAGCCATGAGGGCAAAGTGATTAGTCCTCAGGTGGAATGGCTGACCTTACATGTATTTATGGAAATGTTACAGTGGCTTTGTTATTGCCAGGAGTTCACACCGAGTAATGCACTAGTTCTTCTTGGCCTTGGAGAGCATCTTGCTGTAGTAGGCTATTACTCCAATTCATCTTGGATCTGGGATAATACGCCTCTATTACTACTGTCGGTGGCAACAGTGTCCATGATGAAATTGTCGTCAGGTTGTGGGAAACTGTTGTTGTTGTTAGCTAATGCTGGATTTCTGACAATGAAGTCATTAATCCTCTTGCTCTCCAATATTTTTCACTGATGAATGGGGCACTAGAAGTGGCCGGGCAAAACATAAAAATATGGTGCTCTCTAAAAAGCGGTTACATTTACTGCTAAGTCTCTTCAATATTTATGAAATATGACTCAAGGGGTAAAATGTTCCGGAGTTAAAATAGTCCCCCATTCGGATCTCCGGGCGGGGACTACTTCTCGAGAACCAAAACATTATATTAATAGAAGATCTAACATCAGACTTCTACAATGGAATGCGATTGTGGGAAACTTAAAACAGGCATAATGACTTAAGTGCCTGGAACATGCTCTCTTCCATCCACATTTAAGGTCAGCACTCTTATGTCAAACCAGAGAGGAGCTTCACCACACTGGAGAAGCCTCTAACAAGCCAGCAGTAGTAGTTGCACAAACCAGAAAATTGCACAACACTCACTTATCCTTCAGGAACAGCCAAACCATCACTGCCTGAAGCTTCTCTGGATCCATAGCCACCCCTGAGGTGAGACTACACGGCTCTAGTAGTGAACCTTCTTGCTAGTACTTCATGTTCATTTTCAGATTGGCTGCCTGTTATCTCCATAACATGTTTCTCAGGTTCTCCAGATGATTTTTGTAGATGCTGCCAAATACGATTTCATCCAGCTATAGCAGGCAGGCATTGTAAGTCAGGCCCCTCACCATTGAGTCCATTAGGCCCTGGAAGGTGACTAGCACATTGCAGAGGCCAAAGGGCATAAATGTGAATTGCCAAAGCCCTTGGCCCTTCAAGGATACAATCTTTTTCCATGTCTCTAGGATATGGAGCTGTCCTACAGTAACCTGATTTTAAGGACATGGTTGAGAATCACTGGACACCAAGAAGAGCATCCTGGGTATCATCAATCTGGGGTAAGGGAAAGCAATCCTTTCAGATGACAGCACTGAACTTCCAGTAGTCCATATAGAAACAAATGGATGGAATTTAAGGAGCCGAAGTCAAAACATAAAATCTAAATCACAAACTCACAGTGGTAAAATAGCAAAAGCAAAAGATAAGGGTAAAACAGTAAAACATAAAGGATGACAAGGTCAAAATATCATTAAATAAATCTTAAAAATCTAAACACCGCCTTCAAACCACTAAACAAGTCAAACTTGTTTAGTAAAGCCCATATCAGTGACGAATGGCAGAGCCTTGGCTACAAATGTCAGGTCGTTGCCCAAAATTGAGGCAAGCATAGACCCTAGACCAATGGGGTGGCACTAATGAGCTTACTGTGGACAGTCTTATTAGGACATGTACCACGGAGAGCTGAACACTGCATGTCGGACACACAGGCATTGGGTCACCACTCAAAAGGTGGCTGTGAGTGATTCGCATGTGCCCTATTCTCAAGCGGGTGAGAATAACTTCTGCCTGCCTGGAATCCCTGCAGGACATCATCCAGTGTTGAATGCTGTCCTTAACTGTTCGCAATTGTGTACCAGCCAATGCTTCCCACAACTGTTGCCAGACCAATAAAAGATGGCAATGGAAGTAGTGCTGAGCATCTGTATAGGGTAAAATGTCGGGAGAAGATAGTGGCAAACAGTATGCAGACTTAGCAGCCACATCCGCTGCTTCATTGTCCAGATTGCCTGTATGGCCTGGGGTACATGTAAAGATGAACACCTGGGTGAGAGCAATTAAGAGATGAGTGTCTGAATTTTAAAAATCTGATGTGTTGCACTCACATGACTTTCTCTATTCTTGTACTAACTACTCTTACAAACTCTTATTCCTATATCTTTTTTGTGTTAGTTGGGAGAAACATTTGCAGAAATTATCTTATTGCTTATTTCCTTGTAGGAGCAAGGGGAATATGAGAATACAGTAGGCTTTGAGCGAGTCAAATCTTTTAAAGCTTTGAGATTCCTTTCTCTTTGCACGGTTAACATATAAGAAAATGAATAATAATGTTATATTTGATAGAAGTATAAGTTCTCCAAAACTCACACAAATAACAAGGAATATCTTTGAAATAGTTCACTCCACAAAAAAATTTATTTGGACATAAATTGTGTCTTTTAGCGAGATCTATAATACTTCCTCTACTCACTAGTAGAGAATGTAAAAATTAATGCTGCAGTGAATGAAATGATATTCATGTGATTAACAGCTGGCTACATGATGGAATCATAGATGCAATGAAGATGTGCTAAAGGAGTTACAAGTTAATACATTTTTTGTGTAGCAAGATTTTGTCTATCTCTTACAGTTTACGAGTTATTCAATGGCTCTAACGATTTTGATTAAAATGACATGTTTAAGGTATTTTTATGACAAATTAAATACCTTAAACATGTCATTTTAATCAAAATAGAACCATTTTCAAGAAAATCATAATTTTCAAAAAAATTTTCCATGTAAACAGTAGTTTAGGGTGGAGCAATTTTCTTCAAAATCTTTGTGTCACATCCTTGAAAGGCATTAATCTTAAATACCAACTTTGGTTTTTAACCAACTTTTTGTTTTTGATTTATGCTGTCCACCCACTGACACCCACCCACACCCACACATAGACCTTTTTCCAAAAATGCTTCTTTTTTTTTTTTTTATTCAGGGGGTCTCAAAAATTATTTCCAGTGAATCTTGATATCAATTTCTTGGGTGGAATACAATACTTCCTCTACTCACTAGTAGAGAAAGTAAAAATTAATGCTGCAGTGAATGAAATAATATTCATGTGATTAACAGCTGGCTACATGATGGAATCATAAATGCAATGATGTACTAAAGGAGTTACAAGTTGTTCCTGTAATTCAATATATCTAACAGTATCAGAACAACTGGAAGAGACATGTATACCAAATGCACTCCAGAAGGATCCCTAAAGCTATACTTAATTACCACCTCAGAGGAAAACATCTGGGCTGTCCTAAATGATGGTTGGAAAATCCAGCTTTGAGCCCATAACAGGTCCTGGGTCTAAAACTCGAATAGAAGAACAAGAACGCTGAGGTGCCAAGAAGCTGTTGCAGGACATGAATAGCATTCAGAGAGTCAGAGCATATGATAAAATTGCCAGGGACCAAGCTGGAAATAAAATGTAGGCAATAAATTATAGCAAAACAGCCTGGCAGTAAAAATAGAATTCACATCCGGAAGGCGGTACTTGGGCACCTCACCGTTATATACAAAACAAATCCCATAGCACCACCCAACTGGAAACCACTGGTACGCAGAAACGAAGTTTGTTGTTTGAGAGGTAGAACTGGAACTTAAAAATTCAATGCCACAACTGGGATTTGAACCACAGACCTTCCGCTTACCAGGTGGCTGCTCTAACCATTGAGCTATTGTGACAAACTGCCAGAATGGCATTAAATTCTCAAACCAGTTCGTATTTCTCCTGGTAAACCACAAAGGCAGTCTCACATCAGAGACAAATTACCCCAATGGTGACTTACTATTGTAAGTACTTTATGTCCCAGGATTAAATAACCTTCAGATGGTAATTATTATTTATTTATGCCAACAAACTTACTGTTGGTGTTTTTAAACATACAAGCCACGTGTGGGCAAAGTTTGAGAGGTAGAACTGGAACTTAAAAATTCAATGCCACAACTGGGATTTGAACCACAGATCTTCCGCTTACCAGGCGGCTGCTCTAACCATTGAGCTATTGTGACAAACTGCCAGAATGGCATTAAATTCTCAAACCAGTTCGTATTTCTCCTGGTAAACCACAAAGGCAGTCTCACATCAGAGACTGATGTTGTGGCATTGAATTTTTAAGTTCCAGTTCTATCTCTCAAACTTTGCCTACACACGGCTTGTGTGTTTAAAAACACCAACAGTAAGTTTGTTGGCATAAATAAATAATAATTACCATCTGAAGATTATTTAATCCTGGGACATAAAGTACTTACAATAGTAAGTCACCATTGGGGTAATTTGTCTCTGATGTGAGACTGCCTTTGTGGTTTACCAGGAGAAATACGAACTGGTTTGAGAATTTAATGCCATTCTGGCAGTTTGTCACAATAGCTCAATGGTTAGAGCAGCCGCCTGGTAAGCGCAAGGTCTATGGTTCAAATCCCAGTTGTGGCATTGAATTTTTAAGTTCCAGTTCTACCTCTCAAACTTTGCCCACACACGGCTTGTGTGTTTAACACTAGAACCCCGGCGCTCGCTAGCTACCATTAACTACGGTAGCGGTCATTTTTCACCATTCGCTTTTTCTTTGCCTTTTCCGTTTACATTTTACATCTTATTTCTTACCAGTTTGATATTGTTATTATTAGGTAACTAGGCCCAGTATATTATCACTATGTATGTATCAATTATTGGAAAACCACCTACCTAGGGCATACATTCGAATTTTCTATGCTAAATGTTTTCTCTAATAATCTTGTGGTAATGGAGAGTTAGGAGAAAAAAATATTTAATTTAGTAGTATATAAAAAAGCCCGTACGATGGACATATATCCTTTATTTATCTCTATTTTTCAACAGTATGTTTATTCAAATAAAAAAATAGCTCAAATTCTCAGAAAGGCGGAATATAGTGTAATAGTACAACTAAGAATATTTGGATTATGAACATGAGAACTCAACTTTATGTATAATAGAACAAGTAATATTCCAACACACATCTTTATATTAGAAAACCTATTAGAGTATGACAACTATGTTAGTGCTTACACAGAAAGTTACTTTCATTGTTATGAACTTATGTATTGCATTCTACACATGTAAGAATTTCTAGCTTCTGCTGTGCATTTTCCTCATACTGGTTTCTTGCAAATATGACAGGAATTGTTTGCTTTGCTTTGTTCTGTCTGCAGTTATGACCTATTTGACAGTCATCGGCGATTAGGGGTTGGATGTTCTTCGGTAGGATTAGTCTCTATACAACATTGTCTAGTTCCCAAGTAGGCTTCTCTTAGTTCATCAGCGAGTTGAAGGATGAATCTGCGGCGTGAAAGTTCCTTGCCAGTTATTTCTCGAAACACTATCCAAGCATTCATGGTAGCTAGGTCCAATATGTTGTAAAAAACATTTTTTGGCCATCTGCGAGTACCAGCACGTTCATCTACTATAAAGAATGCACCTGGTATGTAGCAAGCCTTACAGTTTTCAATCAATTTGTTCCAAATAGTTGAAACCAGTGCAAACGCATCCGTCTTTAGCCTTTCAGAACGGGGTGACCTGATATCAAATCGTAAAAATCTCATCAGTTCCACGAATCTGTCCCTTGCCATGGTATCAGAAAATATAGGTGACCCCCACTTTTTGGACCATAGTTCAGCTAACTCAAGGCTTCTGCACCCAAGTGCACCCCGCAAGTAAATTACGCTGATGAAAGCGTTCAGCTCATCCAAGGAAACAGTCCATTTCTCAGCATTTTTTCTCTCTTGCTTCAATCCTGTACATTTTTTGATATGTCGAAGAATCGACTCATCAATGAACAACTTCCAAGCAGATGCATGGCTGCTGTCCCTTACATGTCTCTTAGCATAAGCAGTACGGCCTCCTTTTTCTTTCATAACATTATGTTGCACTGTTCTACCAGGATTGTGACCTGGGTCGATGATCTGCCACTCAGTACCCTTATCTCTACTGAGAATTTTTGTAAGTGCAGGAAGTTTTTTCTCTTCATGTTGCCTTTTTCTGCCTCTTTCTTATTATTGGTTGTGTTGAAGTGGTTGCGTTACCTGAAGCTGTAGCATTACTAGTAGGCATTCTATTTTCACTTGCCGCTTGTGACTCACTCAAATTGGATGGAGTTACACAGTGCTGCAAGTCATGTTCAAATGATGGTTGTATCGAGCTATGCCCATACCTTATCTCCCTAGCAGCACGAGAATTACATAAAATTTTATCCTGAATTTTATTTTCTGAAAATAAGCAAAGAAGATATATATGTAAATTGTGTACAAACAAGAAATGAATAACTGCATAAATGCACCTATAAGGAATACAGTTTCATGTTATGTAATATCTAAAGAAAGCAGAATAAAACTTACCATTCAAATCATCTTCACTGAACAACTCATCTTCCGATTGTTCTGAATCATCTTCACCACTACCACGTTCTTCAAAAAGATCACCTGCTGATACATCGTCTGGTATATCATGAAATATAGCTAGGATTTCATCTGGTTTCAAATCACGAGACATCTTGCAGGCATAGATTCACAATGTACACTACTATAATGAACAGTTGTATGAACACGGACAAAGCAGATTAGTGACAATGAGAAATCTAACGACAGTGCGAGCGAAAGCCTAACAAAACTGCAACGGTCAAAAATGACCGTCTCCGAGGTTCATGGTCAAACATGAAAAACACCCACGTAAATAATGACATGCCGAAAATTATTATGCTATACAAAACTAGAGGTTATATCAGGAAAAGTTATGAAAGGCCAAGATTCATTTTGAAAAACCGGCAGAACTAAACTTATTTAAATATCAAGAATGGTCAAAATGACCACTACCGGGGTTCTAGTGTTAAAAACACCAACAGTAAGTTTGTTGGCATAAATAAATAATAATTACCATCTGAAGTTTGCTGTTCTTTATCAGGACTACAGGGGAGCACCAAGGGCTGTCAGACTCTTTGATGATTGCCCTGGATCCCCTGCAGCACGTCTTGTATATCTGCTTGCTTCGCTAGAGGAACACGCCTTTTTGGTTGCCGGAGAGGTCAGGTGTCTCTGGAGTCAATGTGGTGGAGCATTTGGTCAGTGCTGCTATAATCGTTGTTTCTTTAGCTGAAGACTGACTGGTAACATCCAAGTGGATATTGGACCATTTCCAGTTGCTCTCCGGTCAGATGGTCGACTGCCCTATTCAACAGGTCATTCAGTCAAGGGTCCGGCCCTTGTGACGGTGCTGGCTCCACAGATCTGTTGCACGACGTACACTCATAGCTGGCTCACACTTTCCCAGCTCTGTTGCGGCTTGTATGCCCCAATCACTCTCTGTTGGATTCAGCATCTCATTGGCAGCCTGGCCAGCTCTGGCAATGTATAATCCATCCAGTGGTGTCTTCCAGTCCAGAATGAGGTTCCTTGACGCTATCCCTCAAGGCGCACATTCACAATCACCTCATTTCTTGTGGGCACTACTATGTCCTCCTTCAGGGTCACTATGCATATCCTTGGACGCTCGTTTGGGTCTGTGGAGCACCAACTCTCTTGGCAGAGTTGCAAGACTCTCCTGCCGATGATGATCGTGTCATGGCTCTTAAGGATTTCGAGTCCTAGTATAACTTCCTCAGGTACCCTAATGACAAATATCCACAGACTTCTAATGCTCTGCCCCAAAGTCAACTTCAGCATATAGGTGACACCTCGATAGGGAAGGTGCCACCCATTGTCAGCAGCTGGTAAAGTGATTGGGTTTCCTTGACAGCAACCGCTTTGCCACGTCAGATCGCATCACAATCACGGCTGCACCCATGTCAACCAATGCGAAGGACCAGAGGCCACAGCCTGCGCCACCTATGGGCTAACAGTATAGACAGCTCCCCTGCCTCCCTGGTGATCTCTTGTGCCTGTGTAAGAACTAACAAAAGAGGTAACTGTATAACTCAGTGTTTTTTAAATATTGGTATAATAATTTATTTAATTGGTTATACTAATCTGTCTCTCTCTCTCTTCCTTATTCTGCTAAAACCAACATAAAAACGGCACAAGAATCTTCAGTGCTGAACTATGATTTTGACGATGCTAGTGCAAGTACTACATACACAAGAGAATGGGTAGGTGAGTAGTTGATATATGGAATTGTAACTCCAATAGCGAGTATTCAGAATACTGCATTATTTAGTTTCAAGCCATTAATATAGTAAGTGCACACATCAGTAATGCATGCAAGGTAGAGACTATGTACAAGATTGTCTTTAACTAGCCTTTAAGAAAGAAGTCATTATGGAATCATTTGGAATGTGTATGCTGCATTATAAGTACCATACAAACAGCATCTGTGAAGAATTGAGGAGTTTTTTCAAAAACTCGATAGATGCAAAATTTTACGAAATTGAGTTATATATAGTATCGGCATAATTTTCACCTTCTGCATCGTTCTGTGAAATCAGATTTTGCAAAATTCGATTTTTGTCCTGTGTAGAAGCTAGGGAATATCACAAGTTTTTTCAAAAACTCGATAGATGCACTTGCTCAGTTAAAGCAAAGGTCGATAGATGCAATTTTATGATTTTATAATCCAAAGTGTAGCAACTTCAATTCTATAAAACGCATGTTGGCATTGACTGCCATCTCACTGTTGTGATTCTTGGAATTCTCAATCATTTCTGCAAGCTTTGCACACTGCTGCTTCGTTGGAAATAACTGCGAACTCAGGTTGTGCGTTTGGATTTCACATTCATTTCTGCAAGCTTTTTGTTCCATTTATATCCTGCCTTTAACTGCAGAGGTAATATCGGCGGCCTTGCCTATTGGCAATGGTGTTACTTGTTTAACAGTGGGTTTTTCGGTCTTTGGGGGTTTTTATAGGTTAACTTCACACACACATTCACACTTTCATTCATACTTCCAGACTCAGGGAAGGATGAAGAATAATCGTGGCTGGAGAAAAATTCCAACTCCCCTGCCGGGAATCGAACCCGGGACCCCTTGCACAGCAGGCAGGTGCTTCTACAAGCTTTGCTATACTTACATGGCATTTTTATTCTTAGTTGAGACACTGCACTGTACTATGCACAATGGACAGGAGCTCAGATTGTGAAACTGTACCAGTCGTAGAATGCGCTGGAGGCAGGAATTGCAAAAACAAGAAAAGGAAATCAAAATGCATGACAAGGAAAACTCATACTCCAGCAATTAAATGTTCACGTGGTCTCGAGTGCACTCCACGAAATCCTAAAACTAAAGCTTCCAAGGAATCACAGGGGTGTCAAAAGTTAGATTATCTCTCCTGGCTAGAAAATTTCACTTATATGGGAATGCGCCAAAAGAAACCAGAGGAGGTGAAAGAACAGGAATATTACAGAAGGGCATTATTGCTGCTATAAAGCAAGACATTAAGAAGTAATGATGTAGAGAAATCCACTATGGAAGAGCAAAATCAATTAGAGGATATTTACCTCCAGAACTTAATATCAGAAAAATGTGGACCAACTTCTGCAACGAAAGAAGATTAAGAAATCTAGCAGTCTACTACTCATTGTCAAATTATAAATATATATTTTACAACTTCTTCAATCTTTCATTCCGTACACCACACACTGACATATGTTGAACCTGCAGAATGGAACTGATGAAGATTAAGACAAAGGCAGATGTGGAAAAGAGAAACGAACTAAGAACCAAGTACAGACTGCACAAGCACTAATAAAGGTGAAAGCTTACTTATTCAAATTGTTTGAAATTTTTTGTGTGTATTCAATATGTTTGTTATATAAATAAAACAAAATATATTGTTATTGTGAATGTAGCAGTACTTAGTTTCCAAGTTTATACCTAATAAAATTATCCTTATAAACATTAATATGTTGATTGTATAGTACATTATGCATTATAAAGAGGTGAAAATAAATTAAAAAATAATAAATGCATAAATAAAAAGCAACAAAAACAATAAATGACAAAAATTACGAAATTTCGTGTCTTAATTTCTCGCTCACGCAGAAAAGTTAATCAGCATCTATTGACTTTTGAAAAAACTCCGCATTTTTAAACCCCAAATTTGCACTTGTTAAACTATGCTATTTGTTTCTTTTTACATTCAATGAGAGGTATCAGGAAGAAGAATTGAACGAGTAATATAGTTGCTGTGATAACCAATTAGTATTGCCAATAAATAGAAAAAAACGTTTTTCTCAGAAACGCATTTTGTGCATCTATCGAGTTTTGAAAAAACGCTCCTCAATTGTGCTAACTCAAGGCTTCAACCCCTGTGGCTCACTGCAGAGCTAATTATAAAGGACCATCTCTGACTTTGCTAGTTCTTAGACTTGCTTGCTTGTTACTACATCTACACAAGGTCTACTGAAGTGGATGTGGCAGCCACCTTTAAGAGCAAAGCACACAAGAGCACGGAACTTTCACAATATTTGTCACGGTTATAAAGGAATTCTCTGATTCAACACCCCTTGATGACTGCGAGCATGTTTGAGGTTGACTTAGGATACACACTTTGGATGATGCAGTGCATGACCTCAATGATGAAGATAACGATATCAACATCGAAAAGTGTGAGGCATACAAAGATGTCTCCAAACGTGCAATTCAAGGGACCTCTCGTCTGATTGACAAGCTTCCCATAATTAACCTGGAGCCACTCTCTGGAGGTGTGGAAGTCTGGGCTCACTTCTGGGAACAGTTCATGTCTTTGGTTGTCCAGAATCCTTCTATCTCCATGATTGATAAGTATGTGCTTTTACACGTGTGTACAGAAAGCGAGCCAAAGCACCTTGTTGAGGGTATCTTGTATCAGCTGACACATATGAGGAGACCAACAGATTTTTATCGGTAGATATGGGGATAAGAATACAATTATGTATGCCCACCTGGATTACCTGGAGCATTTTAAGCCACTGAGGCATTACACATGCCAGAAGCCCTGAAAGTTGCATATATAGATTGAGATCACTTGGAGAAAATGTTGACAGCTATGACTACTAACTCCAAATATACCCTGGGGATGATATAACCAAACTAAAGAAGTTTCTAATCTAAAATAAAGGAAGGGGTTAATTAAGGAAATCGAAGCTATTAACAGTGAAGCAACAAGATTCTAAAGTAAGAACAAATTAGAAACTAAAAACTTCACTTATCTTAGTAATATTGCAAGTTGTTGGTGCAAAGCTGACTAAAGTTTGAGAATGAGTTGGAGTCAACTCGAAACTTTAGTCAGCTTTGCACCAACAACTTGCAATATTACTAAGATAAGTGAAGTTTTTAGTTTCTAATTTGTTCTTACTTTAGAATAAAGGAAGGGGTGCCTATTACACAAAGCATTAAAGGTGACTTATTCCTTCTTCTTACTTGAACTCCCAGTGCAGCAGCCTTTCATGTTCACTCCAAACACAAGAGGGCCAAAGGGAGTCACTGGAGGACCGATAACCTTTCTGTGACTTGTGAACCTTGCGACCACTCGGCTCAGGAATACAGCAACATCACCGGCGTCAGTGATTGAGTGGAAAAGCTGATGAGCAGCAATCGTTTCCTATGCCTAAGTATGTGTGTATGTGTATGTGTGTACTGGAAGAGGGTAGTCAAACCAGTTTTATTAGACCTCCCTGGTCTGGTGGACAATCCGAAACTGGAAGTAATTGACTGAAGAAACCTTTCAGTCATTGCTTTTGAAACCATTCCAAGTATGACACATCAATATAGGTCTATTCGCTTCAATGTGGCAGGCATCTGGACTGAGGCCATAGCATCTGTGATGGCATTTGAGAGCACCCATATCTACACAGCACAACCGACTATACCACATGACATACTTGTCGCAGACAAAAAGACTGCAGCTAGCCCACTCTAAGGATGACACAGTTGATCTTCCTATAGAGGCTTTAATCAAAGGTCAATATTGGAAGATAGAGATATACAACATATCCAAATTTCTATTTACTCCATCATGCTGTAAGGAAAGACAAATGCAGAATTAATACATGAAAGATCAGCTTCTACGCTTCTATCATGAATGAGACGAATCATCACTAAATGATGTTCTGGAGATGGACCCAACCTACTACCAGAAATACTCTCAACACTTTTGGGTTTTCAACTATATTTCCAAGTGATAGTGACGTAACTCATGCCTTTCGCAGCTAACTCTGACATAAGGCAGAAAATTGCAGCCTGGGTAATTTCCACATTAAGGGCAAATTAGCTGTCTACTACTTCAAGAGACTCCTTTTTGGTCTTATCTGTATCCCATTCCTTTTATCTGCAACTTTACGACAGTTGGCTACAAGATATGCAGACGACTTCCCTACAGCTGTAGCTCTGCTGTATAAGAGCACTTTCATGAATGTCTGTGCTGCAAGTACAAAAGACGATAACAGTGTTACCACAGTGTACTATGTGTGGGCTTACTACCCTCTTACATCAAGTGAGCCTACGAATGTGGAAGTGGGCTATGAATTCTGGGTCCTTGAACTCCTTCTGGAGGGCAGACAGACAAGAAATGAACGAGAAAGTCCAAGTTCTGGAAGTTAACTGGGCCACTGAGCTGGATGCCTTCTTCTTTGGGATAAGGGCATTACCGGCATGCTATTGGATGTCCCAAAAGCAAATGATACCATCTAAAGGTAACTGCCAGGTTTTTCGATCTGCTTGGGCTATTTTCACTAATATCCATCAAAGACAAGCTGTCCTTCCAAGAAACCTGGTGTACAGGCCTAGTCTGGGATAAAATACTGTCTGCTGACATAGGCATACCTGGAGCCAATAGACTAGCATTCTTCATCACTTGACTTCGAAGAAGATTCCACGGTGGATAGAAACAGCACAGAATCTTAGTTATCATGTTCTCTGTGACATTTCTGAGAAAGCATACAGAGCAGTCCTTTATATGAAATCAACAATTGATAAGACTTCCTTTGTCACTAGATTGCCAGAATGAATAGACTGGTACCCACTAAGAAGGTGGCACTACCTCGGTTACAGCTTCTTGCAGCGTTAACAGCCTCAAGACTTCTCCATTATTTCTGTTGGGAGACAAGTTTTGAGATGACTAAGGCTACTCTACAGAGCAACACAACAGTGCTGTTAGGCTGGATTAGAAGCAACCCTAAGTGTTGGAAGACTTTCGTCTGCAACATAGTGACGGAAATTATGACATGTACAATGCCTATCCAGTGACGATACTCTCCCGAGTGGAAAATCCAGCACATTATCTCATGAGGGACTTAATGGAGACCAAATAAATTCACTTGGAATGTGGTGGCATGGACCCTCTTGTCTGGGCCATACTGCAGACCACTGGCTGGATTAGACAACGATTACTAGCTCACTATGCAAGGAGACACAGATTCCACAGCAAGCTTTTGATAATCCAACATCTGTAATAGAAATCTCGTGATCTAGCATCTACTGGCAGCTTCTGCACACTACACGTGGATTTTGTGCTTTGTAAGGAGCCTTCGAAATGCAGATGGAAGCTATGGCTAGTTAACACCACTGAACTTCAAGTACCTCAATTGTTTTGGGTTGGGACAGTTTGCAAAATAACACAGCAGTTCCAGTGGAATTGAAAATAGTGCGATTCAATCCATTCCTTGAGTATGGATTGATCCGCTTAAGCGGTCGCTTACATTTTGCTGATCTCTCTAGGGAGTAATGACATCCATTGATTCACGACAGAGCGCACCACTTCATGAAATTGCTGATATAGCAGTCATGCATCTGCCTACATTACTTAGAAGCCAGTATTATATTGAAATAACTCTGTAATACTCTTTCCCTGCTCCACAATACTTGAAGCTATGCATGAATAGGAAGGCAGACAAATTCTTAATGGTACTCCAGAGATTTGTCAGAAGACGAGGTTTGCCCCACGCTGTTTACTTGGATAATGCCTTAACTTTTCGTGAGCTAATGGAAATATGGAAGGGGCTCACCATCAACACCACCCAACAATATCTACCATGTCAAGGCATTGCCTGGAAGATTATTGCTCCACGGGCGGCTTGGTGGGGAGAATGGTGAGAAAGAATGAGCAGCTTCACCAACCAATGCTTGAAGAAGGTCCTAAGCCATTTACAGGTTGGTGAGAAAGGGTTAAATGCTGTGTTGATAACCACTGAAGCTTGTGGCTTATTGCACAGGATGGGGACATTGCTGATGCCTTAACACTGTTCATTTTCTTAATGGTGAATGACTAACGACTATACCGTATGGACGTAAGCCTAATACTGAAATGAATTTGATCAAATTGTTAAAAGATCTGGTGCATCAGTGGAAAAGGGAGTAATCACTTACGTTGCACAGTTATCAAGAAGTACAAGTGCCTCATAGAGACACTTCTAAACGCAGGGTAAGTGATGTCATGCCACAGGAAGATGTGTGCCCAGAACACATGTAGTGCAAGGTCTTCGAGGAGGAATTGCACCAAGGACAGCAAGCGAAACTCTGGAGGAGATGGGTAGGATTACCCCCCCCCCCCCAATTATTTTATACCATGAATTTCCCCCCACTAAAATATACTGGGAAAGGGGTTTATTATAATGTGACAAACAGTGAGACATACACTACTAAAAATATTTTGATTTCAAGAATATTTTTTCATTAGATGACTAAAAATAAAGCATTTATTATGAATATAAATTAAAATATCAGCAATAATCAATTAGAAGTATTGACTTCGTATTTCATTGTCGCTTACAAAGGAAAGTGCCTGGGCTGAAATGACTGCAGTGAAAGAAACTGTAAATCAGGGTTGCCATACATACAAAAATTCTCGTATGCATACGAGAACTCAGCTTTTTGCACAATGTATGAGCAAAGCCTTTGCTTCTATGCAAAATGTATGATTTCAATATTTGAGCTTTTTTCCCCAATATTTAAAAATAAAATTTTAATAATAACTTCCAGTGCTTTGTTTGTCTTTTAATACTGATTGTTAGACTTAATTGATGGATTGATCTCTTATCTGTAATAGAAGCATTGTTGAACTACTGTTCAGGGTTACAAGGTCAATTAAGATCTTCTTTGATATAGCACTTGCGTGCCAGATTCATGTGTAAAAGGAAGTGGAATATTTAGCTTTTAATGAAGATACAAATAGTGATCCTTTAAAATCATGTATTTCAACTTTTAATAAAACTCTCAACGAATTGAAAATGATACCTAAAAAAGAAAAAAGTATTTTAAAAGTCAATAATCCTGTTTTACACAGGTTGTATGCACTTCCAAAAATACATAAACCAGGAAATAAAATGAGACCCATTATAAATTCTATTAATTCACCTACATATAATTTAGCTAAATGGTTAACTAAAAAATTTAGTACTTTTGAAACATTTGAGAGTTTAAGTATTAAAAATTCTTTTGAACTAGTAAAAAAGATTAATAACCTAGTATTGTCTGATAATGATAAACTCGTTTCTTTTGATGTTATTGCTTTACTTCCTAGCATTCCTAGAAAAAAAGCTATTGATTTTTTTTAAAAAAATGGTTAAATTCTTTAGAATTAGACAATGACTTAATAGATGATTTTGTAAAACTTACAAATCTTTGTTTAGATCAAAATTTCTTTAGTTTTAATGGTAATTTTTTTCAACAAACTTCTGGCTTGGCAATGGGTAGTCCACTTTCGCCATTTCTTGCTAATCTTTTCATGAGTTTTTTTGAAACTCAAATTACAAAATCATTCCCTCTAATTTTTAAAATATGGTATAGATATGTGGATGACATTTTTGCTGTTGTCCCTAAAAAACAGATAAATGATGCTTTAAAACTTTTAAATTTACAAGATAAAGCTATACAATTCACTTTGGAAACTGAGAATAATGGATTCCTTTCATTTCTGGACTTAAAAATTAAAAGACATAACAATAAATTGAAATTTGGTATTTACAGAAAATATACTCATACTGATAATTACATAAAATATAAAAGTTTTAATCCTTTTGCACATAAATTTGCTGTTTTTAATAGTTTAATTTATAGGTTAATAAATATACCCCTTAATAAAAATGAATTTGACATAGAATATAAACACATTATTAACACTGCAGTAATTAATGATTTTAATACAGATTTTATACATAAAAGGATAGAGGAATTTAAGTATCAAAAAGCTGTCAAAGAAGTTTCAACCCTTAAAAAAATAAAAGATAATTGTATTTTTAAAAAGTTTACTTACCATCCATGGGCTAATAAAAAATTTACAAGGATTTTTAAAGAATATGGAATAAATTTGGTCCCTCAAAATAAATTTAACATACAAAATTTACTTAATTTTTCAAAAAAAGATAAAATACCAAATTATAAAAAATCTGGCATTTATCAATTTAGCTGTTTAGATTGTGATAAAGTTTATATTGGTAAAACTAAACGTCATATAGAAACCAGAATAAAAGAACATTTTAGAAATATTAAATATAAACAAACTGATAAATCAGCTGTGGCAGATCATTTTTGGTCATTTAATCATGAAATTAATCCAGAAGTTAAATTATTAAAACAATTAAGTAATCCAATAGATTTAATGGTTTGGGAAAAAAATTTTATTTTAAAAAACAGGAACAGTGTCATGAACTTCGAATTACCATCTATAGATTGTATTTATAAATTTTTGTTTTCAGAGAGTGGTAAATAAAAATTGAATAAGAGTAATTGTTTTTCAGAAAAAATAAAAGATTGTAGCTTGGCAACGAGTTTGTTTATATGATGGCTTTGAGAATGAGCTGGACACAGCTTGAAACCCCAGGGTTAGCACCAAAACAATAAGATAAGTGAAGTTTTTAGTTTCTAATTTGTTCTTACTTTAGAATCTTGTTGCTTCACTGTTAATAGCTTCAATTTTTCCTTATTTAAGACACAAATAGTTTTAAGCCATGATGGTGAACCTATGTATGTCATCAAAGAGTGACAGTATGATAGGAAATAACTTTTCAACGTCCTAGGTGAAGAATCGACCATGCTTAATATTTACTACTACTAATGAAAAGATGTGATGTTGTACAGTGCTTGTGTTAAACATTCTCAGCAAGTGTGTAAAACAATTAGAACTTCGTCTAGTGATCTACCTAACAAACATGTATAAAAAGTGTTATTTATTTGGACTGTGTGCAGCAGGAAAAAATGTGCAAAAAGCAGATCCTAGAAACATGTTCAAAAAATGCTCATGAACTATACTTAAAAAATCAAAAGGAAAAATTAAATGCGACTATGAAGGTGTTATGATCAGTTTATGTGGCCCCAAAAAGAGAGTGGAGTTTTCATGACCATCCAGAATTTATACAGCTATAAATTGCGAATGGCGTGGATATCAGAACACATCTTCATACAGATAAGACCACGGCTACAATGACTAATTTTATTGCTGACCAATTACTTTTAAAATTGGTTAATGTTTTTTTAAATCAATTGACCTTTTTTTTCCATTTCTGTGGATGAGTTAACCACTAGGTTTTCTGAAAAACAGTTGATTTTATATGTTACACATGTGAACAAGCAAAATAACACATGCTGTTTCTATGAATTAGTACCAGTGGAAAATGCTGATGCAAAGTCCTTAGAAGAAACAATTATCCAAGCTTTTTCAGAAGACGGTATAGGCATGGAAATGTTTAAAGAAAAACTTGTAGGATTTGGTTCAGATGGAGTGGCAGTGTTTACTGGTAAAAAAAAGTGTTGCAGCTAGAATTAAGAGAAACATACCTCCACACCTAATGTGTACACTGTATGGCTCATAGGATTGACCATGTTTCTGAACAAGTTTTTAGTGTTGTCAATGCTGTTCATAACTTTGAATGCTTGCTAAATGAACTTCATAAAATTTTCAGTTAACCACATAGAGCTGCAAAACTTAAAAACATTGTGGCAGCTATAGCCATCATGAGTTATGTGAAAGTTAAAAAGATGTTTCATATTCATTGGCTTTTTAGTGAGAAAGATGCTTAGTTGGTAGTGTTCAATGATTTTCGTTGTATCATGTAGTTCCTAAACTTAGAATCTGAAAGCTGTGAATTATTAAGTAGAGATCATTGTTTTTTAGCAGGGCTTTATAAAAACCACTGAGAAAAAATATTCTAGTGCTGGGCTTCTTATTAGATATATCATGTGTCCTGCCTCTAATCAGTACAACAATACAAAAGAGTCCTTCTTACAGTGAAACAGAAAATAAGATTAATTCCACAATACAAACTCTTAAAGAAATGTGTGTTACAATGACTTTATTTGAGTCTTTGCAAAGAAAATTACTTAACAGGCTATTAACTTCAACTTGATGATGAGGGTAAAAGCAGAGTTTGACAAAATAAGAGGACAAATAATTCAAGGTTTGATTAATGAACTTGAAAGAAGGATCCCTTCAAGTGAAGTGATAAAGTGTTCCTCAGTTTTTGAAGAAAACAAAACCAACAGTAAAAGCCATTTGTTTGGTAATTCTGACATGTATAAAGCAGGAGAGTTGCTTGGTCTGGATAGTGACACAATGGGGAAAGTACAAGGCTCTCTAACCTTACATGCTCTGCCTATTCTGGAAAGATTAATATGGAAAGTCCATTCAGTGACACTGTCAACTGCTCCATATGAACGAGGTTTCAGTGTTGCTCATAGCATTCAAACTGCCAAAAGAAATTGTTTGTTGGTGAACATTTTACAGTCTCTAATGACAAACTTAATGGGCCCCATTAAATTTGTGGGATGCCTTTACTGCCGCAGATTGATGAGTCACCTTCAGACACCATATGGCAAATCAGTCTTACTCACTAAAGGAAAGGAGGGAGGAGATAAGCTTACTTTTATTCAGTAGCGGTCCGTCATGACATTTTAGGTGCAGTAGTTCCCATATAGAGGTAACAAGCAATGAACCCAGGACCAGAATTTGCATAATTACAGTTCACATTTCACCAAATTCACCTCACGAACTGCAACTACTTTTATTTGGCATATTTTAACATCTACTTTTCTTTTAAAATGGCAATGTAACAGTACTTTCCCCCACCAACATTTAACGATTTTGCATCCTGGCCAAGAATGTGATGAAGGACAAGTGCTGCCATCCTTTGCCAGCCACATGGGAGTCAAATAACCTATCCCAAACATTGATCATTGCATTCAAGAAAGACGGGTGGGGAGGATGTAAAAAATCAGAAGAGACAACCTGTGCCTCCTATGGGCTGACAGTAAAGACAGGTGACCCCTGTTGAATGTGTGAGCACTAACAAAATTGTAACTGTGTAATTCAGTGTTTGTTAAAGTTTGGCATAATTAATATACTACTCCTCGCTCTTTCTTTCCCTTCTTTCTCTCCCTCTCTCTCGTTCTTATTCTGATAAGACCCAACAATCAGAGTCCGATACCGTTTCCCTCCTATCTATTTGCAATGAGGTTGTTCATCCATCTGCAGAAGGTGCGCAGCGTCACTCCAGGTGTTGGTGACGACAGCCCTGACATGCTCTTTGCCAGACTGATACTTGCTTGTTTTCCACCTGCTGTTGGCTGGGTATGGACAGTCCCTCATCAGATGTCCTGACTGGCTACATTCCCAGCACACACCACTACAAGATCTCCATTGAGTCCTTGGGTCGTTCCTGAGTCCCTGTCATATCGGATGCTCTTGATCTTCAAGGTCGGGTCAGTTGTTACTTTGGCTGCCTCTATTCTCAGTGCTACCATTAGCACATCATGGATAAACTTGTAGTCACTGAGCATCAGAAGATCTATCTCGGTCTGATGTACCCCATCAATGGAATAGGCAGCTTCTTGGACCACATAGCCAACTGGCATGTTCAACAGAGCCTTGTTTACCAGATATTCAATGGCCAGGGCAAACTTCTGCAGCATCTTCTCTGACTGTAGCAGCCTTATTTTGAGTTAGCTGCAGCTAAACTGTGGTTCCCAAACTCTTTTTCCAGAGCCTGCCAGATGTGTCTGGACACCGTCAAGGCCAGATTCTTGCTCAGTACTGCCGCCAGTCCCTGGAAGCTAGCCATCAGCTGTGCTGCTTCCTCTTCTTGTTGATCATTAGTTGAGGGAAGCAAACGACAGAGAATTGTCGGCAGAAGACTTCACAGGTTGACATCCCGTCTTACTTGGGTGGTTTACGCCCATGGATGTTGTGTCACATCATGGTGCTTAGACCTTTAAATCTTTGAGTTGTTCCCCCTGGCCTACAGTTCCTTGGTGATGCCATTGACTCTGTCTTCCAGGATGCTAAGCCATTCCCCGACATCATCCAAGATCACGGAAGACATCTTTCCCAATGTCTTCCTGGATATTAATGCATTGACTGAGTTCCACGTCTTTCTGCAGGCTGGCCAGTTGTTCATCAGTCTTTTCCATGCCAGATTCAATCTTTGCCTCTATCTTTTCCACTCCGGAATTGATTTGTCTTTGTGTTTCTTTACGCCCATCATTTCTGTCTTCATTTCTTCCTTTATAGCCTTCATTTTGTCTTCATTTCTTCCATGACAAAGTTTGCTGTTGTTATTTCACCTCCTATCTTGTCCATTGCACATTTCATTTCTTCCATTCTGGAGTTTACATTTTTCAATTTAGCTTTCATTTCCGTCTCCATATTCTGCATTCCGGCCCATATCTTTTCCAGAACTGCCTCCATCGTGGTTTTCAAATCCCCTTCTGACAAATGACAAGTCCAGTTACTTTATCACTTTATTTCTTCTAAAACGATAACCTTACAACTAACAGCCGTTCTAACGGTCATTGACACTGCTAGAGTAACACAACTGCCTTGCAAAACAACTGAACTTTACCGATTGCTTATTTAGCCTAGAAATTACTGTCAAAATATCTTGTCCCTGCACTTTGAAAGCTTCTAGAAATGCGCAAAATGGCATTTGTCTTTGTGCCAGCACAATGTTGTCTTGTTGTTGAACAGTGCTTACAAAGGCAGTGGCTGAGGTACCTAACTAACACTCAATCTCTCTTTGAGGTGTGGCCGTTGTGATGTATATTATAGGGAGAATCAAATTGATCCTTCCCCACCCAAGAAAAGTCAGCTGTATGTTCACCGTGTTATTGAACAGCGACATGTTTGATGAAATTTGGACATTTGGTCACCCTCCTACTTTCTTGTACTGCCTAATTACAAATCCTGGTGTCTTTTTGTTTTTCAAACTGTCTGTTAAGCATAACTTTTTAATAAGATTTAAAGTATATTTGAAAATTGGAATTATCAACATAATCTCTGTATCCCAGAAATCGTGTCACACTGAATACGTACTATTCTATAACTGTTTAAATTGTCATTATTACGGATGCACATTACTTCTCAGATTGTTAATAAATAACATTAGATCAAAAAACGAAAATATATAATTACATCCAATTCACTGTTGCAACCATTTGCTGCTTCTCTAGTTTCATTCACCTCAATAGCAGCAACTTCTGGTGCTATCTCATCTGGAATAGGTTCATCTTTGATGTACAGAACCTGAAAATCAACACAAAAGTAATGAGAATCACACTATTTTGTAATACATGGATCAGAGTCAAGTACCAAAAGCTAACTCAACAGTACACAGTGAAATCTCAATAGTACTACTTGGCAAAGCAACGAAGCATATTGACCTTGGTTGTAAAGTGCCGTGATCACTTCTTATCTTGCTTACTACAACAGCAGTAATGCAATGCAATGCAAATTAATGATATCTCGCACCTCCCAATATGAGATGATGTTGTCCTGAAGATATGATTCCATCTGAACAGTGTACACTCACTGTCTCACCATGTTTGTGCGATAAATTCACGTAAACAACTCTGTAGTTTCACATTCTTTCTGATACGCCTCATGACTTTGCCAAGTAGTATGCTTTTATAGGGATCCATGGCTCTGGATGTCTTGGACAGGAAGACATAATAATGAAAATATATTTACAATTATGAACTTTATAACAATATGAATCTAACAATACATCTTACCACAAACTACAATACAAAACTGAATATTTACTCTGCTTTAAAATACGTAACTATACATGGTTGCTTTTTTGGTTTTAGTTTCAAAACCGTACTGTCCATCCTGTTAAGTAAGCCATTACATCCTTACACATATATCACTTAATTGTGTTCATTGCATCCATCAGTTTTGATACTGCTGGAATTAGCTGAGGATCTGGCTCATCATCATATCATCCTACACTAATGCTACTTCTACTTTCTGTTCTTCAACACATCACTGTCATAGTTTCACACATGCAAAAATCATTACTGTAACAAATGAGAACACCAGTTACTACAGATCACACAGATTCTATGCTGACTGGAGCACTTCATGTACCTTTGTAAAAGCTGGGTTCACAATGCACATACAGGAACTGTAGAATGGTGTGTGCCTGTGAATGCAAAGGTCATCTCATAGCCTACTGAAAACAGGGCACAGTACAACATTATCATGGCTGACGGATTAAGAAGGCACTGCTTGTGCTCATAACCTTCATGGTTTAACTATTGCATTAGTTGTTACTTTTATTCCTGGATATGTAGAACACAACATTGCACTAATATAAGTTCATCATTTGAAGTTTTAGGCACATCTATGTACATAAAACATAATTCTATTAAAACACTCATTTTAAATAACTAAAGAAAAAATTAAAATAAATTATCTTCTAAAACTAAAACACATACAAATGAACAAAATTAATGTCAGCTGTATGAACCCTCAGCATGTATAATAGCCCTCAATCTTCAGAGCATAGATGAAATTAAATCCCTGCAGTAATATGGACAAGATTCTACATCTCAGGCTTCTTCAATATGTATCCAAGCAACATTTACTCATTGTAATCTACAGAAAAATTCAAGCACAGCCCCTTTTTCATGTAAGTCCACATATTTTTATTAGGGTTCAACTCCGGTGAACACAAAGACCAGTCTATTACTCTGATATCCTCCCTCTCTGACAACCAATTTTAAACCTTTCAACATAGGAATGACTTTACTATACGAATTCAACAATCCCTGTACAATACAGGATTTCTCATCCCCACAGAGGGAATCCAAATATTCTCAGGTATTGCCGTGTATTGCACACTTGTTCAGCATATTGTCATGCTTCTACAACACACCTAGACCATTGGTTGATATGCGGTCCCAATAAGATACAAATACACAAATGTTGTGCAATTGTGAAGCCACATATTTTGCATCATATTGGCACCCCTCTGGACATTAGACCATCACTGTTCCCTTATGTGTGGAAGAAAACGTCACCTCATCTTAGAATATCATGTTATTTCAATGGTGATCTTCCTCTGTAAACATAAGGCAAAACAATCTATGATATTGCTTTTTAACTGCCATTCTTGCAAAAGTCCTGTTTGAGCTGATCCAGGGAATTGTGAATGTGCCTTCATTTCAGAAGCAGTTTGAACACGTTCCTCTCTAATAGTAAATTAAAACTGCATTCATTTCCATGAGCGTCGGCAGACTTTTTTCCAGGGGGGGGAGGGCCACATGTTGGAAGTTTGCAATCAGATATTATTAATTCATTATTTTATTGTCAAAATTTATATTTGTTGCAGCTAACCGTATTGATTTGTGCTAAATAACAATTGTTCTTAATTAAAATAATAGTTTAATAGTAATTGATTGCACATTAAGTTCACCAACTTCCAAGGGGGGACGGTGGCCCCCCCTTGCCCCCCATTCGCGATGCCCATGTTCATTTCAGGAGTGGACACACGTCTTCTTGCTGAACAAGGATGATGGTGTTCAATCCCTTCCCTAGATAATATCACCCACCTCTGTGCTGTAGAAGCAGGGATTTAATATACAGCTGTAACCTCATAAGAACAAAAGTCTGCTGCGCTAACTAGTGTAAGGATAAATTTCCTTGTACCTATGTCTTTGTGAGCGCATTCTGCCATTGTTACACACAGTATGATTCACTTAAACAGAACCTGTTTGGGCCTAATGCACTTGCACACCCTTCTGCATATCACATATTTTCCTGTGCAAAATATTGTGGTTAGGTAAAATAAACTCTGAGAAGGATTATAATAACATTCTACTGTTAAGTCTGGTGATTGTAATTTACGAAATGCAGCATACCAAAAATAAGTAACCTCTATATGTTGATTAAATGTTAACAGAAGAAAAAAGCTGTTTGTTATGTAACACAAAGTTTAGGCTATCTCAGGCCTGAAGCCTTACATCTTACATGTGTAATATTCACTGAATAGTAGTTCGGGTATGTTCCTTATTTAGTTGTGCTGTATTTAATGCAAAATGTTTTGTTTGTTTGTTGATATATTTATGTATTTACCTATACATCCAAAACATCATTTGACATCCAAACATAATATCAAAGGTATATATTTAACCTACTTAGCCATTATTAAATATTATTCATCAAGTGCCATAAAGAAACATAGTTAAGTATATTTGTTACCAAAGAACATTTAATGACTGTTAATACAACAAAATCAAACTACCAAATCTTTTCACTAAGAAAAAAAAAAAACACTAAAAATAAAACTAAATTTTGAGGGTCAACAATTACCAGAAACAAAGGAAGCAAAGTATTTAGGAGTTACATTTGATACCAAACTTGCATGGACCAAACAAATAGAAAATGTAATACAAAGAGCAGAAAGGCCCCTTTCATTGTTATAACGTCTAACAGGAATGAAGTGGGAATGTTCCAAAGCAACTCTTAACACAACATACAACGTATACAGAGTGGAAGTGAAATGATCTGCCAGACTTCAACAGCGAATTTCTCATGTTGTGAATAACAAGAAAGTCTAATACCAAAATGTTGAAAAGTTTATAGTTTTCTAGAACAAAAATATTTTTATAAAAATGTTTATCATCACCTGACTTAATTATTATTGATTGAAGATTCTTGATTTATAGCTGTACTCATAGAAAATTGAATAAATGACAACTTTTTCCTTTGGCATATTTCAATAGATTCAACGGTTTTTGTGTAAATTAAATTTGAAAAACCCACAATTTATTTCAACAAAAAGACAAGAAATTGTGGGTTCCTTTAAATTTAATCTACACAAAAATCGTTGAATCTATTGAAATACACCAAAGGAAAAAGTTGTTTATTCAATTTTCTATGAACATAGCCATAAATCAAGAACTTTCAATCAATAATAATTCAGCTAGGTGATAATACATTTCTTGATAAAATATTTTTTCTAGAAAACTATAAACTTTTTAACATTTTGGTATTAGACTTTCTTGTTATTCACAACATGAGAAATTTGCTGTTAAAGTCTGGCGGATCCTTTCACTTCCACCCTGTATATAAAGCTATTATTTACTTACTGCAGTGAACTTCTTGTAACAGCAAACACAAAAAAAAATTCAAATCTTTTAAAACCAAAGTCTGAGATTAATTACAGGTGCTATCAAAACCACACCAATAGCAGCTATGGAAACACTAACCAACCAATACCCCATTGAATATGAAATAGAAAAAGCAGCTCTTACTCAGCACAAAATGTTGATCAGACTCCCATTCAATGCACGGAACAAGAGAAATTTTACACATACACTAAAGACTCAGGAGAGCTTTCTTTCCAAAATTCAAGACATCAAGAAGGATATATACCTTCCTAATTCAAAGGAAACCTTCATATCTAAAGTCAATCCGACACAAACATTAGACATCACATATTATTTACACATGACAGAAGAAGTTAAGAAAAGCGATACTCCAACTACTGTTCTAAAAATATTGGCATTAGAGACAATCCATACTAGATTTCCAGAACACGAATGGCTCCATATTTATACTGATGGCTCATTGATATCAAACCGAGATGGAGCAGGGGCTGGAGTGACATGTCACCTCTTTCCCTATTACAAATCTTTAAGTTATGGAACTACAAACTTTGATGGAGAAATTCAAGCAATTCGAATAGCCTTACAAAATCTTTAGTACAGAATTTCACATTTTCAGCAAGCAGTTATTCTCTCAGATTCCAGGGTGGCAATTATAGCAATTACTTCCAAGTTGTCACCAAAAAACCAAACAATTATAGAATGTTGGAAAATCCTTACCCATCTAACAGTACTTCAAAAACACCTGGTCTTCCAATGGATACCAGCTCTCTGTGGACTGAGTGGTAATGAGAAAGCTAATTTTCTTGCAAAAAAGGGTACCAGCAGTGTAGAAAAATCTATAGTTAATCTACCATTTTATGCAGCTAAACGATTAGTCAACTCTGAATTCAAAAAAATTATTGCAAAATATTACTATGAAAAATCAAAGAATAAAAGATGGGAACTAACAAGCATTCAGTATTCTAGATGCTCTCGGGCTTCGAGCCAGGTGTAGTGATGAAGAGACATCGACGTTTCGGGAGTGTACATCTCTCCCATCTTCAGGATGAAGAATGAAAAGCAAGAGTGAAGGGACCAGTATATGTACTGTCAGCCAGTATATACCGAGTAGAAAACACACGGTCTAGTGTGGAGGTGGTTCACCGCTCCGTTGGAATCTGTGTTTTCTGAGTCGGTCGATTTCCAATTTTAAGGCTGGTTTCCAGGATGGACTAAACTGCAATCCAGCGTCCCGGTTTAGTGTACTCTTCTCGGAGGAGATGGACAGAGCCTCCTTAACCCTCCGTTCCCATAAACCGCTACATTTTGCTACAATGGTCGTATCTTTGAAGTTAGCTCTGTGGTCTTCTTCAAAGCAGTGCTCCGCCAGCCCTGACTTGTTAGGCTGCATTAATCATACGGACCGTTTGAGCTCCTTGACTCTGGTGCAAATGGTCCTGCCGGTTGCCCTATGTACGGCGTCCCGCATTCACAGGGGATACGGTATACCCCTGGTACATTAAGGTGCAGTTTGTCCTTTACCGGTCTCACTAGGTGTTTAATCTTCAAAGGCAGCTTGTGGATGGTTCTGATGTTGTATTTTGCGAGAATTCTACTGATTCTGCCGGAAAGATTGCCAGTGTATGGGATGCAGGCAGTGGCGGTCGGCTGGTCTGGTGTTTGCCGAGTTTGTGGTTTTCCTCTCTTGGCCTTGGAGATTGAGGCTTCAATATCTTCTACGGAGTAGCCGTTTTGGCGGAATGTGTGCCTCAGGTGCTGCAGCTCTTGTTTTAGGTGGCTGGGATTGGAGATCGACAGAGCTCTGTGAGTCAGAGTGTTGAGAACTCCGACCCGTTGTGGCTTATGATGGAAACTGCGTGCATTCAAATAGAGGTCAGTATGTGTTGGTTTGAGGTACACTGCATGCCCCAGAGTACCGTTGTTGTTTCTGGAGACCAGGATGTCCAAAAAAGGCAGATTTCCGTCCTTCTCCACTTCCATGGTGAACTGAATTTGGGGTCGGAGGCTGTTGAGGTGTGTGAGAAAGCTCGGCAAAGTGTCTCGTCCATGTGGCCATATAACGAATGTGTCGTCAACGTACCGGTAGAAATGAGATGGCTTAAGTGGGGCTGTGGCCAGTATTTCGTGTTCCAGGTGTTCCATATAGAAATTTGCTATGACTGGTGACAACGGAGAGCCCATTGCCGACTCAGAAAACACAGATTCCAACGGAGCGCTGAACCACCTCCGCACTAGACCGTGTGTTTTCTACTCGGTACATACTGGCTGACAGTACATATACTGGTCCCTTCATTATTGCTTTTCATTCTTCATCCTGAAGATGGGAGAGATGCACACTCCCAAAACGTCGATGTCTCTTCATCACTACACCTGGCTCGAAGCCTGAGAGCATCTAGAATATGTTTGTCGCCAGGAAAGCTTCAAATCATATTTTATTCAAACAGTAATTCCTGGGTATCCTCAAAAAACAGCAGTTGCAACCTTCAGGTTGATTACAGGACATGATTGTCTGGCGAAACATTTAAACAGAATTGGGATATATTCTTCACCACTCTGTCCTCTATGTGATCTGCAAGAGGAAATGGATCGAGGCCCCATTTCCTCTTGCAGATCCAATTAATTAATGGAAATAAATTTGAATTTTTATTGAAACTTGGATTATTTATCAAAAACCCTTGCCTTCTGATAACACAAACAACGGTAAACAAACCGGCTCTTTATTCTCGGTGGATTAGACTAAAGTTAAAGTTGTAGTAAATTATATTTGTAAGGAATTGTATATAATTCTGTGCCTTTTGAAGTTAAAGTGTTGTGTTTGTAGAAGTGCTTTAATTTAAATAAGTGTGAAGTGAAGTGAAGCTTTTTGAAGTTAAATGTGGTAGTGTTTACGAAAGTGCTCTAGTTTAAATAGTTAAGTGTGAAGTGACCGGAAGAATCTAAGTAATAGTATTGAGAAAGTTTATCAGTGTAATCAGGATTTTATAATAATGAGTATGAAGGCTTGTGACCTTAGCGGTAATTGTGGTGCGTGTCGCTGAAAGGTTAGTCAAGGTGTGTACTGTGAAGGATGTAAGTTTTGGTTTCACTGGGCGTGTGGCGATATTGTGAGTGGTGATGTGAGAGATTGTGCTGAGTGGTTCTGTGAGCTTTGTAGGTATAACGCTTTGGTCAAGCAGCAGGAGGAAACCATTTCTAACCTTAGAAGATAGTTAGAGTTTGTCAAAAAAGAATCTAGAAACATGAGTGTAGCTTCAAACCATTTGGAAATTAAATCACCAGAGTTTAAGGTGCCCTCTAGACGACATCTAGGGAAGAAAAGGCGTTTCTCTGCTGATGACCAACAGCAGATCAAACTGTGCAATAGATTCAGTGCCCTTGGAACTGTTGAACAACCCTCAAATCCTCCTGAGCAGGTTATGGATGAGAGGTGTAGGAAAAGCAAAGTTTTGTTACTTGGGAGTAGTCATGGGAGGGGCATAGCATCCCTGCTAAAAGAGGATTTGGGGAACGATTTTGATGTAGTAGGTATAGTTAAACCCAGTGCTGGGCTTAACTTACTCAAGGTTTTACTAAAAGAGATCATGTTGTGATAGTGGGTGGGCCAGGAAATAGCCTGGATAGAGATTGTAATTACATTATTGAGAGGGATCTATATGACATCAGTAAGACCAGTAGCCATACCAATGTGGAATTTGTTGGACTTCTTCAGAGGCATGACAAGCCGCAGTTTCATAGGAGGGTGAGGGATATGAATCTGCGACTTGAAAGTGCCCTGTTGAGTCCTATCACTTCCCACATTGAAATGATAGATGCTAAAGGGATAGGCAGAGATGGTTACACATCTCATGGTCTGCACCTTAACTCTGGAGGCAAAAAGCAGCTTTCGCAGCTAATTGCCAATAGAATTAGGGATAGAATTTCTGTTGTCAGGCGTAATGGGCTTTTTTTAGGTTAGATGAGGTCCCCAAATATAACCATAAAAACAATATAATGAAAAAAGATGTACATAAAGGGATAACCATAAACAATATTAATGTACAAAATTCAAATAATACTAAAAACTCTTTTGGTATATTTCACCAAAACATAAGAGGTTTAAGAAACAAGACAGATGAAATTTCCCTTAGCCTTACTTCTGAAAAACTATGGCCGCATGTAATATGTCTATCTGAACATCATTTAACACAACAGGAATTCTTACCGATTTCATTACATGGGTACTCTTTGGGGACGACGTTTTCAAGACAAAACTTACAAAAAGGTGGGGTTTGCATATTTGTGAGACAGAATATTGACTAATAGAAAATTGTTCATGTAAATATTTTTATAAGAGTGTGTAAATTTTTAATTCTTTTAATTTGAATGTATAAGGGACCTAATTTTTTCAATACTCAAAATAGACAATGTCTTCTCAATTGTTTGAGTTCGACCAATGAGAACTGTTGCGCGGATGAATACAAAAGAATGGCGGTGTTGCGTCATAGGACGCTCAGAGACTACTTTCATTAGCGTCTGTGACTTCAAAGCGTAAAGACGTATAATTGTTGATAGCGTGCGAAAATGTGAATTACACAAACTTTTAACCGGCATGGACGCTATCCAATTTTAAAAGTTATTTACCAAGTGAAATAGTGATGTAAAGTGTAGATGAACGAATAAATGTGTTTATAACAAAAGTACGTTGATTTATGCATTCCATTCCACGACCACCTCCCCTGAAAAGAAGAGTGGCGTCTGCTCCAACAAACTTTACATCTTTTAGCAAAAACAGTGCTCCATTTGCTGCTATATCCACACTAATATGTGTTAACCATCATTTTAAAGAAAACCCCGCCACAAATGGCTTGCCCAACGTGGAGCGCGAATTTGGAGTGGAATGCAAAATTGAGAGTGCGAAGTGCTAACACCAAAAGAACGCTATCTTATCGTGAAGGAGAAAGACGCCATTAGACCATCGTCTGATATCAACAAAACATCGATACACGGAGAATCAACGTGGGAAAAACACCGGAGATCATCTAGCGAAGCCAACTACCCAGGAGACGTAAATAACCGGACGAAGAACCAGCAGAAAAGAAAGTAGGATCGAAATTTTTTGTTTCTTTATTTTATTCTCATTGTGCATGTTTTTAAGAAGTGGAAAAGTGATAGGACTTTCAACATTAAGTGAATTAGATAAAGGAATTGAAATGTCGCGAAAAGAGATAGAAATAGGAGTGGGGGAAGGGGCAGATAGGCCTAGTTATCAGGAAGGGTTAGAAGGTGAACAGGCGGAAATAAGCAAAGATCAAAGGTTAATGATGATGATATTTGAAAGACTAGAACAGAATATGAAGGAAATAGGTCAGAAACTGGAACAAAACAAGGTAGAATTAGGTCAAAAAATGGAACAAAATAACATAGAATTAGGTCAGAAAATAGAGGGAGTGAGAGAGGACTTGGAAAATAATAAAAAAGAGATAGGTCAGAAAATGGAGGAAGTGAGAAAAGACTTAGAACAGAAAATGGAATTAGGTAGACAGAACTTAGAACAGCAAATGGAATTAGGTAGACAGAACCTAGAACAGAAAATAGAATTAGGGAGACAGGAGTGTAAAGAAAATATGAAAGTAATGGAAACTAATTTAAAATTAGTACATAAAAACTTAAATGAAACAAAGGAAGCCTTAGAAGCTAGGATAGAAATTGTAGGAGATAGGATGGGAAAGATAGAATCAGAGATGAGGGAAAATAAAATTGTGTTAGAAGAAGAAATTGCTAAATGTAGGGATGAAATAACAGAAAGTAATACGAGTGTAGACTGTAAAATAACAAATGTAAAAGCAGAAATAACTGAGGAATTAAGGAAAGAGATTGAGGTTGTAAAGAAAGACATTATTAATGAAACAGTAGAACAAATTGTAATTCCTAAAATTAAGACAATGAATGATGTGATGCTTTCACAACAGGATGCTATAAATGATATGAAACAAAGCCACTTGGAAATAAAGAATGATTTAAAATCAATTTGTGAAGAAATGAAAAAAGGGAAAGAAAATTTGGCTAATGTAAATGATGTTGTGAAGGCATTACAAAGACAAGATGATTTAGATGTAAGTAATGTACAAGATGAGAGTTATCTGAGTAATGTACAAAATGTTGACTCACCATACAGAGAAAGAGGTTCACAACCAAACAATGACACAACACATAACACATGTTACACCAACAGCATATTACACGAAATCACACCACCTACATTTGACGAGGAGAAGGGAGACGATCCAAAACTCTTTGTTAAAGAGATGGAGGAATACTTTAAAGTGAAAAGGATACCAAACGAGCTTAGGATGATGATAGTAAAGAAAAGCTTAAAAAACAAGGCATTAGAATGGCTCAGGTTAACACTAGCTGGTCACGAGTCTTATAGCTCATTCAGAAATTTATTCCTATCAAGGTATTGGGGCCCAGCTAAACAAAACCAAACTAGGGTAGAGCTAGCGACAGGTAGATACGATCCAGCCAAAGGATTGTCATTAGTCGACTATTTCATGAAAGTAGCCAACAAAGGAAAGCTATTAGACCCTAACTTGTCGGAGGCAGAACTAATTGCCAGCATAACGAGACATTTCCCAGACACAGTGAGAACAGGATTAATTGTTGCAAGGCCGGTAGATTTTGCAGATATGATAGAACTGCTGACAGCCTTCGAAACACAAAATGGTCGACCTAATGAGCATAGACATAGGAACGGTCACCCAAACTCACCCATCCTAAACCGAAACACGGCTACGAACAACCAAAGCGAAGGAGAACATACAAATACTAGGAGTACCCATGAAAGGGGGAGAGGGGCACACCATTTCCCACAACCACATAATCATGGCGAGAGGATGGAGAACACAAGACAGCGGTACCACGACACAATACCGAGGGGTGAATCGAGGTACAGAACATATACATATGATCGTGGAAAACTAGGAGATCATACCCATCAAGTGAATCACATGCGATTCAGTAGGGAACACTCGAACAACCACAGACCGTCACATGACAGAGGTTCACGCCAAAGGGGCAGAGACCAATGGTACACTAACAACACAAGACAGCAGGAAGTAGAAGAAGATGTGCCAAATAGGACAGATACTACACAGAATACAGTAACTACAACCACCACCAACACTCAGGGAAATTACAACAACTAAGTTCGTCCCAACTGGCTGGATGACAAACAACAATATCTCAGCAACTTGCAATTGACATCGACACCATGATGACTACACAGAGAGAAAGATGGAACTATTGTATACTGGACCACTGGTCATAACAAAACAGCTGGGTGACCACACATATGAGCTACAGAATACAAATGGCAAGTTGGTAGGAAGATACCATAAAAATAAATTGAAGCCATACAAAGAAAGGACCAAATAGCCTTTGTCAACAAATGTGTAAGGCAGGAGTAGTGGAGATGAAAGAAAGATAACAATTTTTGATGGGTTACTTATAGAAAATTATATTCAAAATAGGATTACAACAAGGAAGAAAATCAACATAGTCATTGGCTATATCGACCACAAAGAGCATTGTCAACAAAGACAGATGAGGACACTGATTGTCATTAAATAAATGAATCATAGCGACGGAAGATAATATGTTTTTGACATAAGGATGTCAGGGACAAAAATAAAAATGAATCAATTATGATGAAAAAGATATAATATTCCGACACAAAGATGTCGAGGGTAAATGGAGAAGAAAAATAATACAATTACAGAATAATTGTAAGTATAGAAGTTTTCTCTTATAGAAATAAGAGACAAAGAGATGACAATTAGTGAAATGAGGAAAACCATAACCAGAAAAACAATGCCCATGAATTGAGATGAGTATAGCCAATGCTAAGCTCGAAGAAATGTTGAACCAAACAACAATGAATAATAACCCAATCAAGAAAATTAGTACCATTAGTAACATCAGAGTTTAAGAACCGACTCAACAACCTGCCTATACATAAGCTTATAAGACAAAGAAGGCAAAGAACTGAATGAAATATTGCCATAAACATGATCAAAATCATTAGCTCAAAATTTGTATCCTGTTTTTCTCTCCTCATAGCAATGAATACAAGTCAAAAACCACATGAAACACTTAAATTATATTTGTGTCAATGTCAAATGTACAATAACTGAGTATGTGTTGTATAAGAACTGAATATGTGTTGTACAATAACTGAATATGTATTGTATGATAACTGGATATATTGTACAATAACTGAATATGTTGAGTAATAACTAAATGCTTTATGCCAAAACTGAATATGTATTGTGTAATAACTGAATATGTATTGCATAACAACAGAACATATGTATTATGATAGCAGGATATATTGTACAATAACAGAATATGATGGGTAATAACTAAATGCTTTATGCCAAAACTGAATGTGTATTGTGTAATAACTGAATATGTATTGCATAATAACAGAACATATGTATTATGATAGCAGGATATATTGTGCAATAACTGAATATATATTGTGTAATAATTGGACATGTTGTGTAGTAATCGAATATGTTGTACAACAACTGGATATGTACTGCATAATGACTGAAAGTGTATTGTATAATAACAACATATGTGATATGATAACTGGGTATATTTTACAATAACTGGATATGTATTGTATAATAATTGAATGCATTGTGTAGCAATCGAATATGTGAAGTTTATAAAGACATGCTGTATCATGTCAAAACAAAGGACAAAGACAAACAGTGAAGAAGACTGTAAAGAAAAAAAATATATATTGTACAAAGTGATTGAATCATAGAAGTAGGGAGAAGTATTGTGTTGTGTTTCAAGATTGTATATAAGGTGACAACTTGAAAAACAAAACAAGGGGCATATGAGACAGAATATTGACTAATAGAAAATTGTTCATGTAAATATTTTTATAAGAGTGTGTAAATTTTTAATTCTTTTAATTTGAATGTATAAGGGACCTAATTTTTTCAATACTCAAAATAGACAATGTCTTCTCAATTGTTTGAGTTCGACCAATGAGAACTGTTGCGCGGATGAATACAAAAGAATGGCGGTGTTGCGTCATAGGACGCTCAGAGACTACTTTCATTAGCGTCTGTGACTTCAAAGCGTAAAGACGTATAATTGTTGATAGCGTGCGAAAATGTGAATTACACAAACTTTTAACCGGCATGGACGCTATCCAATTTTAAAAGTTATTTACCAAGTGAAATAGTGATGTAAAGTGTAGATGAACGAATAAATGTGTTTATAACAAAAGTACGTTGATTTATGCATTCCATTCCACGACCACCTCCCCTGAAAAGAAGAGTGGCGTCTGCTCCAACAAACTTTACATCTTTTAGCAAAAACAGTGCTCCATTTGCTGCTATATCCACACTAATATGTGTTAACCATCATTTTAAAGAAAACCCCGCCACATTTGTAAGAGATGATGTCCCTTATAAGGTTATAAATGTTTCTAAGTTTTGCATTGAACAGGACATAGAGATGTGCGCAGTTCAGTTAAATATAAATGAAGTAAATTTAATAATTATAGCTTTATACCGGTCACCATTAGGTAACTATGAGGTGTTCAAAAAGCAATTAGAAGGTTCCCTAAAACTTCTTTTTAAACCTAAAAGAGAATTAATTATATGTGGTGATATAAGCATTGACTACTTAACTCCTAATTCTCGGAGGGATCAAGTCAGTTCTATATTTGCAACATATAACATGTCCCACATGGTAAACTTTCCCACAAGAATACAAAATACTTCATCCACAGCAATAGATAATATGTTTATAAGTATAGATAGAATAAAATCACACACCAGTGTACCATTAGCAAATGGCCTATCAGATCACGAGGCACAAATATTACACTTTAAAGAAATAAATCTAAAGTTAAAATCAAAGTACAAGCATAAAAGATCCAGAATAATAGATGAAAGTAACATAAAAAGTTTTAAGCAAGCACTGAAACAAGAATCTTGGAATGAAATTTATGTAACGGAGGGACTAAACAACAAGTTTAATAAATTTTTGCAGCTGTTCAAAATTAATTTTGAAGCATGCTTCCCAATTAAATATACTAAAGTACACAATCGCAAGCAAAATAACCCCTGGATTACATTAGGTATTAAAACTTCATGTAGGCGGAAAAAAGAATTATATCAGGAAATAAAATATAATAACAACCAAAATTTAGAAATTTACTATAAAAGATATTGCAAAATCCTCAAAGAAACAATAAAAGCCGCTAAAATATTGCATGATAAAAAACAGATATGTAATTCTGGAAATAAAATAAAAACAATTTGGAAAATAATAAAGAGAGAAACAGGAAGGTGCGCCCAAGAAACCCCCCCAATAATACTAAACACTGATAATCTAGTAATTAGTGATCCTCAGATGGTAGCAGATACTTTTAACAATTTCTTTCTGAATGTAACAGACAAATTAAATATCAAATTTGGAAACAAGGAATCGTCCCTAAACTTTTTAAGAACCTCATTAACTGATGAAATCCCTAAATTTAACATGGATATGACAACTGCATTTGAAATTAACAGTGTAATAAATTCCCTTAAGTCTAAAAACTCGTCTGGATATGATGAAGTAACAAGCAAAATCCTAAAAGCATGTTCACATGAAATAAGCATTCCTCTCAGTTATTTATGTAATGAATCACTAAAGACTGGAATATTTCCTGACAGAATGAAATACTCAACTGTCAAACCCCTTTTCAAAAAAGGCAAACAAAATGATGTCTCAAATTACAGACCAATATCCCTCTTACCAATATTCTCGAAAGTATTTGAGAAAGTAATGTTTAACAGACTGTATAATCATATGGAAAATAATAATCTGTTTGTCCGAGAGCAGTTTGGATTTAGAAAACGAATATCAACCAATAATGCAATCTACAAACTCTCTTATGAAGTGTTGACAGCGTTAAATGATAGTATGCATGTGGGTGGCATTTTTTGTGATCTAGCAAAAGCATTTGATTGTGTAAATCATGAAATTTTGATAGGAAAAGTACAGTTCTATGGGATAAAAAATGAAAATCTAAATTGGTTTATATCATACTTAAAAGGAAGAAAACAAAGGGTCGAAATCAGCAATCCCAACCAGTATAACAACAACACATTGGATTGGAAATCAATTAAACATGGCGTTCCCCAGGGATCGATATTGGGGCCTCTATTATTTTTAATCTACATAAATGACCTCCCACTATACATAAATAACATTGCTAGTATCTATCTATTTGCAGATGATACCAGTGTCCTCGTGAAAAGCAAAAATTTAAGTGAGTGCGTTATCAAATTAAATTATGTACTAAACTGCATGTCAAATTGGTTTAAAGCAAACAAACTGTCAGTAAACCTTGAAAAAACAAAATTCATTAAATTCATAACTAATCGTTCACCACATACCCATATAGAAATAGGAATCAATGATATTTTACTGGAACAACCTAATGAGGTAAAATTTCTATGTCTCCAAGTAGACAACCACCTGGATTGGAAGTCACATATTAATTACATTACACCTAAGCTTAATGCAGCATGTTATGCCATCCGATCTCTGGTTAACTTCCACACGATTGACACACTGAAGTTAGTTTATTTTGCTTATTTTAGCTCCATTATGGAATATGGAATAATGTCCTGGGGAAATTCAGTGTATAGTAAGAACATATTCCTAATACAAAAGAAGGTTATACGAATAATATGCAACACCCATAGAAGGCAGTCATGTAAAGATCTATTTCGGAAACTGGGTATATTAACCTTACCTTGCGTATATATACTATCTATTTTAAAATTTTATGCTAATAACCAGAATTACTTTACAACTAACATGGAAATTCATACATTTAACACTAGGCAAAAAAGAAATATACATCCTCGCAATGCCAAACTCTCTTGCTTCCAGAAAGGTGTTTATTGTGAAACAATTAAAATATTTAATGCTCTCCACAGTAATCTAAAGGAAAATGTTAGCAATTTCAGAGTTTTTAAAGCTTCCCTCAAAGAGTATCTCTGTGATAAGTCATTTTATTCTGTAGAGGAATATTTAAATCAATAATCAGCCTAATGTCAGATCAGTTGTATTGTTCGATAGGTACCAATTAGGGAATTAAGTATAACAAGGGTAGCTGAAAATACAATAATGACGTGCAGGCTACAAAAAGTCAACTAATTGATTATAATTTAAGTTCCAATATTAAGTAACAGTGTTAATATGTTTGTTGATATTTTGAAAATGTATATTTGAACAATCATGTTGGACACGCTTTATGTAAAAGTAAGGATGTAAATAGATATTCTGTATATATGAACATAAATGAAATGTTGTCTACTCTGTACATTACATACTAAGTAAGAATTAAAATAGGTATGCTATGATTAATGTGCACAGTTAATATTTTGAGGTCGCTTATCTTAAATTTGCCACTCTTAACACATGAGTAAGAATATTTTTACTAATAAGCTAAATGTACATGTGTAACATGTTAGAATGTATTACTTAGCTATAAATTTGGACTGCTTTTTCATACAAGCAAAAATGTAAACATTGAAGCAATGACACAGTCTGTAAAAGCCAAGTAACATGATTTTGTAAATGTATAATAACTATGTAAGTGTCAATGCACTAGAAGTATTATCTTCATCTCATACTTTAACAGCAAAACTTGAAACCTGTACATGTTTTGCATGTTTTTTATGCATTTAATTGTAAATGCTTTTGACATGTTCTATGTTCAAGGTCTGCCTGGCCATCATTGAACGTACAGAACGCAATCTAATCTAATCTAATCTAATCACTACACCCTGCTGATACAAGAAAAGAACCACCAAAGTTACATGCAAGAGGTAAATCTACGGTCTTAACTAAGAAGTAGGCTACACTTTGCCACGTTGCTAAGAGAAGACAAATGGACAGTAGCAGGTTTAGTAAAGCTATATAACATCTTTCTGAACAAGTTACTCAACTGTAATGCTTATGGCGTACAAAAATACTGCGCTATGTAGGAGAGAAAAATTTGGCATTCACAACACTACTTATTTTTTTTATTTTTCTACTTTTATTTCATTCTTGTTTCTTTTATTTTGCCCAAGGCAGTAACTATTCCTTCCTTCACAACTAAAGTTGTTTGATGTAATGTACCCATAAAAGTTTACTTGTGGAGAAGTACTGCACCATACTGAGAAAGGGAAAGACGACGTTTAGAAAATGGGTGACCACACAGGGTGAGCACATGTTTATGTTGTGCCTTTTATGGTTGCAGAATATAATGTACCCAGCCTTCCATTCACAATCCTTAACTAAAATACCATGAAAACTGCTCCATTGCTCCTCACTCATTACCTATGTGACTATGCACTTGGGTGGCACTGAATGAAGCATCTTTACTGACCGATGGTGTATAAATACACAAGGAAGAATAATTGCAAGCTATGTGCAATGTTTGCAGATTTAGTGACAGCACATAATAGTATAATTACGGAACCATTGTGGTATAAACCTGCCATCTGCTAAGTCCGGTATACAAAAGAACATGACGAACTCCTAGATCCAGTACAGGAAAGCCTAGTAGAACTCCCTCCTAAATGCAGTATGGGAAAAACACGCAGTTCCATCTCCTACGAGCAGTTCAGGAAACACTGATAGGACTACCTACTAGGAACACTACAGTAAGACATGTAGCACTAACTCCTAAGTCCAGTACAGCAAAGATATGCAGACTGTCTCCTAAGACCAGTATAGAAAATATATGTATGACCATCTGCTAAATCCAGTGCAGAATATACAAGGAGGAATATCTGCTAAGACCAGTACAGCAAAGACAAGCCGGAATAAACGATAAGACCAGTACTGGAAAGACAAGTAGAACAATCTCCAAAGACCAGTACAGGAAAGTCAAGCAGGAATATTTGCTAAGCCTAGTACATGAAACACAAGCAGGACTATCTGCTAAGTCCAGCACATGAAACACTAGCAGGACTATCTGCTAAGTCCAGTACATAAAACACAAGCAGGACTATCTGCTAAGTCCAGCACATAAAACACAAGCAGGACTATCTGCTAAGTCCAGCACATGAAACACAAGCAGGACTATCTGCTAAGTCCAGCACATAAAACACAAGCAGGACTATCTGCTAAGTCCAGCACATAAAACACAAGCAGGACTATCTGCTAAGTCCAGCACATAAAACACTAGCAGGACTATCTGCTAAGTGCAGTACATGAAACACAAGCAGCACTATCTGCTAAGTCCAGCACATGAAACACTAGCAGGACTATCTGCTAAGTCCAGCACATAAAACACAAGCAGGACTATCTGCTAAGTCCAGCACATGAAACACAAGCAGGACTATCTGCTAAGTCCAGCACATAAAACACAAGCAGGACTATCTGCTAAGTCCAGCACATGAAACACTAGCAGGACTATCTGCTAAGTCCAGCACATAAAACACAAGCAGCACTATCTGCTAAGTCCAGCACATAAAACACAAGCAGGACGATATGCTAAGTCCAGTACATGAAACACAAGCAGGACTATCTGCTAAGTCCAGCACATGAAACACAAGCAGCACTATCTGCTAAGTCCAGCACATGAAACACTAGCAGCACTATCTGCTAAGTCCAGCACATGAAACACTAGCAGGACTATCTGCTAAGTCCAGCACATGAAACACTAGCAGCACTATCTGCTAAGTCCAGCACATAAAACACAAGCAGGACTATCTGCTAAGTCCAGCACATAAAACACAAGCAGCACTATCTGCTAAGTCCAGCACATGAAACACTAGCAGCACTATCTGCTAAGTCCAGCACATGAAACACTAGCAGGACTATCTGCTAAGTCCAGCACATGAAACACTAGCAGCACTATCTGCTAAGTCCAGCACATAAAACACAAGCAGGACTATCTGCTAAGTCCAGCACATGAAACACTAGCAGGACTATCTGCTAAGTCCAGCACATAAAACACAAGCAGCACTATCTGCTAAGTCCAGCACATGAAACACTAGCAGCACTATCTGCTAAGTCCAGCACATAAAACACTAGCAGAACTATCTGCTAAGTCCAGCACATGAAACACTAGCAGAACTATCTGCTAAGTCCAGCACATGAAACACTAGCAGCACTATCTGCTAAGTCCAGTACATGAAACACTAGCAGGACTATCTGCTAAGTCCAGCACATAAAACACAAGCAGGACGATATGCTAAGTCCAGTACATGAAACACAAGCAGGACTATCTGCTAAGTCCAGCACATGAAACACAAGCAGGACTATCTGCTAAGTCCAGTACATGAAACACTAGCAGCACTATCTGCTAAGTCCAGCACATGAAACACTAGCAGCACTATCTGCTAAGTCCAGCACATGAAACACTAGCAGCACTATCTGCTAAGTCCAGCACATGAAACACTAGCAGCACTATCTGCTAAGTCCAGTACATGAAACACTAGCAGGACTATCTGCTAAGTCCAGCACATAAAACACTAGCAGCACTATCTGCTAAGTCCAGCACATGAAACACTAGCAGCACTATCTGCTAAGTCCAGCACATGAAACACAAGCAGGACTATCTGCTAAGTCCAGCACATAAAACACAAGCAGGACGATATGCTAAGTCCAGTACATGAAACACAAGGAGGACTATCTGCTAAGTCCAGCACATGAAACACTAGCAGCACTATCTGCTAAGTCCAGCACATAAAACACAAGCAGGACGATATGCTAAGTCCAGTACATGAAACACAAGGAGGACTATCTGCTAAGTCCAGTACATGAGACACTAGCAGCACTATCTGCTAAGTCCAGCACATAAAACACAAGCAGGACGATATGCTAAGTCCAGTACATGAAACACAAGGAGGACTATCTGCTAAGTCCAGTACATGAAACACAAGCAGGACTATCTGCTAAGTCCAGTACATGAAACACAAGGAGGACGATCTGCTAAGTCCAGTACATGAAACACTAGCAGGACTATCTGCTAACTCCAGTACATGATACACAAGCAGGACTCTGCTAAGTCCAGTACATGACACACAAGCAGGACTATCTGCTAACTCCAGTACATGAGACACTAGCAGGACTATCTGCTAAGTCCAGTACATGAAACACAAGCAGGACTATCTGCTAAGTCCAGTACATGAAACACTAGCAGGACTATCTGCTAACTCCAGTACATGAGACACAAGCAGGACTCTGCTAAGTCCAGTACATGACACACAAGCAGGACTATCTGCTAACTCCAGTACATGAGACACTAGCAGGACTATCTGCTAAGTCCAGTACATGAAACACAAGCAGGACTATCTGCTAACTCCAGTACATGAGACACAAGCAGGACTCTGCTAAGTCCAGTACATGACACACAAGCAGGACTATCTGCTAAGTCCAGTACATGAAACACAAGGAGGATCCTCTGCTAAGTCCAGTACATGACACACAAGCAGGACTCTGCTAAGTCCAGTACATGAGACACTAGCAGGACTATCTGCTAAGTCCAGTACATGAAACACAAGGAGGATACTCTGCTAAGTTCAGTACATGACACACAAGCAGGACTATCTGCTAAGTCCAGTACATGAAACACAAGGAGGATCCTCTGCTAAGTCCAGTACATGAAACACAAGGAGGATTCTCTGCTAAGTCCAGTACATGAGACACTAGCAGGACTATCTGCTAAGTCCAGTACATGAAACACAAGGAGGATACTCTGCTAAGTTCAGTACATGACACACAAGCAGGACTCTGCTAAGTCCAGTACATGAGACACTAGCAGGACTATCTGCTAAGTCCAGTACATGAAACACAAGGAGGATCCTCTGCTAAGTCCAGTACATGACACACAAGGAGGATTGTCTGCTAAGTCCAGTATATGACACACAAGCAGGACTCTGCTAAGTCCAGTACATGACACACAAGCAGGACTATCTGCTAACTCCAGTACATGAGACACTAGCAGGACTATCTGCTAAGTCCAGTACATGAAACACAAGCAGGACTATCTGCTAACTCCAGTACATGAGACACTAGCAGGACTATCTGCTAAGTCCAGTACATGAAACACAAGGAGGATCCTCTGCTAAGTTCAGTACATGAGACACTAGCAGGACTATCTGCTAAGTCCAGTACATGAAACACAAGCAGGACTATCTGCTAACTCCAGTACATGAGACACTAGCAGGACTATCTGCTAAGTCCAGTACATGACACACAAGCAGGACTCTGCTAAGTTCAGTACATGACACACTAGCAGGACTCTGCTAAGTCCAGTACATGACACACTAGCAGGACTCTGCTAAGTCCAGTACATGACACACAAGCAGTACTCTGCTAAGTCCAGTACATGACACACTAGCAGGACTCTGCTAAGTCCAGTACATGACACACTAGCAGGACTCTGCTAAGTCCAGTACATGACACACTAGCAGGACTCTGCTAAGTCCAGTACATGACACACAAGCAGGACTCTGCTAAGTCCAGTACATGACACACAAGCAGGACTCTGCTAAGTCCAGTACATGACACACTAGCAGGACTATCTGCTAAGTCCAGTACATGAGACACAAGCAGGACTATCTGCTACAACCAGTGCAGGAAAGACAAGCAGGACTATCTGCTACAACCAGTGCAGGACAGATATGCAGGACTATCTGCTACAACCAGTGCAGGACAGATATGCAGGACTATCTGCTACGACCAGTACAGGAAAGACAAGCAGAACTCTCTGCTACAACCAGTGCAGGACAGACATGCAGGACTATCTGCTAAGACCAGTGCAGAAAAGACAAGCAGGACTATCTGCTACGACCAGTACAGGACAGACATGCAGAACTCTCTGCTACGACCAGTGCAGGAAAGACAAGTAGAACTCTCTGCTACAACCAGTACAGGACAGACAAGCAGGACTATCTGCTAAGACCAGTGCAGAAAAGACAAGCAGGACTATCTGCTACGACCAGTGCAGGACAGACATGCAGAACTCTCTGCTACGACCAGTGCAGGAAAGACAAGCAGGACTATCTGCTACGACCAGTACAGGACAGACAAGAAGAAATATCTACTACGACCAGTACAGGAAAGACAAGCAGAACTCTCTGCTACAACCAGTGCGGGAAAGACATGCAGGACTATCTACTACGACCAGTACAGGAAAGACAAGCAGAACTCTCTGTTACGACCAGTGCGGGAAAGACATGCTGGACTATCTACTACGACCAGTACAGGAAAGACATGCATGACTATCTGCTACGACCAGTACAGCAAAGACATGCATGACTATCTGCTAAGACCAGTGCAGGAAAGACAAGCAGGACTATCTGCTATTACCTGTGCACAAAAGACAAGCAGGACTATCTGCTATTACCTGTGCACAAAAGACAAGCAGGACTATCTGCTATTACCTGTGCACAAAAGACAAGCAGGACTATCTGCTATGACCAGTGCAGGAAAGACATGCAGGGCTATCTACTACGACCAGTACAGGAAAGACAAGCAGAACTCTCTGCTATGACCAGTGCGGGAAAGACATGCAGGACTATCTGCTACGACCAGTACAGGACAGACATGCAGGACTATCTGCTATTACCTGTGCACAAAAGACATGCAGGACTATCTGATAAAAACAGTACAAGACAGACAAGCACAACTATCTGCTAAGACCAGTACAGGAAAGACATGAAGGACTATCTCCTAAGACCAGTACAGGAAAGGCATGAAGGTCTATCTGCTTAGACCAGTACAGAAAAGACATGAAGGACTATCTGCTAAGACCTTTCCAGGAAAGACATGCAGCACTATCTGATAAGAGAAGTACAGGAAAGACAAGCAGGACTATCTGCTAAGACCAGTACAGGAAAGACATGAAGGACTATCTGCTTGGACCAGTACAGAAAAGACATGAAGGACTATCTGCTACAACCAGTGCAGGTCTATCTGCTTAGACCAGTACAGGAAAGACAAGCTGGACTATCTGCTAAGTCCAGTATATGAAACACTCACAGGACTATCTGCTAAGTCCAGTACATGAAACACTCGCAGGGCTATCTGGTAACTGCAGTACATGAAATAGTGGCACGACTATCTGCTAAGTCCAGTACATGAAACAGTAGCACGACTATCTGCTAAGTCTAGTACATGAAACACTAGCAGGACTATCTAGGTTGCTTAGGGGGAGGATAGGTAAAAAAGATTGGAATAGGCTACCAAATGAAATTCAAGCAAGAAGTTAATGAGTGTAAAAACTAGGGAAAATTTAATTGAAATTGGGAACTTTTTGGGCGAAGTAAGAGCAAAATGGTTAAGGAAGATAAGTAAATATGACTAAAATGAAGATGTATTTTAGATAAGATGTAAATGGGGACCCATTAGTTTGACAAACTCAGTGTTTAAGCCTAATTGGCCCAAGGGCAATCAGCAACAAAATGTAGTTACAAGTATGTAAATTTATATAATTTGTAAATGAAATGGAAATATGCTATTACTATAGCAGGACTATCTGCTAAGTCCAGTACATGAAACACAAGCAGGATTATCTGCTAAATCTTAGACTTAGTACTGAACTTAGCAGATAGTCCTGCTTGTGTTTTCTCTGCTAGACTTAGCAGACAGTCCTGCTTGTGTTTCATGTACTGGACTTAGCAGATACACCTGCAGTGTTTCATGTACTGGACTTAGCAGATAGTCCTGCTACTGTTACATTTACTGGACTTAGCAGATAGTCCTGCTTGTCTTTCCTGTACTGGTCTTAGCAGATAGACCTGCTTGTCTTTGCTGTGCTGGTCTTAGCAGATAGTCCTTAATGTCTTTCCTGTACTGGTCTTAACAGATAGTTCTGCTTGTCTTTGCTGTACTGGTCATAGCAGATAGTCCTGTTTGTCTTTCCTGCATTTTTTTATCAGATAGTCCTGCATGTCTTTCCTGCACAGGTCTTAGCCGATAGTCCTGAATGTCTAAGACTATCAGCTAAATCTATTACAGGTGTCACATGTAGGACTATCTGCTAAAGCTAGTACAAGTATTACGAGGGTAATTCAAATATAAACGGTAAATGTTGCATATCATGGGGGAAGCAGTCCAGAGCGGGGCAGTGAAGTGCGGGGGTTGAGGTTGGTATGCTAGGGAGGGGGAACTAGCTTTGTTAGCTACTTCGCTAGGTTCTGGCATCAGTACAGCCATGAGTGAGCAAGAGGTTCCTTCGTGTGTTGCGCAACGCATTATTATAAAGCTTTTAACCAATGAAGGGGTTAAACCTTCGGAGACTTTAACTCGTTTAAGGCCACAGTTTAGGGACACTACACTGTCAAAGAATCGAGAGTTTACTTGGGCCAGCCAATTTAAGGGTGGTCAAGAATTTGTAGAAAACGAAAGTCATGCTCGATGCCCAAGGTCAAATCTCACAGTTGTGCCATTCGAGAGCTTATTGAAGGTGATCGCCGCTCCACTGTTGAAGAAATCGCATCAGAAGTTGGTTGATTTTCTTCATGATCGACGTACAGTGACTGAAGCTTACTATTATCAATTGTTAAGGTCTGTAAGACCTGCCTACTGAAGGAAAAGACGTTGTATGCCCATCAGAGATGTCATCCTTCCCCAAAACAATGCAACGCCTCACACCGCCAATTTGACAATGGACTCAATGGTGGCCATGCACTGAGAAACCCTTGAACACTTTCCTATAGTCCAGACTTGTCCCCCCTAGACTATTCTTTGTTTGCACCCATGAAAGAATTTTGGAGGGAAACATTTCAAAAGCGATGACGACGTCGATGAGCATGTGTGCAATTGGTTAGCGACGTGCCCTCAGGCTCTTTTTGAAGATGAAATGTTCAAGCTTCCAAAACGTTGGCAAAAATCTGTACAGTGTGGAGGAAGCTATATAGACAAATGTTGATGTAGTCACTTCTGTATATATTTAATTAATAAATATTTTTAATAAAATTACCGTTTATATTTGAATCACCCTCGTACATGTAAGACTATGTGCTAAACCCAGGATAGGTATGACAAGTAGGACAATCAGTTAAATCCAGTACATGTAAGACATCTAGGACTATCTGCTATATCCAGTACAGGTAAGGCATGCAGGACTATCTGGTACATCCAGTACAGGTAACACATGTAGGATTATCTGGTATATCCAGTACAGGTAACACATGTAGGACTATCTCGTATATCCAGTACAGGTAACACATGTAGAACTATCTGGTATATCCAGTACAGGTAACACAGGTAGGACTATCTCCTATATCCAGTACAGGTAACACATGTAGGACTATCTCGTATATCCAGTACAGGTAACACATGTAGGACTATCTTGTATATCCAGTACAGGTAAGACACGTAGGACTATCTGGTATATCAAGTACAGGTAAGACATGCAGGACTATCTGGTATATCCAGTACAGGTAAGACACGTAGGACTATCTGGTATATCAAGTACAGAAGACATGCAGGACTATCTGCTATATCAAGTACAGGTAAGACATGCAGGACTATCTGGTATATCCAGTACAGGTAAGACATGTTGGACCATCGCGTATATCCAGTACAGGTAAGACACGTAGGACTATCTGGTATATCCAGTACAGGTAAGACATGTAGGACTATCTGGTATATCCAGTACAGGTAAGACATGTAGGACTATCTGGTATATCCAGTACTGGTAAAACATGTAGGACAATCTGGTATATCCAGTACAGGTAAGACATGTAGGACTATCTGGTATATCCAGTACTGGTAAGAAATGTAGGACTATAGCTATATCCAGTACAGGTAAGACATGCAGGACTATAGCTATATCCAGTACAGGTAAGACATGCACGACTATCTGCTATATCCAGTATAGGAATGACATGCAGGACTATTGGCTTTATCCAGTTGAAGTAAGAAATATAGGACTATCTGGTATATCTACTACAGGAAAGATATGCAGGACTATCTCGTATATCCAGTACAGGTAAGACAAGCAGGACTATCTGCTATATCCAGACCTGGTAAGACATGTAGGACTATCTGCTATATCCAGTACAGGTAAGACATGTAGGACTATCTCGTATATCCAGTACTGGTAAGACATATAGGACTATCTGCTATATCCAGCACAGGTATAACATGTAGGACTATCTCATATATCCAGTACTGGTAAGACATGGAGGACTATCTGCTATATTCAGTACAGGTATAATATGTAGGACTATCTGTATATCCAGCACTGGTAAGGCACGCAGGACTATCTGCTATGTCCAGTTCTGGTAAGACATGTAGGACTATCTGCTATATCCAATACAGGTATAACATGTAGGACTATCTCGTAAATCCAGTACCGGTAAGACAAGCAGGACTATCTGATATATCCAGTACAGGTAAGACATGTAGGACTATCTCATATACCCAGTACTGGTAAGACATGTAGGACTATCTGCTATATCCAGTACAGGTAAGACATGTAGGACTATCTCATATACCCAGTACTGGTAAGACATGTAGGACTATGTGCTATATCCAGTACAGGTAAGACATGTAGGACTATCTCATATATCCAGTACAGGTAACACATGTAGGACTATCTCATATACCCAGCACTGGTAAGACAAGCAGGACTATATGCTATATCCAGTATGGGTAAGACATGTAGGACTATCTCGTATATCCAGTACAGGTAACACATGTAGGACTATCTCATATACCCAGTACCGGTAAGACAAGCAGGACTATCTGCTATATCCAGTACTGGTAAGACATGTAGGACTATCTCGTATATCCAGTACAGGTAAGACATGTAGGACTATCTCATATACCCAGTACTGGTAAGACATGTAGGACTATCTGCTATATCCAGTACTGGTAAGACATGTAGGACTATCTCGTATATCCAGTACAGGTAAGACATGTAGGACTATCTCATATACCCAGTACTGGTAAGACATATAGGACTATCTGCTATATCCAGTACGGGTAAGACATGTAGGACTATCTCGTATATCCAGTACAGGTAAGACATGTAGGACTATCTCGTATATCCAGTACAGGTAAGACATGTAGGACTATCTCATATACCCAGTACAGGTAAGACATGTAGGACTATCTGCTATATCCAGTACGGGTAAGACATGTAGGACTCTCTCGTATATCCAGTACAGGTAAGACATGCAGGACTATCTCATATACCCAGTACTGGTAAGACATGTAGGACTATCTGCTATATCCAGTACTGGTAAGACATGTAGGACTATCTCGTATATCCAGTACAGGTAAGACATGTAGGACTATCTCGTATATCCAGTACAGGTAACACATGTAGGACTATCTCATATACCCAGCACTGGTAAGACAAGCAGGACTATATGCTATATCCAGTACGGGTAAGACATGTAGGACAATCTCGTATATCCAGTACAGGTAACACATGTAGGACTATCTCATCTACCCAGTACCGGTAAGACAAGCAGGACTATCTGCTATATCCAGTACAGGTAAGACATGTAGGACTATCTCATATACCCAGTACTGGTAAGACATGTAGGACTATCTGCTATATCCAGTACGGGTAAGACATGTAGGACTATCTCGTATATCCAGTACAGGTAAGACATGTAGGACTATCTCGTATATCCAGTACAGGTAAGACATGTAGGACTATCTCATATACCCAGTACGGGTAAGACATGTAGGACTATCTCGTATATCCAGTACGGGTAAGACATGTAGGACTATCTCGTATATCCAGTAGAGGTAAGACATGCAGGACTATCTCATACACCCAGTACTGGTAAGACATGTAGGACTATCTGCTATATCCAGTACTGGTAAGACATGTAGGACTATCTCGTATATCCAGTACAGGTAAGACATGTAGGACTATCTGCAACATCCAGTACATGTAAGACATGCAGGACTATATGGTAAGTGCAGTAGAGGTAAGACATCTATGACCATCTGGTATATCCAGTACAGGTTAGACATGTAGGACTATCTACTATGTCCAGTACAGGTAAGACATGTAGGACTATCTGCCTTATAGAGTACAGGTAAGACATGCAGAACTATCTGCCTTATAGAGTACAGGTAAGACATCCAGGACTATCTGCAACATCCAGTACATGTAAGACATGCAGGACTATATGGTAAGTGCAGTAGAGGTAAGACATCTATGACCATCTGGTATATCCAGTACAGGTTAGACATGTAGTACTATCTACTATGTCCAGTACAGGTAAGACATGCAGAACTATCTGCTATAAGCAATACAGGTAAGACATGTAGGACTACCTGCTATACCCAGTACAGGTAAGACATGCAGGACTATGCAGGACTATCTGCCAATTCCAGTACAGGTAAGACATGTAGGGCTATCTGCTATATCCAGTACAGGTAAGACAAGCAGGACTATCTGCTATAACCAGTACAGGTAACAGATATAGGACTATCTGCTATAAGCAATACAGGTACGACATGTAGGACTATCTGCTATATACAGTACAGGTAACAGATTTATGACTATCTGCTATATCCAGTACAGGTAAGACATGCAGGACTATCTGCTATATACAGTACAGGTAACAGATTTATGACTATCTGCTATATCCAGTACAGGTAAGACATGCAGGACTATCTGCTATAAGCAATACAGGGAAGACATGTAGGACTATCTGCTATAAGCAATACAGGGAAGACATGCAGGACTATCTGCTATAAGCAATACAGGGAAGACATGCAGGACTATTTGCTATAAGCAATACAGGGAAGACATGCAGGACTATCTGCTATAAGCAATACAGGGAAGACATGTAGGACTATCTGCTATAAGCAATACAGGGAAGATATGCAGGACTATCTGCTATAAGCAATACAGGGAAGACATGCAGGACTATCTGCTATAAGCAATACAGGGAAGACATGCAGGACTATCTGCTATAAGCAATATAGGGAAGACATGTAGGACTATCCGCTATAAGCAATACAGGTAAGACATGTAGGACTATCTCGTATATCCAGTACAGGTAAGACATGCAGGACTATCTGGTATATCGAGTACATGTAAGACATGTAGGACTATCTGGTATATCCAGTACATGTAAGACAAGTAGGACTATCTGGTATATCCAGTACAGGTAAGACTTGCAGGACTATCTGGTATATCCAATACAGGTAAGACTTGCAGGACTATCTGGTATATCCAATACAGGTAAGACATGTAGGACTATCTGGTATATCCAGTACATGTAAGACAAGTAGGACTATCTGGTATAACCAGTACAGGTAAGACATGTAGGACTATCTGGTATATCCAGTACAGGTAAGACATGTAGGACTATCTGGTATATCAGTTGCGAAAGACATGTAGGACTATCTGCTACATCCATTACAGGTAACACATGTAGGACTATCTGGTATATCCTGAACTGGTAACACATGTAGGACTAACTGCTATATCCAGTACAGGTAAGACTTGCAGGACTATGTGCTATATCCAGTACAGGTAACACATGTACGACTATCTGGTATATCCAGTACAGGTAAGACATGTAGGACTATCTGGGATATCCAGTACAGGTAAGACATGTAGGACTATCTGGTATATCAGTTGCGTAAGACATGTAGGACTATCTGCTACATCCATTACAGGTAACACATGTAGGACTATCTGGTATATCCTGAACTGGTAACACATGTAGGACTAACTGCTATATCCAGTACAGGTAAGACTTGCAGGACTATGTGCTATATCCAGTACAGGTAACACATGTACGACTATCTGGTATATCCAGTACAGGTAAGACATCCAGGACTATCTGCTAAACGTAGAAGAGATAAGACATGTAAGGTTATCTCTATATGCAGTATGGATAAGACCTGTAGGACTATCTGCTATATCCAATACTGATAAGACATGTAGGACTATCTGCTATATCCAGTACAGGTAAGACATCTAGGACTATCTGGTATATCCAGTACTGGTAAAACATGTAGGACAATCTGGTATATCCAGTACAGGTAAGACATGTAGGACTATCTGGTATATCCAGTACTTGTAAGAAATGTAGGACTATAGCTATATCCAGTACAGGTAAGACATGCAGGACTATAGCTATATGCAGTACAGGTAAGACATGCAGGACTATCTGCTATATCCAGTATAGGAATGACATGCCGGACTATTGGCTTTATCCAGTTGAAGTAAGAAATATAGGACTATCTGGTATATCTACTACAGGAAAGATATGCAGGACTATCTCGTATATCCAGTACAGGTAAGACAAGCAGGACTATCTGCTATATCCAGACCTGGTAAGACATGTAGGACTATCTGCTATATCCAGTACAGGTAAGACATGTAGGACTATCTCGTATATCCAGTACTGGTAAGACATATAGGACTATCTGCTATATCCAGCACAGGTATAACATGTAGGACTATCTCATATATCCAGTACTGGTAAGACATGGAGGACTATCTGCTATATTCAGTACAGGTATAATATGTAGGACTATCTGTATATCCAGCACTGGTAAGGCACGCAGGACTATCTGCTATGTCCAGTTCTGGTAAGACATGTAGGACTATCTGCTATATCCAATACAGGTATAACATGTAGGACTATCTCGTAAATCCAGTACCGGTAAGACAAGCAGGACTATCTGATATATCCAGTACAGGTAAGACATGTAGGACTATCTCATATACCCAGTACTGGTAAGCCATGTAGGACTATCTGCTATATCCAGTACAGGTAAGACATGTAGGACTATCTCATATACCCAGTACTGGTAAGACATGTAGGACTATGTGCTATATCCAGTACAGGTAAGACATGTAGGACTATCTCATATATCCAGTACAGGTAACACATGTAGGACTATCTCATATACCCAGCACTGGTAAGACAAGCAGGACTATATGCTATATCCAGTATGGGTAAGACATGTAGGACTATCTCGTATATCCAGTACAGGTAACACATGTAGGACTATCTCATATACCCAGTACCGGTAAGACAAGCAGGACTATCTGTTATATCCAGTACAGGTAAGACATGTAGGACTATCTCATATACCCAGTACTGGTAAGACATGTAGGACTATCTGCTATATCCAGTACGGGTAAGACATGTAGGACTATCTCGTATATCCAGTACAGGTAAGACATGTAGGACTATCTCGTATATCCAGTACAGGTAAGACATGTAGGACTATCTCATATACCCAGTACAGGTAAGACATGTAGGACTATCTGCTATATCCAGTACGGGTAAGACATGTAGGACTATCTCGTATATCCAGTACATGTAACACATGTAGGACTATCTCATATACCCAGCACTGGTAAGACAAGCAGGACTATATGCTATATCCAGTACGGGTAAGACATGTAGGACAATCTCGTATATCCAGTACAGGTAACACATGTAGGACTATCTCATATACCCAGTACCGGTAAGACAAGCAGGACTATCTGCTATATCCAGTACAGGTAAGACATGTAGGACTATCTCATATACCCAGTACTGGTAAGACATGTAGGACTATCTGCTATATCCAGTACGGGTAAGACATGTAGGACTATCTCGTATATCCAGTACAGGTAAGACATGTAGGACTATCTCGTATATCCAGTACAGGTAAGACATGTAGGACTATCTCATATACCCAGTACGGGTAAGACATGTAGGACTATCTCGTATATCCAGTACGGGTAAGACATGTAGGACTATCTCGTATATCCAGTAGAGGTAAGACATGCAGGACTATCTCATACACCCAGTACTGGTAAGACATGTAGGACTATCTGCTATATCCAGTACTGGTAAGACATGTAGGACTATCTCGTATATCCAGTACAGGTAAGACATGTAGGACTATCTGCAACATTCAGTACATGTAAGACATGCAGGACTATATGGTAAGTGCAGTAGAGGTAAGACATCTATGACCATCTGGTATATCCAGTACAGGTTAGACATGTAGGACTATCTACTATGTCCAGTACAGGTAAGACATGTAGGACTATCTGCCTTATAGAGTACAGGTAAGACATGCAGAACTATCTGCCTTATAGAGTACAGGTAAGACATCCAGGACTATCTGCAACATCCAGTACATGTAAGACATGCAGGACTATATGGTAAGTGCAGTAGAGGTAAGACATCTATGACCATCTGGTATATCCAGTACAGGTTAGACATGTAGGACTATCTACTATGTCCAGTACAGGTAAGACATGCAGAACTATCTGCTATAAGCAATACAGGTAAGACATGTAGGACTACCTGCTATACCCAGTACAGGTAAGACATGCAGGACTATGCAGGACTATCTGCCAATTCCAGTACAGGTAAGACATGTAGGGCTATCTGCTATATCCAGTACAGGTAAGACAAGCAGGACTATCTGCTATAACCAGTACAGGTAACAGATATAGGACTATCTGCTATATCCGGTACAGGTAAGACATGCAGGACTATCTGGTACATCCACTACAGGTAAGACAAGTAGGACTATCTGGTATATCCAGTTCAGGTAAGACATGTAGGACTATCTGCTATAAGCAATACAGGTAAGACATGTAGGACTATCTGCTATATACAGTACAGGTAACAGATTTATGACTATCTGCTATATCCAGTACAGGTAAGACATGCAGGACTATCTGCTATATACAGTACAGGTAACAGATTTATGACTATCTGCTATATCCAGTACAGGTAAGACATGCAGGACTATCTGCTATAAGCAATACAGGGAAGACATGTAGGACTATCTGCTATAAGCAATACAGGGAAGACATGCAGGACTATCTGCTATAAGCAATACAGGGAAGACATGCAGGACTATCTGCTATAAGCAATACAGGGAAGACATGTAGGACTATCTGCTATAAGCAATACAGGGAAGATATGCAGGACTATCTGCTATAAGCAATACAGGGAAGACATGCAGGACTATCTGCTATAAGCAATACAGGGAAGACATGCAGGACTATCTGCTATAAGCAATACAGGGAAGACATGTAGGACTATCCGCTATAAGCAATACAGGTAAGACATGTAGGACTATCTCGTATATCCAGTACAGGTAAGACATGCAGGACTATCTGGTATATCGAGTACATGTAAGACATGTAGGACTATCTGGTATATCCAGTACATGTAAGACAAGTAGGACTATCTGGTATATCCAGTACAGGTAAGACTTGCAGGACTATCTGGTATATCCAATACAGGTAAGACATGTAGGACTATCTGGTATATCCAGTACATGTAAGACAAGTAGGACTATCTGGTATATCCAGTACAGGTAAGACATGTAGGACTATCTGGTATATCCAGTACATGTAAGACATGTAGGACTATCTGGTATATCCAGTACAGGTAAGACATGTAGGACTATCTGGTATATCCAGTACATGTAAGACATGTAGGACTATCTGGTATATCCAGTACAGGTAAGACATGTAGGACTATCTGGTATATCTAGTACATGTAAGACATGTAGGACTATCTGGTATATCCAGTACAGGTAAGACATGTAGGACTATCTGGTATATCCAGTACAGGTAAGACATGTAGGACTATCTGGTATATCGAGTACATGTAAGACATGTAGGACTATCTCGTATATCCAGTACAGGTAGGACATGTAGGACTATCTGGTATATCCAGTACATGTAAGACTTGCAGGACTATCTGGTATATCCAATACAGGTAAGACATGTAGGACTATCTGGTATAACCAGTACATGTAAGACAAGTAGGACTATCTGGTATATCCAGTACAGGTAAGACATGTAGGACTATCTGGTATATCCAGTACAGGTAAGACATGTAGGACTATCTGGTATATCCAGTACAGGTAAGACATGTAGGACTATCTGGTATATCAGTTGCGAAAGACATGTAGGACTATCTGCTACATCCATTACAGGTAACACATGTAGGACTATCTGGTATATCCTGAACTGGTAACACATGTAGGACTAACTGCTATATCCAGTACAGGTAAGACTTGCAGGACTATGTGCTATATCCAGTACAGGTAACACATGTACGACTATCTGGTATATCCAGTACAGGTAAGACATGTAGGACTATCTGGGATATCCAGTACAGGTAAGACATGTAGGACTATCTGGTATATCAGTTGCGTAAGACATGTAGGACTATCTGCTACATTCATTACAGGTAACACATGTAGGACTATCTGGTATATCCTGAACTGGTAACACATGTAGGACTAACTGCTATATCCAGTACAGGTAAGACTTGCAGGACTATGTGCTATATCCAGTACAGGTAACACATGTACGACTATCTGGTATATCCAGTACAGGTAAGACATCCAGGACTATCTGCTAAACGTAGAAGAGATAAGACATGTAAGGTTATCTCTATATGCAGTATGGATAAGACCTGTAGGACTATCTGCTATATCCAATACTGATAAGACATGTAGGACTATCTGCTATATCCAGTACAGGTAAGACATCTAGGACTATCTGGTATATCCAGTACTGGTAAAACATGTAGGACAATCTGGTATATCCAGTACAGGTAAGACATGTAGGACTATCTGGTATATCCAGTACTGGTAAGAAATGTAGGACTATAGCTATATCCAGTACAGGTAAGACATGCAGGACTATAGCTATATCCAGTACAGGTAAGACATGCAGGACTATCTGCTATATCCAGTATAGGAATGACATGCAGGACTATTGGCTTTATCCAGTTGAAGTAAGAAATATAGGACTATCTGGTATATCTACTACAGGAAAGATATGCAGTACTATCTCGTATATCCAGTACAGGTAAGACAAGCAGGACTATCTGCTATATCCAGACCTGGTAAGACATGTAGGACTATCTGCTATATCCAGTACAGGTAAGACATGTAGGACTATCTCGTATATCCAGTACTGGTAAGACTTATAGGACTATCTGCTATATCCAGCACAGGTATAACATGTAGGACTATCTCATATATCCAGTACTGGTAAGACATGGAGGACTATCTGCTATATTCAGTACAGGTATAATATGTAGGACTATCTGTATATCCAGCACTGGTAAGGCACGCAGGACTATCTGCTATGTCCAGTTCTGGTAAGACATGTAGGACTATCTGCTATATCCAATACAGGTATAACATGTAGGACTATCTCGTAAATCCAGTACCGGTAAGACAAGCAGGACTATCTGATATATCCAGTACAGGTAAGACATGTAGGACTATCTCATATACCCAGTACTGGTAAGACATGTAGGACTATCTGCTATATCCAGTACAGGTAAGACATGTAGGACTATCTCATATACCCAGTACTGGTAAGACATGTAGGACTATGTGCTATATCCAGTACAGGTAAGACATGTAGGACTATCTCATATATCCAGTACAGGTAACACATGTAGGACTATCTCATATACCCAGCACTGGTAAGACAAGCAGGACTATATGCTATATCCAGTATGGGTAAGACATGTAGGACTATCTCGTATATCCAGTACAGGTAACACATGTAGGACTATCTCATATACCCAGTACCGGTAAGACAAGCAGGACTATCTGCTATATCCAGTACAGGTAAGACATGTAGGACTATCTCATATACCCAGTACTGGTAAGACATGTAGGACTATCTGCTATATCCAGTACGGGTAAGACATGTAGGACTATCTCGTATATCCAGTACAGGTAAGACATGTAGGACTATCTCGTATATCCAGTACAGGTAAGACATGTAGGACTATCTCATATACCCAGTACAGGTAAGACATGTAGGACTATCTGCTATATCCAGTACGGGTAAGACATGTAGGACTATCTCGTATATCCAGTACAGGTAAGACATGCAGGACTATCTCATATACCCAGTACTGGTAAGACATGTAGGACTATCTGCTATATCCAGTACTGGTAAGACATGTAGGACTATCTCGTATATCCAGTACAGGTAAGACATGTAGGACTATCTCGTATATCCAGTACAGGTAACACATGTAGGACTATCTCATATATCCAGCACTGGTAAGACAAGCAGGACTATATGCTATATCCAGTACGGGTAAGACATGTAGGACAATCTCGTATATCCAGTACAGGTAACACATGTAGGACTATCTCATATACCCAGTACCGGTAAGACAAGCAGGACTATCTGCTATATCCAGTACAGGTAAGACATGTAGGACTATCTCATATACCCAGTACTGGTAAGACATGTAGGACTATCTGCTATATCCAGTACGGGTAAGACATGTAGGACTATCTCGTATATCCAGTACAGGTAAGACATGTAGGACTATCTAGTATATCCAGTACAGGTAAGACATGTAGGACTATCTCATATACCCAGTACGGGTAAGACATGTAGGACTATCTCGTATATCCAGTACGGGTAAGACATGTAGGACTATCTCGTATATCCAGTAGAGGTAAGACATGCAGGACTATCTCGTACACCCAGTACTGGTAAGACATGTAGGAATATCTGCTATATCCAGTACTGGTAAGACATGTAGGACTATCTCGTATATCCAGTACAGGTAAGACATGTAGGACTATCTGCAACATCCAGTACATGTAAGACATGCAGGACTATATGGTAAGTGCAGTAGGGGTAAGACATCTATGACCATCTGGTATATCCAGTACAGGTTAGACATGTAGGACTATCTACTATGTCCAGTACAGGTAAGACTATCTGCCTTATAGAGTACAGGTAAGACATGCAGAACTATCTGCCTTATAGAGTACAGGTAAGAGATCCAGGACTATCTGCAACATCCAGTACATGTAAGACATGCAGGACTATATGGTAAGTGCAGTAGAGGTAAGACATCTATGACCATCTGGTATATCCAGTACAGGTTAGACATGTAGGACTATCTACTATGTCCAGTACAGGTAAGACATGCAGAACTATCTGCTATAAGCAATACAGGTAAGACATGTAGGACTACCTGCTATACCCAGTACAGGTAAGACATGCAGGACTATGCAGGACTATCTGCCAATTCCAGTACAGGTAAGACATGTAGGGCTATCTGCTATATCCAGTACAGGTAAGACAAGCAGGACTATCTGCTATAACCAGTACAGGTAACAGATATAGGACTATCTGCTATATCCGGTACAGGTAAGACATGCAGGACTATCTGGTATATCCACTACAGGTAAGACAAGTAGGACTATCTGGTATATCCAGTTCAGGTAAGACATGTAGGACTATCTGCTATAAGCAATACAGGTAAGACATGTAGGACTATCTGCTATATACAGTACAGGTAACAGATTTATGACTATCTGCTATATCCAGTACAGGTAAGACATGCAGGACTATCTGCTATATACAGTACAGGTAACAGATTTATGACTATCTGCTATATCCAGTACAGGTAAGACATGCAGGACTATCTGCTATAAGCAATACAGGGAAGACATGTAGGACTATCTGCTATAAGCAATACAGGGAAGACATGCAGGACTATCTGCTATAAGCAATACAGGGAAGACATGCAGGACTATCTGCTATAAGCAATACAGGGAAGACATGCAGGACTATCTGCTATAAGCAATACAGGGAAGACATGTAGGACCATCTGCTATAAGCAATACAGGGAAGATATGCAGGACTATCTGCTATAAGCAATACAGGGAAGACATGCAGGACTATCTGCTATAAGCAATACAGGGAAGACATGCAGGACTATCTGCTATAAGCAATACAGGGAAGACATGTAGGACTATCCGCTATAAGCAATACAGGTAAGACATGTAGGACTATCTCGTATATCCAGTACAGGTAAGACATGCAGGACTATCTGGTATATCGAGTACATGTAAGACATGTAGGACTATCTGGTATATCCAGTACATGCAAGACAAGTAGGACTATCTGGTATATCCAGTACAGGTAAGACTTGCAGGACTATCTGGTATATCCAATACAGGTAAGACATGTAGGACTATCTGGTATATCCAGTACAGGTAAGACAAGTAGGACTATCTGGTATATCCAGTACAGGTAAGACATGTAGGACTACCTGGTATATCCAGTACATGTAAGACATGTAGGACTATCTGGTATATCCAGTACATGTAAGACATGTAGGACTATCTGGTATATCCCGTACATGTAAGACATGTAGGACTCTCTGGTATATCCAGTACATGTAAGACATGTAGGACTATCTGGTATATCCAGTACATGTAAGACATGTAGGACTCTCTGGTATATCCAGTACAGGTAAGACATGTAGGACTATCTGGTATATCCAGTACATGTAAGACATGTAGGACTATCTGGTATATCCCGTACATGTAAGACATGTAGGACTCTCTGGTATATCCAGTACATGTAAGACATGTAGGACTATCTGGTATATCCAGTACATGTAAGACATGTAGGACTCTCTGGTATATCCAGTACATGTAAGACATGTAGGGCTATCTGCTATATCCAGTACAGGTAAGACAAGCAGGACTATCTGCTATAAGCAATACAGGTAAGACATGCAGGACTATCTGCTATATACAGTACAGGTAAGACATGTAGGACTATCTGGTATATCCAGTACAGGTAAGACATGTAGGACTATCTGGTATATCCAGTACAGGTAAGACATGTAGGACTATCTGGTATATCCAGTACAGGTAAGACATGGAGGACTATCTGGTATATCCAGTACAGGTAAGACAAGTAGGACTATCTGGTATATCCAGTTCAGGTAAGACATGTAGGACTATCTGGTATATCCAGTACAGGTAAGACATGTAGGACTATCTGGTATATCCAGTACAGGTAAGACATGTAGGACTATCTGGTATATCCAGTACAGGTAAGACATGTAGGACTATCTGGTATATCCAGTACAGGTAAGACAAGTAGGACTATCTGGTATATCCAGTTCAGGTAAGACATGTAGGACTATCTGGTATATCCAGTTCAGGTAAGACAAGTAGGACTATCTGGTATATCCAGTACAGGTAAGACATGTAGGACTATGTGGTATATCCAGTACAGGTAAGACATGTAGGACTATCTGGTATATCCAGTTCAGGTAAGACATGTAGGACTATCTGGTATATCCAGTACAGGTAAGACAAGTAGGACTATCTGGTATATCCAGTTCAGGTAAGACATGTAGGACTATCTGCTATATCCAGTTCATGTAAGACATGTAGGACTATCTGCTATAACCAGTACAGGTAACAGATATAGGACTATCTGCTATATCCGGTACAGGTAAGACATGTAGGACTATCTGGTATATCCAGTACAGGTAAGACAAGTAGGACTATCTGGTATATCCAGTACAGGTAAGACATGTAGGACTATCTGGTATATCCAGTACAGGTAACAGATATAGGACTATCTGCTATATCCGGTACAGGTAAGACATGTAGGAATATCTGGTATATCCAGTACAGATTAGACAAGTAGGACTATCTGGTATATCCAGTTCAGGTAAGACATGTAGGACTATCTGGTATATCCAGTACAGGTAAGACAAGTAGGACTATCTGGTATATCCAGTTGAGGTAAGACATGTAGGACTATCTGGTATATCCAGTACAGGTAAGACATGTAGGACTATCTGGTATATCCAGTACAGGTAAGACATGTAGGACTATCTGGTATATCCAGTACAGGTAAGACAAGTAGGACTATCTGGTATATCCAGTTCAGGTAAGACATGTAGGACTATCTGGTATATCCAGTACAGGTAAGACATGTAGGACTATGTGGTATATCCAGTACAGGTAAGACATGTAGGACTATCTGGTATATCCAGTTCAGGTAAGACATGTAGGACTATCTGGTATATCCAGTACAGGTAAGACAAGTAGGACTATCTGGTATATCCAGTTCAGGTAAGACATGTAGGACTATCTGGTATATCCAGTACAGGTAAGACAAGTAGGACTATCTGGTATATCCAGTACAGGTAAGACAAGTAGGACTATCTGGTATATCCAGTACAGGTAAGACAAGTAGGACTATCTGGTATATCCCGTACACGTAAGACAAGTAGGACTATCTGCTATGTCCAGTACAGGTAAGACATGTAGGACTATCTGCTATAACCAGTACAGGTAACAGGTATAGGACTATCTGCTATATCCAGTACAGGTAAGACATGCAGGACTACCTGCTATATACAGTACAGGTAAGACATGCAGAACTATCTGCTATAAGCAATACAGGTAGGACATGTAGGACTATGTGCTATATCCAGTACAGGTAAGACATGCAGGACTATCTGCCAATTCCAGTACAGGTAAAACATGTAGGACTATCTGCTATATCCAGTACAGGTAAGACATGCAGGACTATGCAGGACTATCGGCCAATTCCAGTACAGGTAAGACATGCAGGGTTATCTGCTAAATCCAGTACAGGTAAGACATGTTGTTAGCTAATGCTGGATTTCGGACAATGAAGTCATTAATCCTCTTGCTCTCCAATATTTCATAAATATTGAAGAGACTTAGCAGTAAATGTAACCGCTTTTTAGATAGCACCATATTTTTATGTTTTGGCGGTCACATCTCTCTGTCACAACCCCCAGAATGTCTGGAGGACCACACCATTCATTGGTTTACGGGTCTCACCGACCTGACCGAGGGAATTATCAAAATAAATTCACCGACCATATCCTCTGATTACCAATCAGAGGACGTATTACATGCCATGACAGGTCAGCATGTTAGGGGTGAAGGTTTTATAGAGAAATTAGAGAAATGGAAAGGTTGGAAAAATAAAAACTCCCTAGCCCTCAGGAACCCTAATAGCATTGGGGTCGGAAGAGAACAAGAGATGACCAAGGTAAGGTCAGATAGAACAGTTACAGTGAGGAGCAAAACACAAGTAAGCGGAAGTAATGTTCTGCTCAGCTTGGGTAGCTTGTGGTTGCCATTCACATATCCCCTAGACGGAGACCCCTGAGTAAATGCTGTGATGTTAATACTAGCAAACTGAACTTTCTATTTTGTGTTGAAACTGAATTATTCAAAATCTGTACCCGATACGCACAAACCATTATTATTTTCAAAATCACAGTATCCAATTTGATCATTATGATGTACAATATTCAGTGCTGTAAAACCTGTGTAGGCCTATACTATTAGTGCCATAGGTGCTCAGTTTCTTCATTGACTTATTTTGAACTGTCATTTGTTATTTGACTACTAGTCATGCTTACTGTGAAAGTAAATTTAAAAGTACATATGTACTTACATAGAATAGAGAAGAAATTGCTAGTCCCTTTGCTGCCTAAGCCACAAACAAAGTGTCTCATTTACTTTATCATATTCATCAGCTTTTATACTCTTCCTTTCCATCAGCACACACTCTTTTCACACACCAAGACTTGATATCAGACTTCTTTTTTATCCCCACCCTATCACTGTACTTCCTCCAACTTCTAAATCCAAGGCAGTTTCATTAACCCTTTCTAAGGCCATGGTAAGTATGCTTCCCACTTCTAGTGTGTGGTGACATAGTGGAAACTTCAACAAAACCAGGAAAAATTTTAACGCATCCTAGTATCGCTTCTATGAGGACTCAAAGAGAAAATTATCATCGTTGATTATGCTGAGCTTTTGACTCTTTCGTTATCTCAGGTCCTGGTACAGGATGAAATAATGCAGACACAGGATATAACTTTTTCACAACATTTTATTCGCACCCTTTTTGTAAGACATGTAGGACTATGTGTTATATCCAGTACTGGTAAGAAATGTAGGACTATCTGCTATATCCAGTACAGGTAACACATATAGGTCTATCTGCTATATCCAGTACAGGTAAGATATGTAGGACTATCTGCTATTGCCAGCACAGGTAACACATATAGGACTACCTGCTATGTCCAGTACAGGTAACACATATAGGACTACCTGCTATGTCCAGTACAGGTAACACATATAGGACTATCTGCTATGTCCAGTACGGGTAACACATATAGGACTATCTGCTATGTCCAGCAAAGGTAACACATATAGGACTATCTCCTATGTCCAGTACAGGTAACACATTTAGGAGTATCTGCTATGTCCAGTACATCTCTTACAGAGATGTAATACTATCTGCTATATCCAGTACACATAAGAAATGTAGGACTATGTTCGTCCAGTACAGGTATGACATGTAGGACTATCTGTTAAATGGAGTACAGGTAATACCTGTAAGACTATATATTGATAATCCAGTACAAGAAAGACACGTAAGGCCATTTGTTAAATACAGTGCAGGGAAGTTGTCTGTTAAAATGCGGTGGAGAGAAGAAACATAATCAGGGCGTGGGGCTTCAGTACGAAATCGATCAAGTTAGTCGTCATCTATCACAGGAAGTGGAAGCGCTGGTGACCTTGCTGTGCTCATGTAGAGTGAAGGCAGTGTAGCTGTCATGCTACCTGCTGGCGGTATACTCCATGCTGTTACTCCCATTGCTATGTTTGCTTACTAAAACTCCGCTGCCTGCATGTAACAAACTGCTTGCATCTCATACCTATTCAGGTCCAATATAGCAAATTTAGAAGAGTTAGCTCAATGCTTGTATGAGGAATACTTACTAAGCATCATTTAGTAGTCTGTAAATTCCTTAAAATATTGTTGTTTTAATAAGATTTATAACGGGAGGTATGGCTTGATTCCAGCTCTGTCTCAATTTACATAAAAATCGCTTACAACAATAATGCATAAATCTCTAACAAGGGATTAGTTTTTATATCTACTGACTTAAGAAGCTATTTACACTATACGTTCTTGCTTTTTTAGTGACCACAGCAATTTTAATTCTCACCTTCGATAGAATCAGTCTTGATTTTCCCACCTGAACATTATTTTGAAATATTGTTCTTGTAGAAACTACTGCTATATTTGAGAGTTAGAAATGGAACTGAAAAATTCAATGCCACAGCTGGGATTTGAACCACAGACCTTCCACTTACCAGGCGGGTGCTAGAACAGCTTGTGTGTTTAAAACACCAACAGTAATGTTGTTGGCATAAATAAATAATAATTACCATCTGAAGGTTATTTAATCCTGGGACATAAAGTGTTCATGATAATACACCACTATGGAGTTAATTGTCTCTGATATGAGAGTGCCTTTGTGGTTTACTGGGAGAAATATAAATTGGTTTGAGAATTCAATGTCATTCTGGCAGTTTGTAACAGTAGCTTAATGATTAGAGCACCTGCCTGGTAAGCGTAGGGTCTGTGGTTCAAATCCCAGCTGTGGCATTGAATTTTTCAGTTCCAATTCTACCTCTCAAACATTGCCCACACACGGTTTGTGTGTTTAAAAACACCAACAGTAAGTTTGTTACTATAAATAAATAATAATTACTACTATACTTTTAGCCATATTCCTTTAATTAAAGTTAGCCTGCCCATTCTAACAAAATATGAAATATGGTTTGCCACTTCCTTACTACTGCATATGGGACATAACCGTCTTTGCAGATTCATTTGACACCACTTAATTTTTAGATTCCCAGCCTAAAAAATGGATGTCCCTCCCTTTGTTGTAGTGTTTAACGCCCGCTTTTACTACTACGGCACCGCAGGCGATGACACTGATGACACACGGAATGAAGATGGAGCACCGGTGGAATGAGATGGCGGGGGAAACTGGAGCACCCGGAGAAAACCCGCCCTGACGCCGCTTCGTCCACCACGAATACCACATGCGGGTCCCTGGGATCGAACCTGGGCTGCCTAGGTGGTAGGCGAGCGCGCTAACCGCTTGGCCACGGCGCCTCCCTCCCTTTGTAGTATTGCTCTGTAACTTTTTCTTTGAAAATTTCCTGGATTTACTTGTAAATTTTAAGTGTGCTTTACTCATATATTAAGCACTCATAGTTTGACTACCCGTATCTTCAAATTTAGATCTTCTCTTCATTAACCATTCTCTATGTAACTGTGTTGGTCTGGATGGCTCTTGGTTAGACACTAGCCTACCGATCCCAAGGTTGCGCGTTCTAACCCAGCCCAGACCGATAGTGTTTAAGTGTGCTTAAAAATGAAGGCTCCATGTCAGTAGATTTACTGGCATGTAAAATAACTCTTGCGAAATGAAATTCCAGCACACTGGCGACACAGATGTGATCCTGGCTATTGACAGTAGTTAAACAACAAAATAATTTAAATTTAAATTTCTATGTAACTATAGATCTCCTACACAATTCATTGTTTACTGTTCATTTACCTTGCTTAGCCAGTTGTTAATACTGTCATTTTCTTGGAATTTCATACATTATTTGAGAATATGCTCATCCTATAAGTTGTTTATCCTAAAGCAATACTTCAAAATTTGCTCCATCAGTAATCACCCCGCAGTCACTTTCCCCTTTTTTAATAGGGCACCAACATTTGCATAATTTTTTAGGACACCCAGAAGCATTTTATATTTGATTGGTATCCCATGTAGTTGCTCCCATTCTTTTTGTACTCTCAAATTTCTGAACCATAACTTTATTGTAATTCTACAAATGCTACATGAAGTCTTTCTAATCATTACACATTCATCATGGACACTTTGTACAGGATTAGCTTTAAGTCCCACATCACTGAAATAACTTTTGAAACATGTGTCTGGTAACGTAAACTTGATGCACAGAGATTCTCACATACAGGAATCTAAACATTTTATAGCCAATTTTTTGCTACTTCCGATATAACTGGAAATAATTGCAACATTTTTATTTTAAATGGTTCATCCGATCTTCCTTTTACATAGGTAGTATTCCTCAATAGCTTTTCAACAAATGGAAAAACAAAGAAATAGAAAACAAGAATAAAAAGAAAAAAAAATAGAAGAATTCTGTGTTCAAGCTGATAATTCTCAACTGCTTCACAATATCACAGTCAATCATAGAAACAATTTAAGGAACGACTTAACCAAGACTTAGGAATAACTTCCATTAATTGATGAAAGTGCTTTTACTTGTCACAAAACTAAGCACACACACCTATGCCAATATTAATAGTTCCTTAATAAATGCATTGTAGTACGAATACCAATTGTTCAAACACAAAAGCGGGAAATCATTAAAAAGTGATGAAAGTAAATGATAATGTGTTCAATTCACTATTAGAAAATACCCATTGCTTGGGCAGTGCATATTACCAAAATAACATCCGAGTTTACAGGCATTTCAGTGAAAAGTGTAACCAAAATGTGGAAGGAATATAAACAGAATATGACAGTCAACTTTGGTGGATTTAGATTTTATGCTAAATCTTTGCCAAGGATTGTGATTAACACAAGTAAAATGTTCATTTCCACATGCTTATAACAGAGATTGCTGCTTCAGGTTGCATTTTAAAACTATGATTTTCATACACAGCATAGATGAAACAATGTTCAACTGTAAGTGATATGCAGCAAGCACATGCAAGAGGAAAAAGCAGCTGTTAAGGGTGCGGATTGCAAACTGCTTTCATGCAGAAAGTTTGTTTACAGTGAAAGGCACTCTGGTTTAAAATGGACAGTAGAGGCATTTAAAAAAAAAAAAACAAGGTAATAAAAAGTGTTATCAGTTCACCAATAACACAAATAATGTAAGGACCACAGGCTTCACTTATCTTAAATATGTGGTGTAAGTTATAGAAACACCAACTATAGTTTTGTCATACCCCAATGGCATTCTCAAGGGAACTGACCTTTCTTGCTACATGCATTATTTGCAAGCAATGAGATGACATCACTGTCAACCTCTGAATGCAAAACAAACTTACTAACAGAATCAATCGATGGTATTTCAAAATTTATAACACAGTCCCTATTTTTCAAAATGAATATTTTTTCCCAAACCATTAAATCTATGGGTCCATATAATTCTTTTAATAATTTAACCTCTTAATTTATTTCATGACTAAATGACCAGAAATGATCTGCCATAGCTGATTTACCTATCTTACTTGATATTTCTAAAATGTTCCTTTACTCTGGTTTCTAAATGATGTTTTGTTTTACCAATGTAAACCTTGTCATAGTCCAAATAGCTTGATAGAAGCCAGACTTTTTATAATTTGGAATTTTGTCCTTTTTAGAGAAATTAAGCAAACTTTTTATATGATATTTATTTTCGTGAACCAAAGTTATTCCATGTTCTTTAAAAAATTTTTGGAAATTTTTTTAGCTCAAGGGTGGTAAGTAAACTTTTTAAAATTACAGTCACCTTATGTTTTTGAGGGTAGAAGCTTTATTTACAGTCTTTTGATATTTAAATTTCTGTTATCTTTTTAGGTATAAAATACGTATTAAAACCATTAATTAATGCAGTACAGATAATGTGTTTATATTCTGTTAAATTCTTCTTTATTAAGGGGTATATTTATCAACCTATAAATTAAACTGTTGAAAACTGCAAATTTATGTGAAGGAGGATTTAAGCTTTTATTTTTATAAAACTTAAAACTTTTGCGGCAAATGTTACTAATAATTGCTTCTCGGGTGATCAGCTGGGTCAAATTTATAAAATTTGAGCTTTCGGCCATTTTATTCTCCATGGTCTTCATCAGGAACAAATGCCAGGGTAAAAATCATGCTAGTATATATACACAAACAAGGTGGGCGGAGCCAGGTAGGTATTGTCCAATGAGTGTGGAGAGCCCAGTGATTGGCCGCTTGCTTAAGGTGGAGTTGGCCTCCTTGAATAGGGTTTTCCTGTAATGCCAGTCAGTCGTTCTGATCTGCTTGAATTGTCTATGATGGTATGTTTGATGGCAGGTGCCCAAGCCATGCTTAGTTTGCATCCAGAGTCTCTGTTAAAATTTGATGGATGTAATTTGATTTCTATGGATTCCTTGATACGTCGATCAAAGTATTTGTTGGAGCGGTCAAGAACTTTAGTGTCATCAAACTTTGTTCTGTGTACATCATCAATATTGTGTTGTGCCAGAGCTGATTTTTCAGGTTGTAGGAGTCTGATGCTTCATTTATGCTCCTTGCGTCTCTCCTCAATTGTCCGTCCAGTTTGGCCGATGTATACCTTTCCACATTCACATAGTATAATTCACCTTGAGTCTCACGGTGTCTTAAACTAGTCTTAAATATTGACAAATTTTCGTGGGAGCTGTAAAGAATGTTTCAATATTGTACCTGGAGAGGATGCGTGAAATCTTGTTCGTTGTGGCACCATAAAAGGGTACGAAGGCCTTAATATTGTCACTCTTTGTGTTAGGAGGTGGTGGCTTAGATCTATTGTGTATAACTCTTCTATGGGCCTCCTTGATATAGCAGTCTGCATAGCCATTCTGTTTTAGGGTGTTTTGCAAAAATTCTGTTTCTTGACTTAAATGTTCATCTGTTATTTCAAAAGCCCGGTGATTTTTACCCTGGCATTTGTTTCTGATAAAGACCATGGAGAATAAAATGGTTGAAAGCTCGAATTTTATAAATCTGACGTGGCTGATCACCCAAGAAGCAATTATTTTTATTTTTATGTAATTATCAGTATGTGTTGACTTTCTATGAATGCCAGTTACTATTCTATCGTATACTCCATAAAGTTTCCCTTAATCTTCCAGTGTTTGGATTACAGTGCCACAAAAAGGGCACAAAGTCTATGTTAAGTAGATATTTGATGACTATTTGTTTCTGGAAACAAGAATCATCCTTAAGGAGACAACATCTACGTTCCTACCTCCATACCTATTCACCTCTTCTAGTTTAGACTCACCTCATTGAAAGCTGCATCTTGAATCTGCCATCTTTCCTTTAGTGATGCATACGTGGCCTCCAACAATATTTTGAATTCGCAGCTGGAATTCAGCTGGGTAACGCATCTTTCACAGACATTATTGGATAGACCTTCTACAGCTGTAACCTAAATTCAAATGAGAGTATGTCACTTTTAAGGGATCAATCTTCTGTTATTACTGAAAACATTTAAAAAATGTTGTGTGTCACAATTATAGTTACAATGTCATACTATTATTAAAAATTCTGATGTGTGCACTCACATGAATTAATCACCCTTGCACAAACCATCTTAAAAACGCTTTTCTTCTATCTACTTCATGATAATCAAGACAAACATTTGTAGAAATGGGTTTATTACATACTTCCTTATAGGTACAATGGGAATGCGATAATAGAGTAGGCTTAAGCAAGTCAGATCTTTTAGACAGTGAATCATAAGAATCGTTAAGGAACACAACCAAGCTTTACTGATATGCTTTGGTGTAAACAACAGAAGTCAATTGTACTCATATTCAAGACGTTCTTGGGCTTTGAGCCAGGTGTAGTGATGAAGAGCCATCAACGTTTCAGGAGTATGCATCTCTCCCATCATCAGGATGATGAATGACTAACAGGAGTGAAAGGACCAGTATATATACTGTCCACTAGTACATACCTAGCAGAAAACACAAAGTCTATTCTGGAGGTGGTTCAACAATTGTTACCAGACTTTTCTTAAGTGAATTGTTGCCAGAGCAGATCAGCAGAGATTAGAGCTTTCACCACATCCTGATCTTAGTAAACAAGAAGCGAACAACACGGAAGACCAGCAAAACTGTGCCTAGAATTCTTGCCATGGCACACGCTGCTTCACCATAAGAACACAGCAGTGCCACTCCTCAGGAGGAGCAGTTGCCAGTACCTCCACTCCAGTCGCCAGTCGTGGCTGGCTGCTTGACGCGAGCAGTTGTGGAGGTACCGCTGATACACAACGAGCAGCGCCAACCGATGCCACCTCCGATACGCACCCATCAGCACCAATCGATGGCACCTCCGATACACATCCAGCAGCGCCAACCGACACCGCCACCACCCACTGTGCAGGTCTGGCGACACAGTGTAGTGGTATGCGGGGTGCCACGGGGCCTCCTGTGCTGCTACCTGCTGACCGCCACCAGGCATCAGTGGAGTTCAGCCATCGGAGCCACGCGGATCGTCACGGACCGTGGCCCAGCCTCTATGGTCCGGCTGGAATTCGTGGACCTGCGCGACCGAGAAGCGGCCCTGACCGCGGGACTGCTCTTGTTAGGGCCCGCCGAACCGGTCGTCTGGTCCCCTGTCGCCGCTGTTACCAGCTCGGCCACGAGACCGACACCTGCACAGCTGGTCCGGGTGCCACTGCTGCGGCGCCCGGGCCCTTACAACTCAATACACTGGGCAATCTTCGATGCCGGCCACGGCACTGCGCCACCTGTAATGGCTTCGGCCTTTACACAGGCCAGGTGCAGTGCTCTCTCCATCTCCACCGAGCCCAGAAGCGATCCACACCAATGACCAACACAGCCAGCACCGAGAGATCTCCGTGGGCCAGTGTTGAAAACTCCGACCCGTTGTGATTTTTGGTGGAAACTGCGAAGATTCAAATAGAGGGCTGCGTTTGTTGCTTTGCGGTACACTGCATGTCCCAGAGTACCGTTGTTGTTCCTAGAGACCAGTGATTGAGTGAGTGTGTCGACAATTGCCCGTCGACAATTTGGTCATTAGGGCCCCGATTCCAAAAATAAAATCACGGAAGGTCAAGTGTTAAAACATCACCCATAAAAAACTAAAAACCGAAAGTTAAAATAGATAAAAGCAACTAAACTATTAAAACGTTCCATTAAAATGCTAAAAGCTGAAGCTTAAAATTGTTAAAAAGTAAAACAAACTCGAAGAGTTAAAACGTTAAAAAATCCCATAAGGCAATCTAAAAGGCTAAAATCTCCGAAATAAAATAACCTTACACTTATTTAATAAAATCAATTGTAGAACAAAACCGCAGCACTGTATTTATAGCTACTGGGTCGTTGTCTAAAACCGAGCAGTGTAAATCCCAGGCCAAGGGACTGGCGCTCATGAGCGTATCGCGGACAATCAAGAAGGACATGTGCAACGGAGAGTAGAATATTGCACGTCACACAGACTGGCTCCGGATTACCACGCAAAAGGTTTCCATGTGTGGCTCGGGTGTGGCCTATCCTCAGGCGGGTTAAACCACTTCTTCCCGCCTGGAATCCCTACGCTTCCCAAGATTTCTGCCAGAGAGCAAATAGATGGCAACGAAAGTAGTTCTGCATATCTATATAGGGGAACGTACGGGTGGAATATTCCGGCAGGCGACATGCAGACTTCGCAGTCGCATCCGCCGCCTCGTTGCCCGGAATACCCACATGGCCTGGGATCCACGTAAAAATAAACTGGTAATTTTAACAATTAAAGCCGAGGTGCCACGAAATCGCTGCAGGGCCTGAAGTGCGCTAAAGGAGTCCGAGCAAACGATAAAACTTCCAGGACCTGAATTAGAGATAAAAAGTATAAAATAAAAAATGGCAAACAGCTCGGCGGTAAAAACTGAACTGGCGTTCGGAAGGCGGTACGTATGAGCGTCACCGTTGTATTTAAAAGCGGAACCCGTTGCACTACCCATCTGAAGCCTCCAGTAAACACCGGAGTATAAGTCCGGTATCGGCCCAGTAGTTCCATGAATAGTTGGCGAAACCCGGAATGAGGGGTAGCTATCTTCGACAGCCCGACAGCTCCAGGTCAAGGCGTGCATGCTGGAGCTGCCATGGATAATATCGGCCAAGTGAATGCCTCTCTACGGCTGGCAGTCGTAGGGCGTGTACGGCAAGCAGTTCTCGAAATCGAATACCACTTGGACGGGAGATAATTGTATTTCGCATATAACGGTGCGCCAGGTCTGGACACAATACAGGTGGAAACAAAGGATTACCAGGATGAGCAGCCAACCCTGCCACGTAAGAACAAAGTAACAACGAGCGTCGAACACACAGTGGAGGTTCGCCAGAATCAGTATACAGACAATCGATTCTACTGGTGCGGAAAGCCCCAGTAGCAAGACGGATACCAGTGTGATCTACTGTGTCTAAAAGCCGCAGTTTAGAGGCGGAAGCGGCGTCATTGATAAAACAGCCGTAGTCTAATTTGGACCGGACCAGAAAGCGATAAAGCCCCAACATTACGGTGCGATCGCCACCCCAGGATGCCCCAGATAAAACCCAGGGTATCCCAATCGAACGATCGCAGGAAGCACGAAGATGGCGAATATGGTGCTCCCATGTGAATCTGCTGTCGAGGTGTAGGCCCAAGAGCTTCAGATTCGGAAAAAAAGGAAGACGTGTGTTACGCAAATGAAGATCTGGAGGAGGGTGCACACCACGAAGGCGATTAAAGTGGACACATTGTTTTCGTAGTAGAGAACTTAAAGCCGGTGCGAAGGGCCCAGTCGGCGATAGATGTTATGGTCAGCTGCAGTTGACGTTCGATGTACTCGAGACTGTAAGATCGATAATATATCGCGAAGTCGTCAATATACAGCGATATCGGGATTCCACTACGAACAACACTAGCAATGTCGTTAAAGGCAACGGCGAAAAGTGTATCACTGACAATCGACCCCTGGGGCACACCGCTCTCCTGGATCCTCGCGTGTGAGAGCGTGGCTCCAATGCGAGCACGAAAGCGGTGTAGTTCAAAAAGTTAAAAAGAAACACTGAAACATGACCGCGTAAACCGTAGCCCTGCAGAGTAAAGAGAATCCCATAGCGTCAGGTGGTGTCGGAGGCCTTCTCTAGATCAAAAAAGGCACCCACGACATGCTGCTTCAGCAGAAAGGCATTTTGAATATAAGCTTCCATGTGTGTCAGGTTGTCGACACTGGAGCAATTGCGACGAAAACCGCACTGAGCGTTGCTCAGCAGGTTATTCGTCTCTAGCCACCACACTAAGCGAGTGTTAATCATGCTTTCGAAGGTCTTGCAAACGACACTCGTCAGGCAAATAGAGCGATAGCTAGTGGGAAGTGTCCGGTCCTTTCCGGGTCGAGGGATAGGGATGACAATACCCTCTCGCCAGGAAGACGGGAAAACCTGCTGAAGCCAGATGCATTTATAGATGCTCAACAGGAAAGAGATAGCCGCAGGTGGAAGATGAAGCAACATTTGACGGTGGATGTCATCAGAGCCAGGAGAAGAGTCCTTTGCGAGGGACAAAAAATGCGCTAACTCTGCTTCTGTAAAGGGTACAATGTAAGGTTCACTACAGTCGATCTTAAAATCTAGAACTATCCACCCTGCAGATTCCTTGATAGGGGCAAAGGCTCTGTCGTAGCTATCCGTTTTGCTAATAACAGCGAATGAATCGGCAAGGATGTCGGCGATGTCCTGCTCGCTGGTGTAATGTGAGCCCTGTGCGGCAAGACCGGGAATAATCGTCCAGAGACACTTGCCGTACATACGCCGAACAGCAGCCCACAGCTTTTGCGCCCAACTTTCACGGGAAAGGTAAGAGACATATTTTTCCCACGACTTGCGTTTGGCGTCACGGAGTATAAATCGTGCCCTAGCACGAACACGCTTAAAGGCTACAAAGTTAGCCTCTGTAAGGTGTAACGTAAAAACAAGCAGAGCACGTTTGCGCGCTTTAATAGCCAAACGGCATTCCTCGGACCACCAAGGTACAGGACCATGACGTGGCGTAAATGAACCGCGAGGAATGCTGGAATCCGCTGCGAGGATAGAGCAAGTAAAATACTCTACGATGTCATCAATGGTGGTAAAAACATTGTCAGTAAGGTGAATGAGGGAACGAAATCTCCCCCAGTCAGCCTTGGAAATAATCCAGTGAGGAAATAATCCTGTGTTGGCACAGAATGGTAGCCGAATAGGTGAATGTTAATGGGGTAATGATCACTGCCAAATAAGTCGGAGAGAACCGACCAATCGAGTAGAGGTACTAGTGACGGAGGACTATAAGAAACGTCTAGTGCGGAGTGTGTACCATAGGCAGATGATAAGAAAGTAGGCACGCCAGTGTTTAATTAGACTAAGCAGGATATATCGCAAACGTCTGCTATAAGGCACCCACGAGCATCGTCAGTGTCGGAGCCCCAGTGAGTGTGCTTGGCATTCAGATCGCCGAGAAAGATGTGTGGTGGCGGAATCTGTGCCAAGAGAGCCCGAAGATCGTTCTTGTGTACGACTCTGACCGGTGGCAGTCATTGCAAATAGAGAAATAAGAGTCTCTGCAGCTGTACACGGGTCGCTACAGCTTGTAGCGGCGTGTTAAGTGGTACACTGGTGGCAGAGATATTATGCGCTACCAGAATAGCAACACCACCTCTTGCTCACCTATCAGCTACAGAGTCATGTCTAAATGCCGAAAAAACCCAAAGATGGAGAGCGTGATTAGGCTGCAAATGGGTTTCTTGTAGACAGACAACTGATGGAGAACGCTGAGAAACGAGGTGCTGTATGTCCGGAACAAACACGTGTCCGGAACCCATTAACATTCCACTGAATTATTTCCATGGTAAACAAGAGATTAGTGATTGGTCTTCATCTTGTTCTTCTTCATATTTACCTTAACCGGCTTCGGACAGGGGAGGTGAATTTCGCCAACTTCTGGTGACTCCTGCGATGTGCGGGAGTCTGAAGATCCCCGCGGATCGCGGAACGGGAGCGGGACTTCATGGACGATGTGCGACTGCTGGCGCGACCAATAGGTCTTGAACAATAGCTGTCGACAGGCTGGTTACGGCTCGGTGTCTTGTGAGCTGGTGTCTGCACAGCTGTAGATGTAGTAGCCGGTGCAGGTGTGGCACGAGACATAGTATGGTTACTCGCTGGTAGGTCAGTCTGTGTGGAAGCATCTGATACAGGAACTTGCTGAATTGCTACGCTGCTGGCAGGAGCGCGTCGGGCAGCTAAGGCATAACCTGTGGTGGTAGCAGGTTTCAGCTGCTCAAAGCGACGACGCGCTTCTGGAATGGTGAGGTGTTCTTTCATGCGCAAATCCTGTATACACTTCTCATCCAGAAACTTCACACTGACGCGAGCTGGATGGATGGTTCCCTCCACAGTCAACACAGAGAGGATGCCGTGTCCTCCTGGGCTGGAAAACCACAACGCTCACATATATAAGGATTATTACACAAGGTCTAAGTATGGCCGAACTGCTGGCACCTAAACAACACATGAGGTTCGGCACTTACTGGCGTACGGCGGCAGGTTCGTAGCCACAAAAGATGTACTCGGGCAATTTAGTACCTCTGAACGTCAGAAACACCGCACGCAAAGCTAACTCCTTTCGAGTAAGGCTACTGGCAACTACCCTACATGTGTTGAGCGATTTGTGTGGGGCTATCCGAATTGGGTAGGATCCCAACAAACTCGCTTTTAACAGTTTCTGGGCCTGGTCTGTCGTGTTGATTTCGATCAACAGCGTACTTTCTCGAACTCTGGTCGCCTTCTTAATCGGGCCATATATTCGGTCTACTTCCCGTTTTATATAAAAGGGGCTAAGGTCCTTTATCGTTTTCCCGTCACATGCCAAAGTCAATACCAAAAAAAGGGTCAAATGAAGAGGTGTTGCGCGGATGCATTTTGAATTGGACCCCATCCGGAACCGTCGGCGTCAGTCTGCCATCTGGGGTTCAAAGGATAAAGGACACCAAAATCTCCACGGTCTGTGCCGCCATGGAGATCCCTTCATGACTGATCTCAACGCGTACGTCAATGGGACTACACTCCGACCACCACTGCTTGTCCACATGGGTAAACCGTTCACCACGCACACCCCGGCTTTATGCCCTTACCACAGGAATAACCGCCTGTGGCTCCCCACTTTAGGCCACGCTGCCTCAACTGAGTCAGCGTGGATTCAGGGGACTTGTGGTTGATTACACCGGGGTTCCGTCTGCAGTAACACGTCCGGCTGGTGATACTAACCCGACGGCACACGGCCGTCGGGGAATTAACACAGGTCGCGCCCTCAGAGCTACGTGGGTGTACATGACGGAGTGGACGAGCTCCGCACCTAAGACTACACATGGGGGCAGAGTGAAGGGCCCACCCAACCTTCGCGCCTGAGACCTCCGAAGAGCACATAAGTTGGAGGCCGCGCTGAAAACCGTGGGATAGGACCACGGAGATAGGAAAGATCCCTGTTGGTGAGACAGGAGTTATAAACCTAAGCCTTACATACTAATAATCAACATAAACCTAGAAGTGAAAGAGGGTGAAGAGTAGCAGTCAAAAACAGCTACACGTGGCACTGTTTATGAATATGGAGGGGTTGAAATGATGGTGAGCAGCTCGGGACCCTGGATACACCTAAACCCGTACTTACCGAAGTAGGCCTCTGGGTGGGCAACAAACATCAGACAAGCCGACCGCCACTGCCTGCATCCCATATACCGGCAATCTATCCAACAGAATCAGTAGAATTCTCGCCAGACACAATATCAGGACCATCCACAAACCGCCTTTGAAGATCAAACACCTGGTGAGACTGGTAAAGGACAAACTGGACCTTAATGTACCAAGGCTATACCGCATGAATGAAGGACCCCGTCCATAGGGCAAACAGCAGGACCATTACTACCAGAGTCAAGGAGCGTGAACGGTCCATACGCTTAATGCAGCCTGAAAAGTCAGGTCTGGCGGGACACTGCTTTGAAAAAGACCATAGAGCTAACTTCAAGGAAACGACCATTGTGGCAAAATCTAGCGGTTTCTGGGAACAGAGGGTTAAGGAGACTCTGTCCATCTCCTCCAAGAAGAGCACACTGGACTGGGATGCCGGATTGCAGTTCAGTCAATCCTGGAAACCGGTCTTAAAGTTGGAGATCGATCGGCTCAGGAAACACAGATTCCATTGGAGCGTTGAACCACCTCCAGAATAGACGTGGTGTTTTCTGCTAGGTACATACTAGTGGACAGTATATATACTGGTCCTTTCACCCTTGTTAGTCATTCATCATCCTGATGATGGGAGAGATGCACACTCCCGAAACGTCGATGGCTTTTCATCACTACACCTGGCTCCAAGCCCTAGAACATCTTGAATATGTTCATCGCCAGGAAAGCTTCAGATTGTAAGAAGCCAATTGATTTAAGGCATATTACAAATAACTAAACCTAACCTCCCATGAACCATTGGTTGCCAATTAACCTAAGCTTGAGTGCTTTGGCATGACGTATGTTAATCGTTGGCAGTATTCCAATGTTAGCAGCATTTTGTTTGTGCATTTGGAAGCTGCATGCAGCTGAGCTGTGCAGTGGGATTTTGGGAAGGTGAGGATTAGTATCTGACCAATATTGGAACATATCTAGTTAAATGGAAAAATTCCTTCTCAAACACAAGAGGATCAGGTAGAATATCACTCCCAGCAACCATTTCTTGAAGTAACACACTTTAATCTGTTGGTCAATTCTGCATTAGAATCTGTAGCTTATAAGAATACAATCTTAAAACCGTTTTCAATATGAACTATTGCTAAAGTATGCTTTGGAGCAGTGGCATGTAGCGACTATTCACAGTATGGAAGCAAAACAATTGAGAAGAGTAAACATAGCCAACAAAATAACTTGGTTCTACTTTTAAAACCTATAAGCCATTCTACATCATAAATACTTTATTAAAATATAGCATACAAGCTGTGATTTTCATTTTTATTTTTGGTAAGGCTCAAGTTTGCCTACCTTTATCAGTGATAACTTTCTTCTTTACATAGGTAAATGAAGAGAAACCTCAATTCAAAATTTCACACACAATTCAGCACTATTCCCTTATTCACACACGTTTCACTACTTCCTGCTGCATTTATGTTCTTCCACTAGCAGTTCACAGTTTAAAAAGTGTTTCTAGTAAGCACTATTCCTAACTACCAAAACAGTGCAATTCTGTCTTTAGAAATTAAACTCATCAAACAAAAATTTCCAATAGAAACATATGTCACATTATGTAATAATAAAATGCTAAATTCCAACTTTGTTTTCCCGAGAGATGAAAGTAAGTGTTCTTTACTAATTCACACATACTCATAACAAAAATGAAATCAGAAAAGTTCCATCACACATCAATTTTTGTGGAAAAGATGTGCCACATGAACCACTTGACCTATATTTTTTAAGTGGCAATATATGTTCTGTACATAAAAAGAAACAAATTGGCAACTTTAAAGACACTTGGAAACAACTATATTACAGTAGATGAGGAGCCTGTTGCTGAATAAAATACACATCATGTAATAAAATTATTTTTGTATTACAACACCCCCACCTAAAAAGCAATAATCTGAAAAAAGTATATAATACACTCATGATTTAGAAACTCTTTCTTGAAAATTTCCATTTGTGGATGGATGCTGAAACTTCTTGTGGGAGAATCCACCAGTAATCTACACTCAGGTTTGGTGACCTTCTTCCGTTATATTGTATTTCCATAGCAGCTATATCTTGATGAAATATCTCACCATGTTCGTAACTCAAATCTCCATGGCTGGGCAGAAAAAAATCAAAATGGGAATGTAGAAAATGTAATTTCAAGGAAATGTTGCATCCCATAGCCTAGTAACAGTCCAGCATGTGTTCTCTTCTGCTTTTCAGACCTAATATTTGCCAAGAAACTGTTGCATACTTTTTAATACAAGCCAAGGTGCTTTATCAGTATCTGTCAACGTTTCGAAGGTAATATCTTTGATCAACTCACAAATCTGAGATCCAATGAAGACACCTTCTTTAATTCTTGCATTACTAATGGCAGGAAATTTGGATGTTAAATACTGAAAACCCCAACCATCTTTCTCCATTGCTTTCACAAAGTTCTTCATAAAGGCCAATTTCAGATGCAGCAGTGGTAACAAGGAGTTCGTGTGACATTTTCACCAGGATTGGAGCTTTCTCTCAAAGGCTGCTGTATGACCCCTTAGGTCTTTCCTTGCCCTACTGTCCCACTGACACAAAGAACAGTAATTTTGTATAACCAGTTTGCATTCCTAGATGTAGTTCCAGAAAGTTGAGATCACCGCAGGTTTTCCATTTGTGATTCAAATAGCCAGCATATTTCAGAAGTAGTCTGTTATTGTAGGTTTCCATTAACTGAACTGAATAGGCACTGGTTTTAAAAGTTTGTTGTTTCCCTTGTGTAAGAGAACACCTTTGATACCGCTTTTTGAGGAATCTATAAATAAGTGCCATTCTTTTGGATTATGAACCATCCCAAATGCTTTGAGCAACCCATCTATCATTACAATATATCAAAACTTCTGTCATTGAGAAAAAAGTGGATAGATCAAGATGTCATTTACAGAATGGTATATTGGCGTTTTGTTGTAGCAAGCTTTTTTCTTGAAAATGAAACCCAAGTAACTTTGCCTGTCTTTTTGAAAGATTTAGATCTCTTACAAGATCCTTCAATTCTGCCTGTGACGATGGCTGTGGATGGCATGTAATCATGATCTTTGTGATCAGTTGAATTGTCACTATAGCGAGTTGCTTCATCTTCCACGGTCCATTCCGCTGGTAGCTTTGGAACTGGGAGAGAATCAGAATGAGGAAAAGGGTGCATTGCAGATTCCAAATTTGGATAAGAAACTGAGTTGTGATTTACCTGAGATTCTTGTTACTTCTGTTAAACAAAGGTAACAATCTATAATGTGATCTCTAGGTTCCCTCCAGACCTGTGGCACAGCAAATGGCAAAGATGGGTGAGTTCCATGTATAATGCATCTTAAATAGCAGAAGCAACAGTTCTGTGGTGACCAACACCTACCTTCATCTACCTTTGATTCAAAATACAATTCCAATACCGTTGGGACTTTATTCTAAACTCACCACACACATAACAGAAAAGGTTTGGTGAATTAATACACTTCCTAGACATCGCTAGACATTGCTGAGCAGGAAGACTACTCGAACACACACTAAGATTATTATTCATCTTAGGATATTCATACACACTTTAGAAATAGACACTGAATGACCTCACTAGCTACTGACTGATGCGATGGCAACTCTAATTTTTCTGCACCAAACTTCTACACCCACTTCTTTATGGAGTGGCAGTAAAATAAACAGAATGTAATAAGTGCCATGACAGTGAAAATCATGCAGTCTTGTGCAGATAAAATTGCATCTCCAGAGAAAAGTTTAGGTGATAGCAAAAAATGGTTTCACTACCGTAATCAGTGCACTGAGCTACATAGGAATCACATACCTTTGTTCCATTGCAAATTTCCTTGTTGCACTGTGTTATTTATAAAGAAAACTTATCTTGATTCTCTTTTCCAATCTCTAATAAACAGTAACCTGGATTACCCACAAGGAGGTAATAAACAAAAGACACCTTGGTTCCAGAAAACAAGATTACTCATATATTGAGAGTGTATCTGAATATTGATTATCAGCAAACACTCCTTGCCGTCTATTAGGGCTTCAGAAAACTACTTGCAAAAGTGTCTCCTGGATAATTTCTGCATGCTGTTTGAAAATTGTAACACTAAATTTTCCACAAGGGTGACTTTAATGAAAATATAGAAACCAATGTATTGCTAACAATTTAGGTGGAAGCAATGCTTCCCTTGCTTCCATGGAATACACTTTGGAGACAGTGAAAAAGCTTAGTAGACTTGGTTAATATTTTCCATTGCACTAAAATTTACAAGAAAGAAAATGTTCAAATGTGTCATGGAAGAGTTAATGGATATCACATATTGGGGCCACTTCTTTTCTTACTTTATGTAAATGATCTCCCATTATGTGTCCAGGAGGCTGAAATGGTGTTATTTGCCAATGATACAAACCTCCTGCTAAAAGCAAATAATGACAGAGATCTTCCGGAAAAAGTAAACAGGGATATAAGGAAATTGACATATTGGTTTGAGGTGAATAGACTGCTATTAAACACACAAAAAACTGTAGCTAAAAGCTTTCATTCGAGTCATCATAGAAATAGAAATGTGGTAAAACCGCAAATAAAACTAGACAATGAAATCATAAAATATGAAGATCAAACTAAATTTCTGGGGATAATTATTACAGAAGATCTTTAAATGGGGGACACATATAAATATGTTAACCAAGAAACTAAGTGTGGGACGTTACATATTGAGCACATTGAAAAGGGTAACGAGTGTGCAAGTTCTTAGAAGTGCTTACTTTGCATACATTCTGCGACGAAACTTGTTTGAGTTTAGGGCGCCTATATTTTTATTGATTTTTAATGTTAAATTAATAGTCCTCTTCTTCTCGTTCTTGGTCCTCTTGTTCTTGCCTCGGCTGTTTTTGAGACTGCTTAATAGGTCGTGGGAAAAATGAGTGGTTATCTTAGAGTGGATTGAAAGAAGTATTTATAAATGAAATGAAGGGGAAAGACAATTGCACTTTTATTACAATGTTCAGCAGCTAAAACTTGAATACCCGGTACATTATAAATATAGACCAACTTTCAATAAATATGCCAAATGATTCGGTATCCTGAGCTTCACTTCACCGTCACCAAGAACGTATATAGCCGAATAAACATAAGATGGTATTGCCTAAATGAATCTTGGATGGAATTTAGCCTGACGCTTGTCTTGTAGCACGGAAACTTTCACTCTATCACTTAAAGATACTTATACGTCATGTTCTCCGTAGGATTATAGACAGACTACACTGCTAAAACTATTTCAAACCTCCCTATTCTTGCCTGCCAAAATATTGAATTTCTATTGGTTGCCTAGAATGTGGTGTATTTCAAATTGAATTGCTTCGGGATATCTCATTGGGTAAGCGCGCAAAACTGCTGCTCCCACGCTCTTGTCATATAACGGTGAATCTAACAGACGCTCTGCTAACAATGTATGATGTTTTATCACTGTTGCACAAAAATAGGTCTACAAAGAATATACTATATAGTTTTATTACTTCCGGCATCAGTATATCGCTGCCTGTTCTTGCATTCTGGTGAAATGAATTCTTGTACTATATGAAACTTATTGCAATATATGGAAATATTTATTTAAATTGTAAATATCTTATTACGCACGGGATACCGTCTCAATTCATAGTCATATAAGGTATGGAATAATGTTTTGGGGGACATCAACAGAATCTGGAAAAGTTTTTCAGTTGCAAAAGCGGACTATAAGAATAATGACTGGCGAATCAAGTAGATCTCCATGCAGGGAACTGTTCAAAAAGTTAAGGATTATGACTGCAGCAAGTATGTATATATTAGGAGTTATCCATCATATCAGACGAATAAAGCATCAGGTACCAGATAACCAAGAGATTCGTTATCATAGTACAAGGCAGAAAGAAAATCTACATGTGCAATATTGCAGAACAAATCTAGCCAAAAACAGTGTAAATCATAATGGAATAAAACTGTAAAACAGACTAGGTACCACTTAATATAAAAAATATTGAAAATGTAAATCTGTTTAAGAAAAAACTCAAATTGTACCTATTAGAGAATGCATTTTATTCAGTTATGGAATATGTAAATAGATAACTTTGTGAAGTCTGACTAATTAAGGCTGTGTGTGTGTGTGTGTGTGTGTGTGTGTGTGTGTGTGTGTGTGTGTGTGTGTGTGTGTGTGTGTGTGTGTGTGTGTGTGTGTGTGTGTGTGTGTGTGTGTGTGTGTATGTGTGTGTGTGCGCGCGCGTGCGTGCGTGCATGAGAGAGAGAGACCTTTTATTTATTTTTATATTCCTATTGTAACTTATTGACGATTCCATATCATGTATACATGATCTGAAGGATGAAATAAATGAATATGAACTCAGAATATACTAAATATAAAATAAATTCAAAATACTGAAGAGATCAATAAAGATTTGCAGTGCTAGAAATGCCAGTGCAGTAAGTGCTGTGGATTTTGCTGAATTTTTTCTTTAATATGATTGACATTCTCAGGTATTTTGACAGTTGCTGGCTACCTGGCAATTTCTGAATTTGATTCTTCTGTTTTCCCTACAAGAATGATTCCCTTGTGCAATAAATTGGCAAGTATATGTTTGAGCATTATTTCAGCCATTTCATTCATTCATTGTCTGATTTGACCTATCCAGTTAAAGGACACGTAGTGCAATACACTATTTGGTAATTATCTACTTCAGCACCCAATGACCAATTTGTTTTAAACCTGTTTTGATGGTATTTGGGGATATCTTTTTGGACTAAAAGCTTAATCTGGACACAATAAATATTTAAAAACACTAATATTTCTATACACACACATCATGGTAATCCCGCCATAAGAATGCATGGGAAGACAAAGACAACTGCATGATATTTTGAACTTGCCTGAGGCTTATTTCTCGGAAATCTATTTGTCATCAAAATAACATGTGCTGACCATGTTGTATCTGAGACAGTTCTGTTTGTCACTTTTTGTAGATATGTTCCAACCTCATGCCACTTACCTTTCTTGGTATAAGGTTATTCTACACGGATAGATAATTACTACTGAAATGAATACCCTGTTGCTTACAATTTTAACTAGCAACTAGTTCTTTCAGAATATTATGCTTTAAAAAGACTGTAAAATTGCACCTACGTTAGATGAAATGTCAACAAAATGCATTTCACACAACTCACAACTCAGTTTAACTTGAAATGATTAGCATAAAATTAACAATATTACTGTCAACATTCTTCTGTTTTTCAAGAGCATGTGTAACTTAGCTTTCTTTTACAAATTGTGTGTATTAAAATTAATACTTTCTCATATAATAAGCATGTGAAACCAACTTCAAACAAGGAAGGAATAAAATGTGAGGCAAGGAGCAAGTTGATAAATACTTATTTTTTTAGTTTCTTTTTTCTACAAAACTAAGCTGTTACCTCAAAACGGGCACCCCAAAAATGCCATTAGTAGAGCCTAGAACAGCATTCGGTCACATCGATATGGGTTAATTGGACATGGAGAATGAATCACGTAACCAGTACTGCACAGCCATCACATATGAATGTGAATCAGCAAACACGTGCAGCTGTGTGCATGCACAAGTAGCAACACTAAGACTTGTGGCTTATTGCACAATCTTCCAGTCTAGTTATTAGGGTATTACTTAGTATGTATTACAAAAACTTTGAAACAAATTGGTCCCAGAGTGCAAAAGTAAACAATTACCTACAGAGATTAAATCAACATTCCAAAGCTATTATTACTGCGTAATGTTTTTGAGAGTAACATTATCTAAATGTACAATACATTTTCATTGAACTTGTAGATGCTTAATTCCAGTTAATGGTTCAAAAAGTTTATATGGCATAAATTGCACACTTTAATGATACTTTCTTACTCTTAAGTTTTCTTTGTTTATGCTTCATGATTTGTCTTCCTATAAAATTCAAGGTATACATAAATATTCTTGAACAAAGAAATTTCTGAAGCTTATGATATTGTAATCCAAATCATTAATAAACCTTAATTAATCAGTATTGTGTTCCTAAATGTTCATGATATTAAACAAAATAAACAGAACATAAACCATAAGCAATTAAAGTTGTATAAAAACCTCCAGCCATTTTTGAGGCAGAACTATTTTCTTGAAAATCTTTGCCTGTCATCCTAAGATGGATTACATTGTGCCTGTGTCATACTTAAGTGGTACTTGTACAGTGATGGAAAAAATGATTGAGCTCATTAGGAGAGCAGAATATTTATACAAGTCCCACATCTTATTGGAGCGCAGTTTACACAAGTGGATTTTTCCAACATGCCCTGAGTTTATTGATTGTCTGTCCATATGTTATCATCTGCCGGACACACAAATAGGCTATGTCTTAAATCACCACTCGTAATTATATTTGTTCCTAATAAAGTAAGAGGCAGTGTAACAAACTATTTGCATGTACTGCCTATTTGACGATAACATATGGAACAGACAGTCAATAAACTCAGGCTGCATGTTGAAAATATCCACTTGTGTAAACTGTGTTCCAACATGACGTGGGATTTAGAAATATTCTGCTCTCCTAATGCACTCATTCAGTTTCCATGGCTATACCTACCAAACTGGTTTTGTTCTTTCAACTGTGGAGCCAGTGACAGAACAAAATTAACAAGCTTCTCCCATTTATTTTAAAATTTCCATAATTCAATTACAATAGTGCTTATAAAGCAGAACTACCAGAGTTACTTATTAGACTGCAGTCTTCCTTATTTTGTGTTTTCAAAGGACCACACTCTGCCAGCAGTACACCATATTTTTTGGTTATGCTATGACCTTCCATCAGAACTGGTGCTCCTGCACAGGACAAAGCGCTGATACCTGATTCCTGTTTTGTATCTTTTCAGTGCAGAGAGCTACTTTCTTTTCTTGCAGGTGGCATCTTTTTCGGTTATTAGAGATGTTAATGCGCCCAAGGAGCACTTGGATATAATTGTTCACTTTTTCTAGTTTCAACTTTTCCATTTTAAATATCAGCAAACCCAAATTTCTATCTAATTCCATTAACATCTTTGCTCTTAAGATTTTCCACCAGTCAGTTTGTTCACCCAGTACAATAGTCTTGTCGTCTCCAATACTTACAACACCGATCACTTTCCTTGTACCATTTGTTTATAGTCATTCCACATATATGCAGAGCGTGGTCCTAATTGGATTCTTACTAAGGCTGACTGAAGTCTCTATTATGGCTTAGCAACTTTCTCCAATAGCATCTTCTTCTTCTTCATCATCTTCTTCATATTCTTCATCTTCTTTGTCTTCTTCTTCCTCTTCACCTTTGCCTTCTGCCTTTCAGCCTTGGACCTTCTATCCATTTTTTCTGTACTGTTCTCTATTCTGTGCCTTCCTCTTCAACTGTTATTTCCATCCCTCTCTTTCTTGCAATTTCTGCAATATATTGTTCCCATTCCTTTCTCTGTCTTCCCCGTCTTCTACTTCCTTCTGGTCTTTCCTCAAATACTTCTTTTGTCTTCTGCTGATCATTCTAATTAGATGTCCACTTACCTCAAATATTTCATTCCTGCAGATGTTACTCTGCTTTTCTGTTTGTCTAGCATTACCCATGTTTCTGTTCCATACAATAAAGTGGGTAAATATATTGTTTTATATATTTTAATTTTCACATTTTTGGATATTTCTTTCTTTCCCACTATTGTATTGCAGATCTGCTAATAAACACAATTTGTCTTATTTACTCTGTTGTTTACTTCATCTATTATGTTGTCAGTGGAAATTATTGTACCTAGATATTTTATGGTATCTACTTGTTCTAATTTTTTGTGTTTCCATTCTATTTTTATATATTCGTTTTCCCCAATCTTCATTACTTTACTTTATTTGTATTTACTTTCATTCCTCTCTCTTCTAATGTACTGGCCCAGTCTATTACCCCTAATTGTAAATCAACATTACTACTAATAAGTAGTATATCATCAGCATAAATCAGTGATTGTAGGTATACTAGTCTCAATTTCCAATTGCCCATTTTAAATTTATTAGTTCTCCTCTTACAATGCTTTATTATATGGTGCATAAATGCTATAAACAGTAGTGGACTATTGTTTCATTCCTTTATCCATTCTAAAGTTTCCACTTGTTTTCCCATTCAAACGTACTCTTCCATACACATTATAACCCTCACAAAAGTTAAAGGCATGTGAAGGCTGGCCAATGCTCAAGTGGAGCACTGTTGCCAAGCGTAGTGCGTGTACCGACAGAGGTTCTGTACAGAGCGTATACCACATTCGGCAGCGCAGGTAGGAGGGGCAAGCTTGGGATTCGCTCGAGTCTGCAGTACGGCCCACCTCCATATGCCTTTAGCTTTTGCGAAGATTATAGTGTATACACTTTGAATAACTCTTAAGAGCGTCTATGAAATTCCAATATTTGTTAGGACTGTCCAAATCTCTTTTTTAGTAACTACCAAATGCGGCAGCCAGATCTAGGAAACCTAAATATACTTCTCCAACTTTATTTGTTTTCTCTATCACAGTTCTAATAGAACTTATGTTTGATGTCCTGATCGATATGCTGTTTGTTCATCCTCCAAATGATGCTCTATTTCTCTTAACTTCATTTCTAGTATTCTGGTGGAAATTTTAAGTGCTACTGAAGATAAGGATATAGTTCTATAGCTTTGGCAGTTTGTGTTTCCTTTTTTGTAGATTGGAATTATATTATTTTTCCACTCTACTGGTATAATTTGTTGTTTCCAGGCTATGTGATATATTATCTTAAGCCATTTAATAACCTCTTTTCCTCCATACTTGATCATCTCTGGTACTATTTCATCTGCTCCTCTAGCCTTCCCCATTCTTATCTTTCCTACTACTATCTCAACATCCAATTCATCAATAATTTCCCCCTCTATTTCCAATTCTTCTAGCTAGTTTATTAGTTATTTAGTATTAGTTTTATCAGTGTTCTTGTTAATACATATTTATTAATCTTTTCTCTTGTTTATTCTGCAAGCTTTTTATAGTTGGCCAAAATTCCTTATTGTTGTTTTTTAAAGTTTTGTTCCATCTCATCTCCAAATTCTTCCCAGGTTTGTTGTTTAGATTTTCTTACTCCTTCTGTAGCCTTATTTCTTGCTTTAACATACTTATTCCAATCAATTGCGACTTCATTAGTGTTAATTATATGAATATTTCACAAGCATTAATACTGAAATGCGGCAGGTATGCCCAAGTTTATTGCGAGTCCAGCAACAAGCAGCCAGAACCGTAAACAAGATAAGCCCTGTGCTATCCCAATGAAAATAAAATAAGGCTTGCATTCACCCAGCATAAACACAATATCTCCAGAGAACTAGAACTTTGTTTGTTGAGACATTGCAAATGTTCCAGAAAGCTCCTACAGTTACATACGCAAGTCAGACTTGAGTCTTGAAGCCTTGAGCAAGTCTTGCAGTGAGGAAGTTCCACAAGTAAAGCCAGTCTTGAGGATGCCTTGAGATGAAAGTCCCACAAAAGAAGTGAGTCTTGAGAGTGCCTTGCGATGAGGAAGTCCTGCAAAAAAAGTGAGTCTTGAGCATGTCTTGTGATGAGAAAATCCCTCAAAAGAAGCAAGTCTTGAGAATGCCTTTCAATGAGGAAGTCCCACAAAAGAAGCAAGTCTTGAGGAAGCCTTGCAGTGAGAAGTCCCACAAAAGTAAATCTTGAAGTCTTGCGGTGAGGAAGTCCTGTAAAAGAAGCGAGTCTTGAGGAGGTCTTGTGGTGAGGAAGTCCCAAAAAAGAAGTGAGTCTTGAGGAAGTCTTGCGGTGAGGAAGTCCCACAAAAGAAGCAAGTCTAGAGGATACCTTATGGTGGGGAAGTCCTGCAAAAGAAGCGAGTCTTGAGGATGCCTTGTGATGAGGAAGTCCTTCAAAAGAAACCAGTCTTAAGCAAGTCTTAGAGTGAGGAAGTCCCACAAGTGAAACCAGTCTTGAGAAAGCCTTGCAATGAGGAAGTCCTGCAAGTAAAGCAAGTCTTGAGGAAACTTTGTGGTGAGGAAGTCCCGCAAAAGAAGCGAGTCATGAGGAAGCCTTGTAGTGAGGAAGTTCCACAAAATAAGCAAGTCATGATGAAGCCTTGTGGTGAGGAAGATCTGCAAAAGAAGTCCAACAGCTATATAAGCAAGTCAGACTTGAGTCTTGAAGCCTTGAGTGAGTCTTGCAGAGAGTAGATCCCACAAGTGAAGCCAGTCTTGATGAGGCTTGTGGTCAGGAAGTTCTGCAAGTGAAGTGAGTCATGAAGGAGCCTTACTGTGAGGAACTCCCAGAAGTGAAAAAGAGTCATGAGGAAACCTTGCAGTGAGGAAGACACACAAGTGAAACCAGTCAGGAGCAAGTTTTGCGGTGAGAAAGTCCCACAAGTGAAGCCAATCTTCAGGAGGCTTCTGGTCACCAAAACCTGCTGACGTATACCGACTTGAAAGTTGTCAATGCTACTACTGTTACTCCTTTTGATATTGATAGCTTGTCTTGCTAAGTATTTTGAGGCTGTTGCTATCTCGGACCATTACGATCTGGATTTTCATTCAATTAAAGCTGAGGCTGAAGCCCGTAATTTTGCTTTGCGTTGGAAAATCGAGAGAGCTATAACACCTTTTCTGTGCTGAAGTAGTTGGAAATGCTATTTAACATCCTCTTGCCCCTTCTTTTCTCGGCTGGAGTCCTCCATGTTCAAATGTTGAAACAGTTGTCTCCTAAACGCAAAAGCACTCTTCTTATCTTAGTAACCAATTTGAAATGACGAGTCCTTTCCTAGTTTGGCGCCAAATTACCATTATTCCAATCTCTACCAGACAGGTATCATCAAGACCTTTCTTATAGCTACTGTTCAATTTCCCTTTAACTGTCTGCACAATTATTTCAAAGTGTGACAATGAAATTTGCTGCAGAACAAAAATATGTGATTTCTATGTAGCTCAGCGCATTGACTATGATAGTGAAAAGCATTTTTTGCTATCACCTAAATGCTTCTCTGGAAACGCAATTTTATCTGTGGAAGACTGCTTGACTTTCACTGTCGCAGCACTTATCACATTCTATTTATTTTAGCATCACTGCATAAAGGGGGTATAGAAGGTTGGTGCATGTAGAGTAGAGCTGCACTTGTATCAGTCAGTGTCTATTTCTGTAGTGTGTGTGTGTGTGAATAGCCTAATGCGAATAAATTGTTAGTGCAATTTCGAGTGGTTTTCCTGCTCAGCAATGTCTAGCGATGTCTAGAAAGTGTATTAGTTCACTGAACCTTCTCTGCTATGTGTGTGGTGAGTTCACAACAAAATCCCAGAGGTATCTCATTTCTCTGCTTGTGAGAAAGGCATATGAGTTGTATTTTCAATCAAAGGTAGATGGGGATAAGTTTTGGCCACCATAGAACTGCTGCTCGCATATTTAAAAGGCTGGTTACATGAAATTCACCATCTATGCCATTTGTCATGCCACAGGTGTGGAGGGAACCTAGAGATCACTTTACAGATTGCTACTTTGTTTAACAAAAGTAATAGGAATCTCAGGTAAAGCAAAACACACAGTTTCTTATCCAAATTTGGAAGTTGCCATGCGTCTATTTCTGTATCCGGATTCTCTCCCAGTTCCAAAACCATCAGTGGAATGGACACTGCAAGATAAAGCAGGCAACGATAGTGACAATCCAACAGATAACAAAGATCATGTTTACACGCCATCCACATCATAGCTACTACTACAGCCATTACCACAGGCAATAATGAATGATCTTGTAAATGATTTAAATCTTTCAAAAAGACAAGCAGTTATTTGGTTCTTGTCTTCAAGAAAAAAGCTCGCTACAGCCAAATGCCAGTATATCATTCCATAAAAGACAGCTTGATATATCCACTTTTTTCTCAATGACAGAGGTTTTGCCATTTTCCATTTCCAGTTCCATTTCACTTACTCACCGTTTGTAAAAATATTACATGGTGTTGTCAAGACATGATTCTATTTACAAAGTATGATGATTAAAGTGGCTGAACATTTACAAGAACTGATGGTGTAATATGGTACATAAATTGTTCTTACATATTTGATTACATGCACTTTTAAATTCAATTGCGTGAAATACATTATTTATTTAGTAGGGTTCTAAGTCAGCAGCGGAAGGAGACGGACGGGTCTTGTGACAGCGCTCATAAGTGAGAGGAAGAAGGGAACAAGGAACATGCCAGCCGGGGAAACAACCAATAGTGTGATGAGAGAATTGATTGAATTGGAAAGATTATTGATAAGAAACACAGGTACAGAAATGGTTAATAGAGAAGAAGAGGTTAATAGAAATGTGGAGGAAATTAAGAATGAGATGATGAACATTAGAAGAAGAGTGGAAGAAATGGAAGATAAGAACAGACGGTACAACCTAGTAATTGTGGGAATTGATGAAAGAACAGGAAGGAATGCAAAAAGAGAGATACGAGAACTTTTAGGAAGAAGATTAGGGATAGAAGTAAGATGCTATGAAATTTGTGAAACTTTCAGATTCGGCAACAGAAGAGGAAGAAGAAATATCTTGGTGAAATTCATTAGCATACAATTGGCCTCAGATGTAATAAAACAAGCCAAAAAACTGAGAGGGACGGACATCTACATTAACAGGGATTTAACTTATAAGCACAGAGAAATACTGAGAAGATTAATAGAACAAAGAAGATCGGCACATAAGCAAGGAAAAGTGGCATACATTAGAAATTTGCAGCTATGGATCAATGGAAAAATGACAGAAGAGACATCAGAGCGAAAAAATGATGACTAAGGAGGTGAACGATCAGGAAATGCAAACTCTTCAAAATGTACTAGCAACACGTGTGTTGTGCAGTACAGCACGGGTGGGAGAAACGACCTTGAGTGAAGCTCCAGCTGAGATAGGAAGTGATGGGAAGGTGGAGGAAGAGAAGGAGAAGAAGAAGGAGAAAGCGAAGAATAAGAAAAGGAAGAAGAAAAGATTGAAAGGAGTGAATTAATAAGTGAGTTTATTAGGGTATGGAATAGCGAGTGTAAGGGGACAATACAAGCGAAAAAGATGACATAGCAGTGGATGTGTGTAAGCAGGAAGGCAAAGAAACGGGTGTTAAGTATGGTAAAAAGGGCGGAGATCAAAAAGGTAGCTATCATGTAAGGAAAGACAACAAACAAGCAACAGGTACACCTCGCCATGTGACTAGACAGAGCAAATGGTTTTGAAGCTGGTAGTCAGGAGTTAAAGAAGGAGGGAAGATAGGTTAAGTCAGTTGAACTACGTGTTTGTAAAAGTGAAACCAAGGAAGTGTGGGGGAGTTAAAAAAAGGGGGATTTAAGTGAGTGAGTGAGTATTGTTTAAGGGCCCGTCGACAGCTAGGTCATTAGGGCCCTAAGTCCAAGGAATAAAACCAGCGAACAATAAAACCTCACCCTAAAAAGCTAAAAGATGAAAATTAAAATAACTAAAAAAAATGTTAAAATATCTAAAACTGAGAGCTAAAAGAGTTAAAAGTTAAAAAACTGGTAAAAACATAACTTTCTAAAACCTAAAACTGATAAAATCTTTAAAAGGTAAAAAACGAAATAGCATCCAAAGTAAAAACAACTAAGAGTCAGTATCCGCCAAGCTAAAAGCACCTTACACTTTCTTGCAAAAATCAATTTTGGCAACCAACCGCAGTGCTGTATTGACAGCTACTGCGTTGTTGCCTAAAACAGAGCACAGTGTAAGGCCCAGGCCAAGGGACTGACACTCACGACCATATTGCGGACAATCAAGAAGGACATGTGCGACAGAGAGTGGAACATTGCATGTCGCACAGACAGGCTCCGGATCACCACGCAAAAGATGTCCATGCGTGGCTCGAGTGTGGCCTATCCTCAGGCGGGTTAAAAATCACCTCCTCGGGGGGAGATTTAATACAAATAGAAATGAATGAGAAAGACTATACATAAAGAACAGATAAATGCAATTGTTTAAATAATATGAGAATGTTTTAAACACTTCCAGTGATAAATGCAATTGTATATGTTGCAAAGAGCTGTCCAAGATAAAAGGGCTAGGGCCAATTCAAGGATAGCTCAAAATGTATAAGATTAGAACAAAATAAATATCAATATCAATATCTATTTAGTATGACTTTGTTCCTTTAGTTTTTGCTTATTATCCAAACATTTGATTTGGTATGGCAAATGGTTGTACAGATCCTTTGCACAATTTTCTATACTTTTATTGTTTAATGAACCTCTTAGTCTATTTCTAAAGTAATTTGTTCTCCTTGTGTTATATGCATGTATATTTAAATTGTTTTTCAATTAAGTTCCTCGGGCTAACAATCAGGTCAAATTTGGTAACTACCCAAGCTTTCAGCAATCAACTCTGCCGCCATCCTCAGGGTAACTGTTCCCCTGAAGATGGCGGCAGAGTTAGTCACTGAAAGCTTCTTAAATGCAGTTCTGCAACTTTCTCTGATGTGTATTCTTTCAATTACTCTCATGGCTTTTTTCTGAAGCCTAAACAGTTTTGTAATTAAGGTTTTCTGAATGCCACCCCATAGAATAATACCGCATATTAGGTGTGAATGAATAAAAGCAAAATACATTTGCATAATGCTGTCCTCAAGAATCACCTACCTAGTTTGTCTTAAAACATGAATTCCACTGTTTACTTTTTTGGTAATTTTGTCTACATGCATTTGCCAGTTTAAATTTCTATCAATCACTAAGCCCAGAAAGTCTGTGTGTGTTACCGGACACTTTTGTTCCCTACTTTTAAATTTCTGCTTGAATCATTCTTGTCCCCACCCTAATTTGCATACAGTTTCTTCGGAACTTAATATCATGCCTAATTCCTGTAAAAAGCTATTTACTACTGCTAATAATTTGTTTGCTCCTTGCTCAACTTTGTTCTCTGTGCTTTTTTTACTATTATTGTTATACCATCTGCACATGAAGAGTGGAAAAATATAATGGATCAAGCGACAGAAATTTCATTTTTACTTTCTCTACTGGTAAGTAGAAGGAAGTATTGTATTCCACCCAAAAATTTGATGTGAAGATTTCACTGGCAATATATGTTTTGAGACCCTCTGAATCCAAAAAAAGCATTTTTAGAAAAAGGTCTCTGTGTGTGTCTGTCAGTCTGTGGACAGCATAACTCAAAAACGAAAAGTCAGTTAAAAACCAAAGTTAGTATTTAGGCTTAATGTCTTTCAAGGATGTGACATGACGATTTTGAAGAAAATAGCCCCACCCTAAACTACCCTTTACGTGGAAAATTTTTCGAACATTTTTATTTTCTTGAAAACAGCTCTAACAATTTTGATTAAAATGCCATACGTTTAAGATATTTTTATGACAAATGAAATGTAAATTTTGAATTTTCTAGTTATAGCCTATGTAGTCCTGTTTACTCTGGATGACTTTTGAATAACTCGTAAACCGTAAGAGATAGGCAAAATCTTGCTATACAAAAAATTTAGATCTCGCTAAAACACACAATTTATGTCTGAATAAATCTTTTTGTAGAGTGAACCATTTCGGAGATATTCCTTGTTATTTGTATCAGTTTCGGAAAGTTTAAAACTTTTGTGAAATGGAACATTGTTGTTCATTTTTTATAGGTTAAATGTGCAAAGAGAACGGGATCTCAAAGCTTTAAGAGATTTGATTATCGCTCAAAGTCTACTGTATTCTCATATTCCCCTTGCACCCACAAGGAAATAAGCAATAAGATAATTTGTACAAATATTTATCTTGACTAACACAAAAAAGATATACGAATAAGAGTTTGTAAGAATCGTTAGTACAAGAGTAGAGAAAGTCATGTGAGTGCAACACATCAGATTTTTTTAATTTTCTCATGCAAAGTGGGCTATGGAGCTATTCCAATAATAGTACACAACGGGCCATGTAACACATCCACAGGAAGTTGCTCAAATACATGTCAAAAGATGCTACTCATGCTAAGCTATTTTTGAAATATATTTAATGCAGAATTTCCATAGTTGTTCCAAGAATAACACTTCTATAATTTTTTAAAATACTGAGCATAACGAAATTGAATGGTAGTTTTCCATATGTCTTTTTGATCCCTTCTGTTTATAAACTGGTATGGTGAGTGCTTGTTTCATAATTTCAGGAAATATTCCCATACTTAAAAATAGATTCGCAATATATTTTAGCGGCTGTACTATTTCATACTTGCAATACTTGACAATTTCATTTGTGTATTCATCTAGCCAGCCTGATTTTTTGTGTTTTAGAATAATTATTTGCTTTATATCTTTGTCTTCTGTAATGCTGAGCAAAGCCATAGAATTATTTTGTTGTAACCTGTTAATTTTTTCACTACTTATGTTTGTTGCAACTCCTAATAATACTACAGTATTTTTATAATAATCATTAAATACTTCACTTATTTGTCGCAATTCTAGAATTAAATCACTATTTGTTTCTATTAAGAGATTTTCTATGATGGGTTGCTTAAAGAATCTGGATGGTTCATAATCCAAAAGAATGGCACCTATTTATAGTGAGTGAGTAGTGGGGTTTACGGGCCCGTCGACAACTAGGTCATTAGGGTCCGAAGTCCAAAAATAAAAACAAAGAAATAAAACCTCACCCCTTCAAAGCTAAAAAGTGAAAGTTAAAATACCTAAAAATGAACATTAAAATTACTAAAAGAGAGCTAAAACAGCTAAAAAAGAAAAATTAAAAACCGATAAAAACTTACATTACGAAAAACATAAAACTGGTTACTGTTAAAAAGGGTAAAAACAAGAGTAAAACATCCTAAAAGTATATTTCCGCCAAGATAAAAGAAACCTTACACTTGCTTACCAAAATTGATATGCGCAACAAACCGCAGTACTGTATTTACAGCTACTGGATCGTTGCCTAACACGGTGCACAGTGTAAGACCCAGGCCAAAGGACTGGCGCTCACGACCATACCGCGGACAATCAGTAAGGACATGTGCAACGGAGAGTGGGACATTGCACGTCGCACAGACAGGCTCCGGATCACCGCGCAAAAGGTGTGCATGCATGGCTCGAGTGTGGCCTATCCTCAGGCGGGTTAAAATCACCTCCTCACGCCTGGAATCCCTGCAAGATGTTTGCCAGGGTTGTACCGTGTCCTTGATTGTCCGTAACTGAGTGCCAGCTAACGCTTCCCAAGATTGCTGCCAGAGAGTAAATAGATGGCGACGAAAGTACTTCTGAACATCTATATAGGGTAGCGTACGGGTGGAATATTCCGGAAGGCGGCATGTGGACTTCGCAGCCGCATCCACTGCCTTGTTGCCCGGAATACCCACATGACCTGGGATCCACGTAAAAACGAACTGGTATCCGCGAGATAACAACTGAGATAAAAGTGTCTGTATTTTAATAATTAATACCGAGTTGCCAACAAATTGTTGCAGCGCCTGAAGGGCGCTCAGCGAGTCGCAACACACAATAAAATGTTCAGGAACTGAACGGGTGATAAAAAGTAAGAAATAAAAGATGGCAAACAGCTCAGCGGTAAAAACTGAACTGGCATCTGGAAGGCGGTATGTGTGAACGTCACCGTTGTATATAAATGCGGAACCCGTCATACTACCCAACTGGGAGCCACCTATTTATAGATTCCTCAAAAAGCTGTTCTCTTACACAAGGGAAACAACAAACATTTCATACCAGTGGCCCATTCAGTTCAGTTAATGGAAACCTACAATAACGTCTGCTTCTGAAATATACTGGCTATTTGAATCACAAATGGAAAATTTGCGGTGATCTCAACTTTGTGGGACTACATCTAAGAATGCAAACTGGTTATACAAAATATTACTGTTCTTTGTGTCACTGGGACAGAGGGCAAGGAAAGACTAAGTGGTCAAACAGTGGTCTTTGAGGGAAAGCTTCAATCCTGGTGAAAGAAATAGGTCCCATGAACCCTTGTTAACAAAGACAGTGTGGTGCTACCATTACTGCATCTGAAATTTGGTTTAAGAAGAACTTTGTGAAAGCAATGGACAAAGTTGGTCTGGGTTTTTAATATTTAACATCCAAATTTTCTGCCATTAGTAATGCAAAAATTAAGGGTGTTTCCATTGGATCTCAGTTTCGTGAGTTAACGAAAGATATTACCTGCAAAACGTTGACAAATACTGAAAAATCAGTATTTGATTAAAAAATCAGATTATTAAAAAATTGTATTAAAAATGTATGTAACAGTTTCTTGGTAAACATTAGGTCTGAGAAGCACAGGGAACTAATAGAACACATGCTAGACTGTTACAAGGCTATGGGTTGCAACATGTCCTTGAAATTTCATTTTCTTCATCCCCATTTTGATTTTTTTCTGCCCAGTCTTGTAGATGAGTTATGAATATGGTGAGATATTTCATCAAGATATTGTTGTTAGCTAATGCTGGATTTATGACAATGAAGTCATTAATCCTCTTGCTCTCCAATATTTTTCACTGATGGATGGGGCATTAGAAGTGGTCGGGCATATTTGAAGGTCGTCTCGATCCATTTTCTCTTGCAGATCACATAGAGGACAGAGTGGTGAAGAATATATCCCAATTCTGTTTAAATGTTTTGCCAGACAATCATGTCCTGTAATCAACCTGAAGGTTGCAACTGCTGTTTTTCGAGGATACTCAGGAATTACTGTTTGAATGTTTGGTAGTTCCCATCTTTTATTTTTTGATTTTTCATAGTAATATTTTTCAATAACTTTTTGGAATTCAGAGTTGATTAATCTTTTAGCTGCATAAAATGGTAGATTAACTATTGATTTCTGCACATTGCCGATACCCTTTTTTGCAAGAATATCAGCTTTCTCATTACCACTCAGTCCACAGTGAGCTGGTATCCATTGGAAGACTAGATGTTTTTGAAGTGCTGTTAGATGGGTAAGGATTTTCCAACATTCTACAATTGTTTGGTTTTTTGGTGACAACTTGGAAGTAATTGCTATAATTGCTGCCCTGGAATCTGAGAGAATAACTGCTTGCTGAAAATGTGAAATTCTGTACAAAAGATTTTGTAGGGCCATTCGAATTGCTTCAATTTCTCCATCAAAGTTTGTAGTTCCATAACTTAAAGATTTGTAATAGGAAAAGAGGTGACATGTGACTCCAGCACCTGCTTCATCAAGATATAGCTGCAATGGAAAGAGAATATAAGGGAAGATGATCACCAAACATACTGGCGGATTACTGCTAGACGCTCCTACAAGAAGTTTCACCATTCAACCGCAAACAGAAAACTTCTAGGTAAAGTTTCTAAATTGCAAGTACAATGTATGCTTTATTCAGCATTATCACTTTTTTTTGGAGAGGGTGGGATTCATAATACAAACATTCATTTTATTGTATTGAGACAGAATATTAGAAGACCCCAAAAGAAAATCGTTTATGTGAATATTTGTTAAAAGTGTAATTTGTTTTTTGATGTTTATTGAGTTGGTTAAATGACGAAAACGTGTTGCAAATGTTCATTGTTACGAACAACTAAGTTAGTTTAAAGACGTCATAAATATTTCCATATTTGATTTTAATATATATGTATAAATATTAGAATTATATGTGTTCCATAATAAAAGTAAGGGAGGATGGTTAGGGATCGCTTCCCTAACAAGAAAGAACTATTTGATGGACGCATACGCGGATGTATACGAAAAAGGCGGTGTCACGTGAGGCGACGCCATAATCTTCCCACTAGTGTGTGTGTAATCAAGGCGTAAGGACGTGTTGATGTAACGTGTGAACATCGTAGAACTTTCACCAGACTTTCATCAAGCATTAGTTCCACTAAATGAAAAAGTGGAAAGGTTTTAAATCATTTAAAACGGTGCTAGGAGGATTTATTTTAATGTAAAATATACAAAAAGTGTTAATAAAATAATACATTGTGGGGAAGAAACATCGTGTGATTTTTCATTCCATCCGTTACCATGCCCTGAGATCACAAAGATTTCAATAGCTCAAAGACACAACGAAGCATAATTATAAAAACTGCACCAAATGGCTTGCCCAACGTGGAACACGAATTTTGGATGGAATGGAAATTACGGGAAATGAACTTACGCGAAATACCAAGTGACGCCATATCTTCGCGCCAAAAAGAAAGGAGACGCCATTAGACCATCGTTTGAAACCTAATACATCATAACACCGATGAACGGATAATCAACGTGGGAAAACACCAGAGATCGTCTAGAGAAGCCAACCACCCAGGAGATGCACGTAACTGGATAAAACAACGAGAAAAAAGTAGGACCAAAATTTTTATTTTTACATCCAGTTTATTTTTATTTTTATGTTACTACGAAGCGGCAAAATAGTGGGACTTTTAAGCAAAAGTGAACTGAATAAAGAAACTAAAATGTCGCAAAAAGAGAGAGAGCTAGTAACAGGAGTAGGGGAAGGGGCAGATAGGCCTAGTTATCAAATAGAACCAGAAAGCGAGGAACAGGTAGCGATAGGAAAAGACCAAAGGTTATTAATGATCATGTTTCAAAGACTAGAACAAAGTTTAGGTCAGAAAATGCAACAAAATAAGGTAGAATTAAAGCAGGACATAGAACAAAGTTTAGGTAAGAAAATAGAACAAAATAAGGTAGAATTAAAGCAGGACATAGAAAAAAGTTTAGGTCCGAAAATGGAACAAAATAAGGTAGAATTAAAGCAGGACTTAGAACATAATAAAAAAGAGATAAGACAGGACTTAGAACAAAATAAAAAAGATATAGGTCAGAAAGTGGAGGAAGTGAGAAAGGACTTAGAGCAGAAAATAGAATTAGGAAGACAGAACTTAGAACAGAAAATAGAATTAGGAAGACAGGAGTGTAAAGAAAATATGAAAGTAATGGAAACTAATTTAAAATTTGTACATAAAAACTTAAATGAGACAAAGGAAGCCTTAGAAGCTAGGATAGAAATCATAGGAGATAGGATGGGAAAAATTGAATCGGAAATGAGAGAAAATAAGATTGTATTAGAAGGAGAAATTGGTAGATGTAGAGATGAAATAACAGAATGTAATGCAAGTGTAGACTGTAAGATTACAAATGTAAAAGCAGAAATAACTGAGGAATTAAGGAAAGAGATTGAGGTAGTAAAGAAAGACATTATTAATGAAACTGTAGAACAAATTGTAATTCCTAAAATTAAGACTATGACTGATGTGGTGCATTCGCAACAGGATGCTATAAATGATATGAAACAAAGTCACTTAGAAATAAAGAATGATTTAAAATCAATTTGTGAAGAAATGAAAAAAGGAAAAGAAAGTTTGGCTAATGTAAATGATGTTGTGAATGCACTACAAAGGCAAGATGATTTAGATGTAAGTAATGTACAAGATGAGAGTTATTTGAATAATGTACAAAATGTTGACCCACCATACAGAGAAAGAGGTTCACAATCAAACAATGACACAACACACAACACATGCTACACCAACAGCATACTACATGAAATCACACCACCTACATTTCACGAGGAGAAGGGAGACGATCCAAAACTCTTTGTTAAAGAGATGGGAGAGTATTTTAAAGTGAAAAGGATACCAAATGAGCTTAGGATGATGATAGTTAAGAAAAGCTTAAAAAACAAGGCATTGGAATGGCTTAGGTTAACACTAGCTGGTTGTGAATCGTATAGCTCATTCAGAAATCTATTCCTATCAAGGTGTTGGGGCCCAGCTAAGCAAAACCAAACTAGGGTAGAGCTAGCGACAGGTAGATATGATCCAACCAAAGGGTTATCGCTAGTCGATTATTTTATGGAAGTAGCCAACAAAGGAAAGCTGTAAGACCCTAACCTGTCGGAAGCAGAGTTAATTACCAGCATAACAAGACATTTCCCAGACACAGTGAGAACAGGGTTAATTGTTATGAGGCCAGTAGATTTTGCAGACATGATAGAATTACTGACAGCCTTCGAAACACAAAATGGTTGGCCTAATGAGCATAGACATAGGAACGGTCACCCAAACTCACCTATCTTAAACCGGAGCACGGTTGCGAACAACCAGAATGAGGGAGAAGATAGAAATATTAGGAGCAACCATGACAGGGGGAGAGGGGCACACCATTTCCCACAACCACACAATCATAGCGAAAGAATGGGGAACACAAGACAGCGGTACCACGACACGATACCAAGGGGTGAATCATGACACCAAACATATACATATGATCGTGGAAGACCAGGAGACCGTACCCATCAAGTGAACCACATACGATTCTGTAGGGAATACTTCAACAACCAAAGACTGCCATAAAACAGAGGTTCACACCAAAGGGGCAGAGACCAATGGTACACTGGCAACATAAGACAGCAGGAAGTAGATGAAAATGTGCCAAATAGGGCAGATGCTGCACAGAATACAGAAACAACCACCACCACTAACACTCAGGGAAATTACCACAACTAAGTTCGTCCCAATTGAGTTGACCAACACAAACCTAAGGGACTGACAATTGACATCGACACCATGATGGCTACACGAAGAGAAAGATGGAACTACTGTACACTGGACCACTGGTCATAACAAAACAGCTGGGTGACCATACGTATGAGCTACACAATACAAATGGCAAGTTGGTAGGAAGATATAAAAATAAATTAAAACCATACAAAGAAAGGACCAAATAGTCTTTGCTAACAAACATGTAAGGCAGGAATAGTAGAGATGATGGAAAATAATAATTTTTAATGAGTTACTTATAGAAGATTATGTTCAGATTGGAAAATACAACAAGAAAGAAAATCAACATAGTCATTGGCTATATTGACCACAAAGAGCATTGTCAACAAAGACAGATGAGGACACTGATTGTCATTAAAGAAGTGAATAGCAACGGAAAATAATGTGTTTTTGACATAAGGATGTCAGGGACAAAACAATAAAAAGGAATCAATTGTGATGACAAAGATAAAATATTTATGACACAAAGGTGTGGAGGGTGAATTGAGAAGAAAAATAATACAATTGCAGAATAATTATAAGTATAGAAGTTTTCTCTTATAGGGATAAGAAACAAAGAGGTGACAGTGAAGTGAGGAAAACCATAGTCAGAAAAGCAATGCCCATGGATTAAGATGGATATGGCCAATGCTAAGCTTGAAGAAATGTTGAACTAAACAATAATGAATAAGAACCCAATTTAAAAAAAATGGTACCATTAGTAACATCAGAGTTTAAGAATTGACTCAACGACCTGCCTATACATAATAAACTTACAAGACAAAGAAGGCAAGGAACTGAATAAAATATTGCCATAAATATGATCATAATCATTAGCTCAAGATTTGTATCCTGTTTTTCTCTCCTCATAACAAGGAACATAAGTCAAAAGCCACACAATAAACCATGATACACTTAAATTATATTTGTGTCAATGTCAAATGTAAAATCTTAGGAATATGTGTTGTATAATAACTGAATATGTGTTGTATAATAACTGAACATATGTTGTATAATAACTGGATATGTTGTACAATAACTGAATATGTATTGTATAATAACTGAATATGTGATGTATAATAACTGAACATGTATTGTGTAGTAACTGAATATGTGAAATTTATAAAGACATGCTGTGTCATGCCAAAACAAAAGACAAAAACAAACAGCGAAGAAGACTGTAAAGAAAAAAAAAAGTATTGTACACAGTGATTGTATCAGAGGAATAGGGAGAAGTATTGTATTGTGTTTCAAGATTGTAAATATAGGTGACAACTTGAAAAACGAAAGAAGGGGCATGTGAGACAGAATATAAGAAGACCCCAAAAGAAAATCGTTTATGTGAATATTTGTTAAAAGTGTAATTTGTTTTTTGATGTTGGTATGAGATGGTTAAATGACGAAAATGTGTTGCAAATGTTCATTGTTACGAACAACTAAGTTAGTTTAAAGACGTCATAAATATTTCCATATTTGATTTTAATATATATGTATAAATATTAGAATTATATGTGTTCCATAATAAAAGTAAGGGAGGATGGTTAGGGATTGCTTCCCTAACAAGAAAGAACTATTTGATGGATGCATACGCGGATGTATACGAAAAAGGCGGTGTCACGTGAGGTGACGCCATAATCTTCCCACTAGCGTGTGTGTAATCAAGGCGTAAGGACGTGTTGATGTAACGTGTGAACATCGTAGAACTTTCACCAGACTTTAATCAAGCATTAGTTCCACTAAATGAAAAAGTGGAAAGGTTTTAAATCATTTAAAACGGTGCTAGGAGGATTTATTTTAATGTAAAATATAGAAAAAGTGTTAATAAAATAATACATTGTGGTGAAGAAACATCGTGTGATTTTTCATTCCATCCGTTACCATGCCCTGAGATCACAAAGATTTCAATAGCTGAAAGACCCAACGAAGCTTAAATATAAAAAATAGCACCAGTATGATCTGTATTTTATTCAGCAACAGGCTCATCTACTGTAATAAATTTGTTTCCAAGCATCTTTAAAGTTACCAGTTGGTTTTTTATGGACTGAACAAGTATTGCTACTTAAACAAAATATGGGCCAAGTGGTCCATGTGGCATATCTTTTCCACAAAAATTGGTATGTGTTGGAACTTTTCTGATTTCATTTTCGTAATCAGCGTGTGAAACGCAAAACGGTGAGACAGAATATTGGAAGACCCCAAAAGAAAATCGTTAATGCAAATGTTTGTTAAAAGTGTAATTCGTTTTTTGGTGTTGGTATGAGATAGTTGAATGACGAAAGCATGTTGATAAGGTTCATTGTTACGAACAACTAAGTTTGCACAAAGACGTCATAAATCTTTCAATATTTGATTTTAATATATGTGTATAAATATTAGAATTGTTTGTGTTCCATAATAAAAGTAGGAGACAATAATTGGGATCGCTTCCCTAACGAGAAAGAACTATTTGCGCGGATGAATACCGCGGATGAAGCTTGAAAAAGGCAGTGTGTCGTGTCAAAAGGATGCCAAGAAATAGTTCACTAGCGTGGGTATCTCCGAGGTAGATGGACGTATTTTTATGTGTACGCGTCATGAAATGGTATAAGTGAATGTACTAAGTGTTTAGAGACCTTTAATTAAATTTTGGCGATGTTAAGGAAGTTGATCCACTAAAATAAAACTTTCTACTGTGATGTGATTTAAAAATTGTGAACAAGAAAGTGCAAATAAAATGTGTGACTAAAGTTGAACCCAAGTGTATGTTCATTCCATCCGTTACCACGACCTTGTAGATAGAAAACGAGTCTCATAGCTCAGCCCATATCATCAAAAACAGCATCAACGGTAAAATAGAAAGTTCAAATTTGTTGCACTGCATTATTAATGGACGACTGGTACAGTTGCTCTAGTCTCAAACCTGGTTTACAAACACTGCATATGGATTTTGGTGTTACTGCAACTACCTTGTCTCCCTATCAACACATGTGGATGGTTTTCTAACTAAGAGAGCAACAGTGCCACATTCTTCTACTTAGAGAAAGCCTACAATACTCGCTGGGGAGCTAACATGAGGAACATTGTACAGTTCTCAAGAACACACACAAGAAATGCTATTCTTATTATTTTTTGTAATGTAAAATTAATAACTAAGTCATGTTTTTTATAACAAAAAAAATGCTCTTTTTATTTTTAAACATAGGTACCTTGCAAATTAGTACATTTGGTTTAATGACTTTCAAACTTTTTGGCGCTTTCAGGAACAAAAAATAAATTGTCTAATGTGCAAATGTGCTGTCTCAGCTTCAACTTCATCAATTGATATGAATCTCCATCCACCTGGTTACTGAGTGAGTTTTGTTTAAGGGCCCGTCGACAACTAGGTCATTAGGGGACCTGATTACTTGTTTGGGTTCGGGAGCAAAAGGTAATTGCTGGATCAAATCCAGCAAATTTACTGACCATGCAGCTTGCAGCAACTATCACAGAAAGCGCATTATGCTGATGAAAGAGCTTTTTCTTTTTCGCAATATCTGGACATCCAGCCTGAATATCAATTATGTTGTTGTTAGCTAATGCTGGATTTCTGACAATGAAGTCATTAATCCTCTTGCTCTCCAATATTTTTCAATGAGGGATGGGGCACCAGAAGTGGCCGGGCATATTTGAAGATGGTCTCGATCCATTTCCTCTTGCAGATCACATAGAGGACAGAGTGGTGAAGAATATATCCCAATTCTGTTTAAATGTTTTGCCAGACAATCATGTCCTGTAATCAACCTGAAGGTTGCAACTGCTGTTTTTCGAGGATACTCAGGAATCACTGTTTGAATGTTTGGTAGTTCCCATCTTTCATTCTTTGATTTTTCATAGTAATATTTTGCAATAATTTTTTTCGAATTCAGAGTTAACTAATCTTTTAGCTGCATAAAATGGTAGATTAACTATAGATTTTTGTATACCGCTGGTACCCTTTTTTGCAAGAAAATCAGCTTTCTCATTACCACTCAGTCCACAGTGAGCTGGTATCCATTGGAAGACTAGGTGTTTTTGAAGTGCTGTTAGATGGGTAAGGATTTTCCAACATTCCATAATTGTTTGGTTTTTTGGTGACAACTTGGAAGTAATTGCTATAATTGCTGCCCTGGAATCTGAGAGAATAACTGCTTGATGAAAATGTGAAATTCTGTACAAAAGATTTTGTAGGGCCATTCGAATTGCTTCAATTTCTCCATCAAAGTTAGTAGTTCCATAACTTAAAGATTTGTAATAGGAAAAGAGGTGACATGTGACTCCACCACCTGCTCCATCTTGGTTTGATATCAATGATCCATCAGTATAAATATGGAGCCATTCGTGTTCTGGAAATCTAGTATGGATTGTCTCTAATGCCAATAATTTTAGAACACTAGTTGGAGTATCACTTTTCTTAACTTCTTCTGTCAGGTGTAAATAATATGTGATGTCTAATGTATGTGTTGGATTGACTTTAGATATGAAGTTTTCCTTTGAATTAGGAAGGTCTACATTCTTCTTGATATCTTGAATTTTGGAAAGAAAGCTCTCCTGAGTCTTTAGTGTATGTGTAAAATTTCTCTTGTTCCATGTATTGAATGGCAGTCTGATCAACTTTTCGTGCTAAATAAGAGCCGCTTTTTCTATTTCATATTCAATGGGGCATTGGTTGGTTACTATTTCCATAGCTACTATTGGTGTGGCTTTGATAGCACCTGTAATTAATCTCAGACTTTGGTGTTGAAAGATTTGGATCTTTTTTGTGTTTGTGGTTACAAGAACTTCGCTGCAGTAAGTAAATAATGGCTTTATATATACATTGTATGTTGTGTTAAGAGTTGCTCTGGAACATCCCCACTTCATTCCTGTTAGACGTTTTAACAGTGAAAGGCGCCTCTCTGCTCTTTGTATTACATTTTCTATTTATTTGGTCCATGTAAGTTTAGTATCAAATGTAACTCCAAAATACTTTGCTTCCTTTGTTTCTGGTAATTGTTGACCCTCAAAATTTAGTTTTATATTTAGTGGCTTTTTTCTTAGTGAAAAGATTTGGTAGTTTGATTTTGTTGTATTAACAGTCATTAAATCTTTTTTGGTCCACCTTTGTAAGTTGGTTAAGGATTGTTGCATGGTTTTTTCTAGTTCTGTACTTTTGCTTTTTGGTTTTGAAGTCCACATTACTAAGTCATCAGCAAATAGTGCACACTTCACACCTGATTCTAGTATTTGTTGTGGCGGATCATTAATAAATATATTAAAAAGTGTTGTGCTGAGCACTGCGCCTTGTGGTAAGCCACGGTGTACTTGTTTGTATTTAGATATATATCTTCCATATCTGGTTGCAATAAAGCATTGTGTTAGGAAATGACATAGCCATGAAAACATTGGACCTTGTATCCCTATTTGTTTTACTTTCTTTAGTAGTTTTGTTCTGCATATAGAATCAAATGCACTTTGGAAATCAATAAAAACTGATAAATTATCTTTTCTATTGAAGGAGTCTTTGATTTCTTGACTGAGAAGTAAGACTTGTTCATTTGTAGAGTGGAACTCTCTGAATCCAGCTTGACATGGGGAAATTAAATTTTGTGATTCTAGAAACCAATTTAACCTGTTTGACACCATTCTTTCCATCACTTTTGCTATTATGTAGTAAGAGCTATTGGTCTATAATTTTTTATTTCTGACGCTGTTTTGTCTTTCTTCAAGAGTGGTACAATTATTGCCTTTCGCCATTCAGCAGGTACAGTGGTTTTCCAGGATAGATTGTAGAGTTTTAGTAGTTGTTGTTTTGCTGTTTTTCCAAGGTTTTTTATGAACTCTGGATGTATGTGATCAGGTCCAGGGGACTTTTTGTTTTTTAGATTATTTACTGCAATGTTCAGTTCTTGCATATTAAAATTTTGAAAAAAAATATTGCACTGAGTGTTAGGATCACATTCTCTTTCTTGTTTCAAATCTTTCTTAAATTCTTTACGTTCCTTTTTATTATTTCTTGTTACTTTATGTGAATTAGCATAATATTTATTGAATGTTTCGGCTAAGGCTGCATCATTTGTTAATATTTTATTGTTGTGTATGATAGGTGTGGTGTTGTTTTCTTTCCTGTCGGGGCTCTAATGACCTAGCTGTCGACGGGCCCTTAAACCCTAATCACTCACTCACTCTTTCCTGTCCTTGACATTTTTTATGAACTTATGAGCTTTGTTACCGTCTGTCCTATAATCCATTTTTTTCTAAGAAATTATTAAAGTGGTTCTTTTTAGCAGTATTAATTTCTTTTTTTAGTGAGGCACATTTCTTCCGCCATATTTGTGTATCCGATACGTTTTTTGTTTGTTCAGCTGTATTTCTAGCTATATCCCTTTGCTTTTTCAGTTCTTCTAACTGGGGGTTCCAAAAGGGTTTGAAATTTTTAATTCTTCCACGAGGAATATGTTTTTTTTGCGGAATATCAATTATTCCACTACTGTAACATAATACTTTCCAGTTATGGTTCTGTATTTCTGGAGGTAATCTTATGACCACCACACAATGAGAATCGCACAAAGCCATAAACATGGCTTTTCCTGCAGTGAAATAACTCTCCTAGTCTGACCATGGCCCAATAAGGTAAAACCACAATCGCCTAATACATCCACATTCTAAACAAACAGAAAAAATTGTTGTTGAATTCACACAAAAGATGCAGTTTTATCTGATGGTATACAATGTTAGCCATGTATCAGACTACCATTACTACGTAACTCCGGTCCATACTGCAGCCTGTCTTTTTGGTTAGCCATGCTCATCGGTCACAGTGCTTTTGAGATGCCCTGAGTGCTCATGATCTTGGATGGATGTACGAAAAATCCTTTAATGTCAAATCTAACTCCTTTTGTATTTCTGCTGGATCAAAACCACTTTCTCAACTTCTATTTTTTGGGGGAGAGAGGGGCACACTATCCAATGTAGCAAGTTCCCACAGCACTCTAACGTATGATTTGCAATGGTGCACAATCCTTGTGCTAGAAGGACCTTTCTCCAGAGGAAGAAGAGCAACTTCCAGAAATTCAGACAGACTAACACTTCAAATGAAATACAGTGAACTATCACTTATCAATTTTTGGATGTTAGTGAAGAATGAGTACAGAGTAGAAGGGAAAGTAGCTAATACCCTGTTGCATTTTTCCACTGCCTACTTGTGCAAATGGACATTCTTGGCACAGAGTAACATAGAAAGCAAACAAAAAGAGACTTCTCTTAGTTGAACAGGAAATGTGGCAGTTTGAACTTTTGTGTAACAAGCTGTTAAAAATATCACCCATGTTTCTCATTAATAACTCAAACTTATTGTAAGGCTAAACCAATAAATAACCTGCAAATAAGTTTAAGTTCTGGAATATTGCTATATATTCAATTGTCCTTTTTAATGATAAATGTTCAGTGAAATTATTTGAATTATAGTAATATCATAATCCCTTGGAAGTACTGAAGCACAACTAGCTAATCTTGTTGTACACTTGTTAAGAACCACTGATTAAACCCTTCAGAACGAAGGACTTTATCACAGCTTATATTTCAGTTTTATTCATGTTATACAAAATGTTAACATTAGTTTGCTTACACAATTGCCACACACAAGTGACACCACCCAGGTCCCCGAAATTTTACAGTTCATTGTCTAAAGGATTAAATTAAAATTTTTAATTTAAACCTCGGCACAACAGCCCATGAAGGGCCAAGGCCTACTGTCCAGCTGCTGTGTCCTCCACCTCTGCCCACTACAGGTGTCATTGGTGGGATGCAGTACGGGAGGGTGGGACGTGGTCAGCGCCCCCCCCCCCCCGAGCCCTCCCGGCCAGTTATGCAGTCTTATCGACCTGGGGCCACTACTTCTCCATCAAGCAGCCCCTCAATTGGTCCTCCCGGGACCTAATGAGGCTGAGTGCACCCCGTACCAGACCTCCCAGCGGGGATAAAATCCCCATGCTGGTACTGGAGTTTGAACACGGGTCCTCTGCGCCACAGGCAAGCACGCTACCAACTGCGCTACGGAGGTAGTCTGTCTAAAGGATTATACCTAATTAATACTTGCACACATATTTTATTCGTAATTTATAGCATCTGGCTGCAAACAACATAAAAAAGATATGGCTCTTGATGAATTAGCTAATTGAAGGCAAATGCTTTCAACCCCACTCAGGATGGGGATAATGTGCAGAAATACTATATTTTGTACAGTACTTACAAGTATGAACTACTTCACCATCTTCGCTACCTATGCCTGCAAAGGAATAGTGCAACCATTTCTTAGACATAATGCAGGCAATCCAACCTTAACTCATAGTTCAATGCCTCTGCAATAAATCATTTCATATCCTTATTCTCACCTTCAATAGAACTTGACCATATGGAAACTTCTCTCTTCTTTTCTTTGAACTTTCTTTCTGATTTCTTGCTTTTCATTCTTGGAGTCCATAGAACTTGGTTACTCCACTCTATAGGGTGATGCCCTCAAAACAGCAGTTTCCCAATCATTTCACTCCTTGTTTCACTTTTGGGATAGGCTGCAAAATTTCTGGTGAGGTACTAGGGAAACAAATATAGTACCTTGAAACTGTCTTCAGGGTGATTCGGCATCCAGAAACACTACAGCTGTGCCTGAAGTCTATCATTTTCATTTACTGCTTGTTTTCTTTGTGTTTCCTCCTTTGAATTGTCACAAATTGGCACAGGGTCTATCGAAGCTACAGATGTAGAACCACTTAGCTCAGTGTAGTTGTTGCTGATGGAAGTCAGCTTCAGGGAAGACTCCCATATCAAGAGACCTAATTGCAGTCTGTCCAAAACCTTTGAGAACAGTCTTTATTATTGCTGCATGATGAAGGCTGTTCCAAACAGTGAGATATGCCTTAATGTGACTACCTTTCCAAGATTCAAACATAGCCATTTCCTCAATTCCTGCTCATAACAAAGGCTTAGAGGCTTCATGAAGGAAACTCCAGTGGCTGAAGTTTGGGTAAAGTGTGGCGATAAGCACAGTAAAATCATACCATTTTCTCATTAATGTAGATTACTTCTAGATTCCTTATATGCATTGATGTCCATCAAGAAGGTGAATGACAGAATCTTTGCTTGCATTTGAAAATTTAATGAATTTTCAAAACCAATCACTTACACTTCTGATGTAATCTACCCTAATTCATGAACTCCAGCCCATGATCCGGTAGGCAAACCCTCAAATTCTTTGTTTCTTCTTCCTTAGAAATGATCAACATCGGTGGCATGTAGGTTCCTGAAGCAGAGTAGCACAACTCCATAGTCACAGTTTCTCCTTTCTGCTGATATGAGAACCCCAACATGTTTCTCTTTCAAGCTTAACTCTTTGAATGTCCTTTCAGATTTACAGTGACAAGACTTCTCATCACAAACATCTTGGAGCCTGTAAGAGCTTGTTTTCTCAATTGTGTTCGTTAGTTCACAGATCAAGTACTTGTACACAAGGAAAATATACCTGTCGAAAGACTGAAATTCATATGTAGTGTTTGTTGGCAGGCATTATCTTAATTGTTAGCTTCATTATATTCTTCCTCAAGAATTACCCATAAGTGTTCTGTGTCATCCTGAACACTGTAAGAATCCAGAAAAAGCAAGTGTCATGTTTCTGAATAGTGAAAAAATTTTAAAAATAACCTGAACAATACTTTTGTCATTTTCCCAGATGAATTCCAATCAGCAATTAAGTTTTCAGCTTTGAACATGTTTTCCTCAGGCAGTAGGAACCTTACAACAATGTGACAACATCCTGAAGCTACAGTCCTTGCCATTCCAGTAGTTCCTCTCTCCTCCATTTCAACGTGCACACCAGTGTGGTTGGGTGCTGGCTGGATAATCAGAAAACACTAAAACCATTTCCAAAAAACAATGGACTATTGTTTTAAGACCTCGAAAGGACTGTGTGATAAATGCGAAAATGTGGTAGTTATTGGTGTACAGTGAAATTCTCCAAAACCAAATTGAAAAAAACTTTATCCACTCAAAAATCTACCTCTTTTTGTACTGTCATATATGAGTGTCCCTTTCTGCATTCAACTTTTATTGCTCTTCCTTTCTTCCAACTAACTGAAACCACATTTTCACAAACATGACCAAACAGGTATAATTCATGAATAATGACATACTCTATTAGCAAACCTATTTGATGATTTCCATTTCTGCAAGACTGTGTAGACAGCCTTATCACACAGGAGACAAGAGTTTACACAGCCTTTGCATAACATTTTTACAGCTCTACTATGCCAAATTTAATGCAATACCTGCAAGAAGCAGAAAAAGATGAAAAATACACATAGCCATTCTAGCAGGTTTCAGTTCCTGCACTGAGGTTGACAATGACAGAAAATGACATTACACGTTGACACTACAACATGATTTGTATGAAACAAATAATTGTTGAAAACGTATTATGGTAGTGTTGCTGGTATCAGAAATGTTGAAATGTTATCTGAAATGTACTATAAAGGTATTGCAATGATCTTTACATGATAGTTACTCTTGGGTTGGCACATCAGACTAAAAAAAGATGGCTTTTATGTTTTAGAAAAAAAGTTTGCTTATCCCAAATCTCTCTATATTTGCTGACAGCTAGTCAACAAGAATTTAGTCCTTGATTATTGTTTAATATCCATTCTTCAAAACCACAGTTGCAGTTTATGCCACAAATAAAAAATCTGCAATGATCTCACATCACTCACTCTAGATCACTGTTCACACATTTCAGGCACACATCCTTACAAATGATACTGGTATTTCTCATAGGCCACACTGCAGACCATTCAAGTCTATTTTTACCATGAAAATGTTTGTTAATTATGTTATCAGGTCCACTGTGCTGGATGTCTTCATTGCTGTCAACTGACACACTTAAATCAGTATCATGATCACTTTGAATACATTCTCTAACCTATGTCTGACATCTGACTTCAATGTCTGACATCAGACACATCACTTGAAATCTTAGCAAGCAAATTTTCAAGTTCATAGCCTACCTTGGATAAGAAGTTCCCACACCACAAACACACTAAGGTCAATGGGATGCAAGATATAAGTTGAACAACAAAGAGGAAGAAATACAAACTTTGCCTTCACGATTTAACACACTGAAGTTGAGGAAGATACTGAAAAAGAGATAGCCTCTAAGTCAAAACTAATGGAGGGGTAGAAAGCAAAAGGAACAATCGAGTCCCTTGGGCCCCAAAACTGTAGATGGGGTTTAAAAATAGTATGTACAAGAAATAGTGAGTAGAGGGAGTCATGCGAGTGCACGAATTCATTTCGGTTATACTTTAGTATGATGGTCCAATTTGAGGCACTTTAGAAATGGCAAAATATAGTGATTAAGATTAACGTTAAGTACTTTGTAAGTAGCTTGTGAAGTGCTTAAGGAGTAGAGGTTACCTTGGCAATGTAATTTTCCCCACCCATCATCCCAATTTAGGAGTATTTCTCTTTTAGGTAAATATTGCATGAACACTGCAGAAAATGACATGTGTAGAAAATTGCACGTGCAGAATGAGAGTGCCAACCAAAGTGAAATCCCCAAGTTCCCTGGATCATTGGGTTTAGCTACACTGATGTTTCAGCTATGCTCTGTTGTCACTTTGCAAGCCTGGCACAACTGCTTCACTCATCTTCTTATACAAAAACATCCCTTAGCTTCCCTTTGCAATTTAGGAACCTCATTCTCTTGGCTATGCTTTGTGGGTAGTGCCAGTGGTATTTGTTACTGTCATCTTGGCATCAGAGTGTGATATCAGTGTGCATAGTGCATTGGACTGTGGAATTAGGCGAAAATACTAAAGAGTGTTCCTGATTCTTTTCACTGCTAATGCAAAGAAATACATTATTAACTCATTAACTACAAGTTGAGTTAGGACACAACAAAAGTACATCTAATCTAATCAATTAAGGAGTGTCAACCTAATGCCATATGCACCCCAACAATGCTGATCTATTGTGCTCTCGTTTCTCAGGCTCGTAGAATATCCCTGATAAAGGTAGCAAGTCTTTTCACTGAGACTTCAAGCTCATGCAGTTGTATGAACCCTTTCTCAAAGAGTTTGACTCTTTTCCTTGCCAGTGCTTCACATTCACACACCAAGTGTACATAATTATGTGCAATCCATTAGTCTGCTAAACCCATTATCAAAAACAAAATTAAATTACTGCTGAGCTGTAAAATGTCATTTTTTCATTCAAACAATGATACACAAACAATATTCAAACAATATTATAAACACGTTTTATTTACACTTTAAAGCTGTAGCACTACCACCAAAGGTTTAGAAATATTCATTTGTTGGTGCCAAAGCTCTGCCTATGACCTATTCGAATTGTCGACTTAATTGTGCAAGTTAAAATCTAAAAACCCGAAAGAAATGACAGCAAAAGGGGGCCCCAACCATAAAAGTCGACTGCCTGTTCAATAGACTATGCACTTGCGTTAATATTAAGCTCAATTCATCTTCCGTGTCGAATATACAATTTTCTATCCATAATTATTAATATCAATAAGTATATTATTTTCACTAACCTCCACACCGGGGGCAAGAATCCGGAGTTTTGATATAATATCTTCATTGTCACTAAAAAGTGGGCGTAACCTACTGCTTTCCTGTGTACAAAGTCTGCACGCGTTATTGTGGTTATAATTCATCTTTTCTGGGTGTTTGAAATACGATGCACTTTAAGCTAATACTTGTACCTTGTGCACCATTTTGGATGCAGCGCAACAGTATAAGGGGCAGTGTTGTCAATATCAGTATAGGAATACCCACATGACAGAATGGAAATCAACTACATTCCTGTATAAAAATTCAAAATGGAATATTTTGTACCGCTAAAATTATTTGACTTAGTACTAAACCCTCATCTTTCCAGCACTAAATCTCAATTTTTATGCTAAATGATGTAATTAAAGCCACTGAAACTAGCGGGAAAACTATTGAAGTTTGACAGCTCTTGCATACACAAAACATTTGAGTATCTTGCATAGCCGTCTGGGAACAGGAACGGACTGTGTAATGCATAGCACCGCTATCTAGCGACACTTCTATAAATTACATGGAGCTACCATGCATTGGTGCCAATGACTCAACCGACCAAATAGAAACTTTAAGAATAAACCCGTAATTAATGATGACAGTATAGTTTTAATTGTGTAGTGTCTACTTAAGTATAACATAAAAAGCTCTACTTAAGGGACCAGTTCACTGAAAATCTGAGGTTTTGGACCAAATATGTGATTATTTTTTGTTTTCATTAATAAACAACTCTTCCCTTCTTTCTCTATTTAAAAATCTGATGTGTTGCACTCACATGACTTTCTCTACTCTTGTACTAACCATTCTTACAAACCCTTATTCCTGTCTTCTTCATGTTAGTTGAGATAAACATTTGTACAAATTATCTTATTGTTTATTTCCTTGTTGGTACAAGGGGAATATTATAATACAGTAGGCTTTGAGCCAGTGGCGGCTCGTGACTTGTCGCAGTGGGTGTGCAGTACATTACATCCTCTCCACCTTTACTCCCTTTCTTTCTCTGACACACACCACACAATTCTAATTCTAAATTCATATGGGCAATTGTGCTCTTATGTTTTGCTACTTTTTTGTTTTAAATGGCCAATGTCACAAAAACTATTATTTGTCGAGACATCATTTCTCTCACTCGCAAACAATAAGCACGGAAAACAGCTTCTCTTATAAGAATAAACCCGAAAGATTTATCTCCTTTAGTTTCACCATGTTATTCATTTCCACACTTTCATAGATTCAAATTTCCCGCCATGTGCAGACAACAACTGCATGCAACTTGCTGCCAGAACACAAACATAACAAACAGTAATAAAGACTGTAACAAAAGAACTATTCCAAACTGAAGTATTGGCCTTAGTAAATTACGACATGAAGAATAATTATATGCATTTATAATCGCTTAATAAGACTAGATGTAATTGTGTTTCTAACATTAATATAATATAGAAGATGGTTACATTATATTTAGAACCGTCACGTTGGCTGCTTAGTAGGTTCTGCTAAACAACGGGAGGGAAATTCTCGTAGCAAGGAAATAAGAGGGACTTGTACGAGAGCGTAGTGCGCTTGCGTGGTAAGAATCGCATGTGTTGGCCTTGTCGATTATGCTGCCTTAACTCGCTGTACTCTTAAATGTAAGCTTTGCGCCGCTCCCTGCGTAGCCTTCGCCTAAAAGTTACCTTCGCCAGTCAAAAATCGGGTTTATGCGTCTCAGCTTGTTGACTGAATTAGAATGAGCTGACATTCGGTAAAGAGGGCGCGGGAAAATTAAACGAGCAAGTTCATATACGTACAAGAAAGTTGGATATTCGACTTTCTCATATGCATTTCTATACACATTCGCGTGCAGAAAAAATTAGTGGGTGTGCAGTTGCGAGTATGCGATCACCCATGAACCGCCACTGCTTTGAGCGATAGTCAAATCTATGAAAGCTTTGAGATTCCGTTTTCTTTGCACACTTAACATATAAAAAAATGAACACCGATGTTCCATTGCACGAAAGTTCGAACTGTTCGAAGTTTTCCGAGACTGAAACACAAAACAAGGAATATCTCCGAAATGATTCACTCTACAAAAAAATTTATTGAGGCATATTATTGTGTATTTTAGCAAGATCTACATTTCTTGTAGAGTAAGATTTTGTTCCATCTCTTACGGTTTACGAGTTATTCAAAACTCATCCAGACTAAATAGGACTATATAGGCTATAGCCAGAGAATTAAAAATATACATTTCATTTTTCATGAAAATATCTCAAGTATTTCATTTTAATCAAAATCGTTACAGCCATTTTCAAGAAAATCAAAATGTTCGAAAAAATTTCCATTTAAAGGGCAGTTTAGGGTGGGGTTATTTTTTCAAAATCTTCGTGTCGCATCCTTGAAAGACATTAAACTTAAATACCAGCTTTGGTTTTAACCGACTTTTCGTTTTTTTAGTTATGCTATCCACAGACTGACAGACTGTCACACACACGGACCTTTTTCCAAAAATGCTTTTTTTATTCAGGGGGGCTCGAAACAAATGTCCGGTGAAATCTCGACAACGAATTTTTGGGTGGAATACAATATTTCCTCTACTTACCAGTAGAGAAAGTAAAAATAGTATAACCAGCGGTTATATGTATAACTTTTTTACCCTACGCCATGTTTAAATGTCTCAATGGCCACTCAAACTAGAGGGTGATCATTTAAACACCCGTTAAATGTTAAGTTTTCCCCCTAAAACTACACTTTTCTTCGCATAAAAAGTCCCTTGTGACTCAGGTTGGTCAGAATGCTATGAAATTTGGAATATGAGCTCTTTAGTGTCTTTATTTTATAATTTTCTCCGGATTTTGTTGATGCAGGTATAGCTAGTTGAGCATGCATCAGTAAATAGTAATATTATACTAATTTTTGTACTAAAAATTGAAAATAGAAAAAGTTCTGTGTCTTTTACTTTCATTATCTACCAAAAAGCAGACCAAACTTTATTTGCACACGTACATGTTGCGACCCCATTGCCCAGTGTTATACACAGCAATCAGCCAGCCGAAAGTCTGCCAGGATAAGCAGACCACCTTGCTTGCTAATAGGCATACGAGGAAGGTATTCTTGCACTTTGGGAAACTAACAAAGTCCCCTTCCCCTCTCAAAAAAGACCCATGTCCGGGATAACAGGGGTGAAGACCTCAGCGTCGCGAAAGAATGGCGGAAGAGGCAGCTCTGCTCATGGGGTTTGCACATGAGCAAGCAAGTCTGGAGGTTTTGAGGTGGCAGCCCCTCCACCAGGATACTGGTAGCCCTACTTGAAGAAATATGTTTACTCAAATTCTTCAGGGGGTTGAGCCGGCTTTTTTTTTTTTTTTTTTTTTTTTAACGTGGAGGGGAAAAATCTTGTTTCGAGACCTCGTGGTACTGTGGGAGTCGCCATTGAAGATGGCCCTACCCACGAAAAAAACCCATCCACCGGATTAGGAAGGTGAAAGCCTGCTGCGATACCGTCTGTAGCACCCGCGCACTCAGTGGTGAAAGATAGGACTGGTTCGCAGAGCGTAATCAGAAGGAGTGAGGTTGGGAGCTTGGAGACAGGCTTGACCAAGATCCAGCTTTCCCCTAGCGGAGTCCTGGATGGTTTTGATATGACTCATTTGTGATTGTTGTCAGGAATCAGGGTCCTATGTTGCTTGGCGTCTTAGCGCTGTGTCTGGTTCGTGCGCCTCAGTAGTCTGGGAGCGTATCGATACCCTGAATGCTGCGTCCCTGAAACAATCTAAATATACATGCAATTACACTAGGCAAAAAAGAGAGTACATACAATTAGTCTAATCCTTAAATTATTTGTAATTTGCGCTCCAGTAGCGTCGTCAATCTAAGGTACATATTGTTGCTACGCTCCGCCCTAAGGCGTCGTCTTCAACTAATTACCTAAAGTATTGTTTGTGCCGTTCGGCATCGTCAATTTGGTGAAAAAGCGTTGCATGTTCATAAGTATCGCCTGGTCGTCTGGAGTGCATACTTGGCGGGCAGTCTACCTGAAATACAGGTGCGAGCCAGTGCCACTCTCGAGGAGGCCCTCATTCCCCTGGAGCCGCCTTATAAATAGGGACTTGAGGGTTATTACCTAACTAAGGTGTGTGTGTGTGTGTGTGCGTGTGTGTGTGTGTGTGTGTGTGAATGATGCACAGTTCGCATGTGAAGAACATCGGGGTAATTTACTAAGTTGTCCAGGTATTGTTGTATGCCAACAGCTGGCTCCCCGAAACCAACAGTTCTCTGGAATAGAGATCGTGGCCTTGCATGTTTATCGTAGGTTATATCGTAATCTCCTAGTGCTTGAATTAGTTCGTTGTGGTTTTTATTTCTCTTCTCAAGTACGTTAAAACTGAGCCTTTTGATGAATTGTTCAATGGAATGCATTTTTAGCTCCTCGTGTAATTGGAGCGCTCGTGCCACTTCGGGTAGTCTCGCGATTATCCGGAGTACTCTATTCTGCATCGTCTGTAGTCTTTTTATGTGTGTTTTCGCTGCTTGTCCCCATATGGAGGCAGCGTAGGTTAGGATGGGCCTGATTGGTATTTTATAAAGTGTTGTTCCATCTGTAACTTTAGAGTGGTGTTTGTATTTATTATGGGGTACAGTTTATTAAGTTGGGCATTTGCATTGGCTCTTGCGGTGTGAACGTGTTGCTTCCACGTAAGGCCCTGGTCCATCGTTACACCAAAGTAGGTGATAGTGCTGTTCCACTGAATTGGCTCTTGTCCAAGCGCTAGGGTCTGAAGGCCGTGTTTACCATGACGGTGTTGAATTCGCTTGGTGAATACAATTTCTTGGCTTTTCCTGGTATTTACCTTAATGCGCCATTTCGTGAGCCATAGCTCTAAACCATTTAGAGCATTTTGGAGCCTGGTGCGTACAATTTTCAGCATGGTCGATTGTGTGACTAGCGCTCAATGGCGTGCGGTGGTCACAACAGTTACCCCAGCTGTATAGGTTACGGTGCTGAAAAATCATGCTATAGTTTAAAATAATCCTTATACCAAAATGATCAGGTTAAAAAAGTAGAGGTATCTATTATCCAAAATACTTTTCTGATATCTACGGTCTACCATACCCTTAGCACATTATAGCCAATATATACTGTAAAGAGGTTGATATGGTGCATACTTGTTCAATAGGTCTACTGTTGCACTGATACTCAGTTTAAATGTAAAGTGAATGATGCTCTTAAAGACTGTTATCCAGTAGAAAGTATAGGCCTACTTCACATTTAATTAAATGTGAAATCCATTCTTCTCTCTTGGGTGTCAAAGAATTGCACAGTTTTATCAAAGAAAGTGTCTTTCTGTCTTATTTCTTCAAGTAGAGGAGATTCTATTGAAAATAATGCCAGATTTGAAAGTCTTTTCTCACCAGTCTTGTTTCTGGAGTATGTTTTGATCCTGTTTAGTATAGAAAATGACCTTTCCACTGAAGCTGTAGACAGCGGTATAGTGCATATTAGGGAAATCAGAGTTGTACTCTGTGGAAAACAAGAAGCCATTGACTTTTCAGAGAGGATGCCCAGTAGCTCAAATGGACTTTTTCCTTTGAATTCCTCACTAGCATAAAATACAGTCAACTCATTTCTAAGTCTTGCTTCATCAAAATGAGAATCATAACTATTTAGAAGACTAGTCAATTGACTTTGTGATAAGTGATGATTGTACACATCATATTTTCCCTTTTCCATAGGAATAAGGTCCAAAAAAGTTAATTTGCCATAATGTTGGGAGCTCAACATAGATGTGAATCTATATGATCAAATATTTCACAATATATTTGCTTGCAGTTAATACTGCTTCTTTTTTAAGGTTCACCTACTTGCTTTACAGTTTCAGCAAAATCAACTCAAACTTACATCCCGTTGAATATATGCTTCGTCTAGTTACTTCAATTTTCACTCTGCAGTAAAGAATGTGAAAGACTTCACTCTGGAGAATACTGTAGAGAAGATTAGTAAATGAAAAAATGCTGCCGAAAGCTCTTAATAAGAAACAAAAAGTGAATTTCTTCAAAGTATGGAGATATCCATTAACTGGAGCCAACATTTCACGTTCTATGTCATTTGGATTTCGTAACATTGCACTGAAAACATCACAGAGAGCATTCCAATGAATATATATTGTATTAACTAACCTCTTTGTGTAATTCCACCTGGTGGGTGAAACGTTGGGAAGTCTTTTCTGTATAAATTCGTCCAGAAATTGCTCTTTTTGGTGCACGAGAGAAGAAGGCAGAAACACTATTCAATGTACTGAAAAATATTTTATATTCAGTTATGTTGACTACTGCGTTAGACAGAACCAGATTCAAACAGTGAGCATAGCAGGGGACAAATAAAGTCTCTGGGTGTATACTTTTAATTAAAGCCTGCACACCATTTATGTGCCCCGCCATTGTAGCAGGACCGTCAAAAGATTGTGCAATTAGTTTATCATTGCATTCAAATTCAGTTAAGTACTGCCTGACAACTTCTGCAATTCCTTGTGCAGTTAAAGCTAATAAATGTTTATTTAGTTTTTCCGCTGACCATATACCTTAAAACAAATGAAAGCTGAGCCGTGTCAGAGACATCTGTTGTTTCATCAACTAAAGCCGAAACAAATTTGGTGTCTTTTATTCTTAGTTTTATGTCTTCTAGCAAGGAACAGGTAATAGCTTTAATGAGATCATTCTGCATTCTGTTTGAAATTCCTTTAAAAACTGTAGGTAAAACTGTAGGAGACCGTCGGCACGTGGTTCAGTGACAGTTATATTATGTCATTGACCTACAACGGAAGAAGATGGCGCTGCAAGGCAGAAATATCTGTTGCCAACTTAACATTGTACAACTCGCTAAAACTACCAACCACGCATCACAAAATGCCAAAACAATTTACTATTATTTATTAATGTTGTTGTTGTTGTTGTTAATACTGCGTAATCTGTAATAACATTACTGTATTACACAACCTCAATATTATTAATTATTTCATTATTATTGTTGCACTATTGCGTAATACTGCGTAATCTGTAATAAAATTACCGTATTATACAATCCCAAAAAAGGATTGTTGTACCTTTGATAAGTGTAGTCATCTGTGAAAATGCGCAACAAGTTCAAGTTTATTATTTATTTATGCCAAAAAACTTACTATTGGCATTTTTAAACACAAACCGTGTGTGGGCAATGTTTGAGAGGTAGTACTAGAACTTAACAATTCAATACCACAGCTGGGATTTGAATGACGACCCTCCGCTTATTGGCGGGTGCCCTGAGAGCATCCCTTCTCGGTTTACCCCCTTCTCTTGTGCCTAATTTTAATTTTTATATGCTTCGATGAGCCACAATATCTCTTCCTCAGTCCAATTTTTCATTTTCAAAAGTATATAGAATACAGATTAAAACCACAACCGCACCGCACAAGAACTTAAGTCACATCACTTAATTACAAAACAATAATAACTCTAAATATCAACAAATAACGTTAAGAACTTGGTTGGCAACATTCACATACTTCCGCTGATTTCAATTTTCCAGCGTTGGCAATACATACGTCACCAACGCGTTAAAGGAAATGAACCTCATAACTAGCGCCCGGATTTTTAGGTTATTAAAATTAACGTTTTAGTTATTTTTGTATCTTAAAAAAGCTTTTTTTAGTTCTTTAACCTCCTGAAATAGTTTTTATATTATTATTGTTTATTAATTTTATTATTAATTGTCCTCTTTTTTATAGCAATGTTGCTGATATGTCCTGTAGATCCTTTGTGCTGCTCAAAATGCGATATTTGGCCAGAGGGCACCTGAAAAATACGGAAATAAAATTATAGTTTATACGCTATGCGCATTATAACAGGTGTTTAATCCTTACCTGCATTCCAGCATTCGAGAACAGGTCGTACAGGTTCTCCTGTACAGTATGTTTATCTGCACAGCACCTAGCCGCTTATTGCCACTTTATCTGTGCAGTATTGAAGGTGTCCATATTCATTCAAGCTCTTGTGTCTGTGGGTATGGTTTCTTTCGCTTTTGACAGAATTGGCAAAATATTACTTTGCCATCTGTGGTGAAGTTCGGATCGTTACACATCCACTGACGAATCAACCACCTTCGAGATGAGCTGACTTTAGGCATGACACTGGCTCCTTAAATTACCTGCCTAATCTAAGGAAAATTGACTTCTAACGATGTAGTAATTGTATGCATTAACAATACACGATAGTCGACTGAACACAACGGATACTGTTTTTAAACTGATTGGTTTGAGTTTATGGCGGGTTCTTCTAATGACCGCTTTCCCCTCGACAACAATCCCCACCTTGCTTGCTTGCAACAATACAGAGCTTGGTCCCACACAGCTAAATACAAGTCACTTGCCTCTTGCATTGTTTTCAATACTCCTCTAAGCATACATAAGCGAAAAGACGTAGCAAAGATGTAACACTCAAAGTCTATTCATAATTTCATAAACATTTCATTTTCCCATTTTAAAAGGTTTTTTTTTCATTTTAAAATAAATAGATTTAGCCTCTTTTAGGTTTTAAAGACTCATTTAGCCATTTTTAGGTTTTATAAGATTCAAGTATTTGGCTTCGATGATCATGATACAGATAATTAAATTAAATCACTGCAGTTAACTATCAAGGAGTAAAATAGTTAAAAAACTAAGAATCCGGGCCCTACTCATAACAACAATGCTTCAGTCACAAACAAGTGCCTATCGACCACGTGCCGACGTACTCCTACAGGCTAACCAAACTGTCTTTTTTTCATGGGAAGGTCTGCACGAAAATGGTCTCTTCTGAATATCATCTATTACATAGGCATTCATATTCATTTTCAATGAATTCACCGATCACTAAATACACTTAGGCAGAAGCACTTGTGGCAACAACACTATGTAAGTCTGACCTGATCTGCATGATGACCAACTTATTGCACCTTTCCCTGTTTATTTTCCTTTTTTAATGGGGTCACTTTCGTAAACGAAAAAAAGCATTTAAACCATTGCTTAACAACATTATTTAATTGCAGTTAATAGTTTTAAATGTATGAGCTTTTCATGTTGTTTGACATTATTATACTATGTCCTATAAAAAGACACCATTATTGCAGGATTGATACGCTTGCGCGTATCGCTATCTCTCTTCCAAGTTTTCCATATCGATATTTTGAACTTTCCTTGTAACCGATCGACTACGCTCTGCCGTGGCTATTGAAAAACACTGCTCTATGACGTCAAAGCCAAGCTAGCTATATAGAAGGAAACTGAACTGGCCACAGGAACTGGCTAATCAAATGCACACACTCAGCTCTGCTGTCGGCGGACAGACAGGACCACGCTAGCTGTAGAGCTCCGATACGCATGCGTGAATACAGCACTAGTAGGCGAACTGGTATTGATGAGAGTACAGGACCAAGCCCAGTCGCCAAGAGCAACAGCTGCCTAGTGGCGGCGCCGGTTTTGAATCTTAAGTACTGTGGCGTTCATGTACGATGTGCATATTTGATTGACATATGACAAAATTACTATTTTAATTTCGAACTTGTGAATAAATCAGTTACCCCAGCAGTGCTGGGGTAGCTGGGGTTAAATGCATGACACTGGTTGTTATGTCTGAAACTCTCGTGATCTTTTTCAGATAACGCTTCAGTTGTTGATGCCAAGCACAACCAAATTCTCGTGGGAGCAGCACAGTAGCTGATATGACGATGGCCTACTACAGTGACGTCATATGTGCAGTCTTGCGACATTGTTCCTAGGAGGCGCTGTCCGTGTAAACCCTCGATGTTCATGGCATGTTAAATTGGTATGGTGTCAATCAATTTTATTCAATGGCCGCTCAGGACATCTGTGGGACATCCATGTATTGTTCATTCCACCGTGATCAACGTGGTGATCAATGGTGGCAGGCGCATCGCTGTGTTGCATACGCTTACTGCCAGTTGACGTGTAGGGACGGGTTATATCGGGCTGTTAGCTGAAGTAGTCTTTGTATTTCCAGAGCTCACGTTTTTGTGCTTTTGGCATAATTTCTTTCTTATTTTGTTGTTTGATTAATTTTGTATCTGGCTATCTTGGTGGAGTAACGAGGTAAGAATAACCATTTCATACTTAATTTTGGTTGGTCCCTTCAGGGGGTGGCGACAATCGTTTTGTTGGCACTAACTATGGATGACACAGCTCTACTAGCCCCACTGGTCATGGAAACAGACATACCAGTAGCTGGTACCATGCGGAGGTAATTACACAAGAAAATGCCGATTCGCATTTGAATCCTCCAGAGGTTCCTGTTTCCGAGCAGTCTAATGGGGCAAATGTGGCGCCGGGGCAACGTGAGTAGCAAGTCAACAAAAGCCCCTTTACGGTATCAAGCCACGGATTTAGCCCCATTTTTCGTGATAGTCCGATGTAACAGTCGGAATATTCGGGACTTCCACCCTCTTAAAATTGGAAAATGGCCTTTTTTTACACGCAGAGGGGGTGACACACAGCTATAAAAGTGGCTTTAACCAATTAGAAGTACACTTTTCTACCTACATGGGAGCTAACAAATTTCTAGATTCTGATTTTGATGCGATCCATGACACACGATCATATATCCCCTTTTATAATGGCTGTTTAACGGGCGTGCTAAGGGGTATAGATATTGGTATGGAAGAACTGGATACCCATCTACAAGTAACAGGCCAGCTACCTATACACAACATTCATCGCTTCAATAGCAGAGTTACATCGAATGGGGACACGATTTATCAGCCGACACGTACGGTGAAACTTACCTTCAGGGCACAACGACTGCCGGCGTACGTGTATGTCTATTATCAACGTCATGCTGTGTAGACGTATACAACAAGAGTTCTAATTTGTTCAAACTGTGGTAAATTTCATCATAGAGCGAAGTTCTGTAGGAATACCAAGCGATGTTTAAAGTGTGGACAGGTTCACCTGGAGGGGCAGATCGACTGTCCAGTTGATCGCCGGTGTTGAATTAATTGCAAGCAGGGTCACTTGGCAACGGAGACGGATAATTGTCCAGCTTATAAGCTCGAATCGTAGGTTGCGTCTCGAGACACGAGGCTCGTCAGATGCTTATGGGAACCACCTCATACGCAGACCTCGCTAAAACAACTATTCCTCAGGACGTTTCGCGCCAGGGAAGGGAAGGATTTCCTAACCTACCAGGGGACGAAGCCGATCCGCGATATCGAAGCCTAACTCATATTGGACCGGGAGGGGTACCTCGAACTATTCGGCTAAATGTAAATGTCAATTGTAATAGGCACCTCCTGCTCAGCAATGGTTACAGAAACGGTGGCCACCTCATGGTCGTTGGCCAGAGGGAACCCCCTCCGTCTTTCCATCTACACCAGCGGAGAATAGCCCCCCTATGTGTCCCACAACCGCTTCCTACTCGGGAATCGCACATTGGCTCAATCGAGCAAAGAGCATCTTTCAAAGGCAATAACTTACTGGATAGAAACGTCCCGAGGGAGGATACAGTTACAGGATTACCCCCAAAGTGGCCCCCGGAGTCTCGGGGATGGGACCTCCGGGAACTTGAACGTCCCGAGGGAGGATGCAGTCACGGGATTACCCCCAAAGTGGCCCCGGAGTCTCGGGGACGGGACCTCCGGGAACTTCAACGTACCTTTGATACATTATTGGCCGAAGCTCCTGAGTGTCTCCTACGCACATTGCCATCCTCGAAACTACAACTACACCTGTGATATTCTAATATTAACTATGCCGGAATTAAGAGTAGCTTATTGGAATGCACGCAGCATTATGAATAATAAATTAGCAGACTAGCATTGGTACTTTGCTAGGTTTAACCCTCATGCCATAATACTGGTGGAAACCTGGTTACATTTACACCTGCCATTTCGGTTCCAGGGATATCACTATTCCGTAATGACCGGGCGACGTAAGGTGGAGGAATAGCCATCGGCGTCGTCAGTCCGGGACTGGGATACCGATATTCGGTTCCCACCCCACCTGGAAGCTGTACGGGTAACTCTACAGGACCTCTCGATTGTAGATGTCTATGCGACCGGCCGCCGTTTCACCTTGGTTGAATGGGAGCAATTTTTGACTCCCCAATCACAGCAACAGTGATTTGCGGTGATTTTAATATCACAGATTTCAGGGCTCTTTATTTGCAACAACGCCAACGTCATCCCCTCTTCCAGCTGGTGGAACAACATGCTTGGACATTAATCTCTGAACCCCATACCACCAGAATGGCTACTCCAGACAAAAGCACTCGTCCCCAGACCTGATTTTTGTGACAGCGGATATCACCCCTAATGTGACTTTGACGAAACCCCCCAGACCCCAGGAGTGATCATTTTCCTATTCTCATTCAATACATACCTCGACAGAGGGGCGGACGCACGCTATATCATTGTCGTAGGTGGGGAGAGTTGCGCCCCGAACATTTACTTTCGTACCTTAACCAAGCGACCAATCAGTTCTCGGAAACCGACGTGACATACGAGCAGATTGAGGATATGCTACACCAGTACCAAGACAATTTTCACCCCTGGACGGAAATAAAGTCGCCGAAGGTCCGAAAACCTCCATGGTGGAACAGCGAGTGTGTCCAATTGGTCGCGGAAAAACGGTTGGCTTACTCTCGATACAATTACCTTAGGACCGCGGAGGCCTACTTCGCAGCCAGAAGAACGGAGGCCAACGTCATGGTGAACCATTATAATCCATCCCATCCTAAAACCGGGATGTATGGGACAAGCCCCTTCGAATTATCGCCCGATAGGCTTATTAACCACATTAAGAAAAGTATTTGAGAAGATCCTCCAGGACCGCCTCAGTTTTTATTTAGAACGAAACAGTCGGTGGCCTAGTACGCAATACGGATTCCGGAGAGGTTATGGGACCACCTTCCCACTGTATACCATCCTAACCGATGTCAACATTGCCTTCCGCACAAATACTCAAGTCGTGGCACTTTTTCTAGACATAACTTCTACATATGATCATGTCTCGATCCCAATTTTACTGAAACGGCTACAGGCGGTCGGGGTCCCGACGCCTATTTGCCAACTCATATCGGCACTTCATGTCGATAGACATTGCACACTTGCACCGTTCCGACAAAACGCCCACTTAAGGAACACTGGGAGTGAAATTTTAAAGTTCCACATTTTTTGATAGATTTTTCTGACAATTTTGCTGTGTTTGTATTTATATGAGATTAGGAGGTACACCAAATTTCATTAAAATTGGATAATTCGTTTAGGATATATAAATTATTTTATGAATTTAATAGGCACATTTTCAAAATAGAGCTCGCGTCTATTGACTTTTCAAAATTCATTTATATTGGCAGAACTGATACTCTAAAACATGGGTAACAATTGTATGAACAGATATTTCAAATACGTTTGAGGATTACGCTTAACATATTTTTTAACAACAAAGAAAATTTAATCTTAAAAATTATTGATTTTTTCATACAAAAAAAAAATGTTTTTGGAATTCATGTTAATGATAACATCAATATTGAATCATAGTTTTGTTTAGCTGCTATTTATGAATACTTTTGGAAATTTTCATTGAATTTGAAGCAAAACTCAGGCGCGACCTTCTTTTGGAATGTGCAGAAATGTAGTTTTGAGAAAAACAGGCTTTTATATAGGAGTATCCTGTGTACGTTAAGGGCTGTAATGAAAGGGCTGTAATGACCACATGGAGTGGGGGATATGAAGAATGTTAGCTGATCCAAATGCACCGGTGTTCCAGGAACATTTTAAGGTTAAAAAAAATCGACTTTTTGACAATTTTGACCAAAATTTCACTCCCAGTGTCTCTTAAGACAGACATCCCAAGGTCTAGTTCAGGGATAGGCGCTTAGTTCATTGTTATATGCCATATATGTCGGTGTCATCATCTCGGCAGTAACGACAGCCGTCAGGGTCCTACAATACGCTGACGATATTATTATTTATCAAACAATCACCCCCCGTTCCCGTGTGGGCTTGGATAATTTTTCGACAGACTGTCAGAAGATAATCGCGTACCTCGAAGGACTCGGCCTACCAGTTAACCTAAGTAAGACCCGGTTTGTACATTTTAATAAATCTATCCGTTTATCACGCCTTTCCCTGCGCCTTCGAAATCATGTCCTTCAGCCGACTCTAACAATTAAATTTCTAGGAGTACATTTAAACCAATCCCTAAGCTTCACTTTACATTTTCAACGTGTAATAGCTGCGCTTAACACACTAAAATCACTGTTCAAGGCTTTGACGGCGCGACACTGGGGCACAGACCCCCGGGTCTTACTAAGCCTTTTTCCGCCTTTGATATTCTCACGCCTGGAATATGGCTCATTGCTAGCCCCTACCCATACGCAAGGTGTGCGGAATAAACTAGAATCGTTATTTTACCAACTCTACAACATTATATTCCATATACCCAGACGACCAGCTAAGAGCCAGCACAAATTATGTTTTCCGTCTTATGACGTAGAGGACCGCATGCTCATACTGGGCTGTCGTCAAATTTCACAGTTGTTGACACATTCGCACAATATCCTGTTACCGAAATTGACACGCCTTTACGAGGTTCACCGCCGCCAATTGCCGGAGGGGAAACAACTGCCATTACTCGATGTTTGGGGCGGTTTCTGTCATATGAATAGGTACATCTACCGGACACACACACACACGTCCGAATTAGTTAATAGATATGAATGTTTTTATGCTTCCGCCACATCGCGATTGTCATCATTTTCGCGCACCTAAGATTGATTATTTCCTCGCCTGGCGTTCCTTTCCTCATCTAAGCATTCAGTACAAATTATTTTTACGGATGGCTCGAAAACTCCCGATGGAGTCAGTTCCGGCATGTATATATGGAACACGAAGGCCATACACTCGTGGCGCTTATTTGACAATACATCAATTTACACCGTCGAGGCTATTGCCCTTCACAAGGCGATAAACCTAGTGCAACGACATGCGCCCTCCAGTGTATTTATCTTTTCAGCTTGTCTCAGCCTCCTGCAGGTGCTCACGCGTACATGGCGCCATTCTCACTACCAAATCTGAGATTTTGATGTTGAATCTACTACACCAAATACCAAGTCATGTTTCTCTTACGCTCATGTGGATACCCAGTCATGTCGGAATATCTGGCAAACGACATAGTCGATGTCGCCACCAAAGCTGCGACCAGAGTTCCCACGGTCACACCGGAATTTTTAACATATCCAGAAGACATATTGACGGATATCTTACGCCGCGACGATTCGCGGCATACTCCGCTGGAGGACATACGTACCGAATTCACACTATTCCTCGAGCATAAACCGCGTATACCCAAAATAGCATATTCTAGTTATTTTAGGGTGCTACTCAATGTGGCATTGACACCAGCCTATTTATACCGAATCAACTTACGTGATTCAAATGCTTGTGAATAGGCAAAATAGGGGATATTAACCATCCTTTTTTGACATGTCCCAGGCACCACGCAGCGGCTCTTCTTCAGGAGTCCCGTAGCACTTACCGGCCAAATTCCAAGTCCGAAGCTACTTACTGCGCATGCGTCGACAGTGGTTAGCAGAACCGCCACTAGGTTGCGCTGCATGCGCTAGCTGTCATTAGCCGATGATTTTCACATTTGCTAACTTTGCTTTTTCAACCACAATAGTTTTTGTTGCCAACACACTAAACACTCGCGGGCGCGTCGGCTAATCTACACCGCCAGCGCGACTCAATACAATTCTTGTGTACATTATATTATCGTTTTGCTGTGTACATTATCGTTATTGCCTTGTTACTGGGTCCACAAAATTCTGGCTCATTTTATTTATTTATTTATTTTTTTTACTTTCGAATGGAGAAAAAATCGATTTTAAATAGAGCCCCATACGATGGGATGGCACAGAGGTGGGACTGTAGGCTTCGCCCTAGGGCACTACCCACTAAAAAGCTCCATCGGAAGCGCTGAATTCACACTAATTAATTTTTGTTATGGGGTGTAGCACGGCATCACATTCCCTGCATAGCATTCGGGTTCTTCGTAGAGGAATTGTATATATTCTTCCGCATTGTAACACAAAGGCGCTAAATCTACTATGCTAATGAAGCGATTCATTGCACCCTCACAACTTGCTTCTAACAAGTTCACTAGCATACAGCCGGGTCCCGCTAAAGCATTCAAATTTAAGATTGGCAACAAATCAAGGAGAAATAGTGCTGTTGGCAGCACTGAATTAACACTGCAACGTAGTTTTTAACACTGCAACTTCGGCAACTCTCTTAAGACTTCGTTCACACGTGGTTCACACTGCCGAGTGGGACTTAGACGAAACTCTCACGGAACTCTTTCTGAAGAATATCCCCACGCAGCTATCTTAGACTTTCTTAGGGTATTGTATCGAGTATACCATACTTGATCCTTTCAACTACCATCGTTACTCCTACCGTTTTCTGCTGTAATATGTAAAGCTTTGTTTCGTTTTATCACACGCACGCGCATGAAACTTTAAACTCGCGCTAGTTCACACCTTTCTTTAGACCCCCACCCTTTACTCACACGAGACTGTCATGGTTGACGCAGTCGCCACCTTTAAGGCTGGCAGTAGCTTCTTCTCACCTTGGTAGCATCGTTAAACAAGCGCCAGACAAGACATGTTAGAGTTGGTTACTGGTTACTGTGGTTGGTTGGATCAAACTTTTACCACCTCACGGGTAAATCCGTAATTAAACGAATAGGTACCGTGGCCACCTTACCATCCGCCTGGGTTAACCCAGGTGACTCGTACTCACTCCTGTGGTTGGTTACTTGCGACCAACGCAACAACTATCCTAGTTGGGTAAAACTGTAGGAGACCGTGGGCACGTGGTTCACTGACAGTTCTATTATGTCACTGACCTACAACGAAGAAGATGGCGCTGCAAGGCAGAAATATCTGTTGCCAACTTAACATTGTACAACTCGCTAAAACTACCAACCACACATCACAAAATGCCAAAACAATGTACTATTATTTATTAATATTGTTGTTGTTGTTAATACTGCGTAATCTGTAATAACATTACTGTATTATACAATCTCAATATTATTAATTACTTCATTATTATTGTTGTACTATTGCGTAATACTGCGTAATCCGTAATAAAATTACCCTATTATACAATCTCAAAAAAAGGATTGTTGTACCTTTGATAAGTGTAGTCATCTGTGAAAATGCGCAACAAGTTCAAGTTTTTTATTTATTTATGCCAACAAACTTACTATTGGTATTTTTAAACATAAACCGTGTGTGGGCAATGTTTGAGAGGTAGTACTAGAACTTAACAATTCAATACCACAGCTGGGATTTGAACGACAGACCCTCCGCTTATTGGCGGGTGCCCTGAGAGCATCCCTTCTCGGTTTACCCCACAGAACACTCTATTAGTTTACCCCCTTCTCTTGTGCCTAATTTTAATTTTTATATGCTTCGATGAGCCACAATATCTCTTCCTCAGTCCAATTTTTCATTTTCAAAAGTATGTAGAATACAGATTAAAACCACAACCGCACCGCACAAGAACTTAAGTCACATCACTTAATTACAAAACAATAATAACTCTAAATATCAACAAATAACGTTAAGAACTTGGTTGGCAACATTCACATACTTCCGCTGATTTCAATTTTCCAGCGTTGGCAATACATACGTCACCAACGAGTTAAAGGAAATGAACCTCATAACAACAATGCTTCAGTCACAAACAAGTGCCTATCGACCACTTGCCGACGTACTCTTACAGGATAACCCCTAGTTGTTCCCACATTGTACTTGTCTTCCCCATTAATTCCGTGAATATACAGCTGCATTTTGCGATTTAGTTCGCTATAACCTTATTTTATTTTCTAAGGTCTCCTGTTTTGCTATCTCCTTTTTATTGCTTTAACTTTCCCGCTTTATAAGGTCAGCTGGCGGCAATAATTTGTATTGCTGTGGCCCCGCCCCATCTTCATGATTGGGCTATCCCACAGGGCTATCCAATACAACAAGAAAAGAAAAAAGGTTAACAGAGGTGCACTAATGTCACTGATCGAAAGTCAATTATTTAAAAAAGCGGGATTGTAATTACTTAGTGATTGTTGTGTGTAGTTTAATTTTAACTACAGAAGACGAAAATAGGACTACATACATACTAGGGTTAAGGGTAGTTTGAGAGTATTGAAGGGTGGAAAAAACTATCACGCGTGTTGATTGTTCCGATCACGTGATGCAGTATGGAGTGGGATGACATAGTGTATTTATCGTTGCTGTTTAGTTCTATTGGATTTGGTTACCCTTTTGGGAAAATTACAGATAAGGAAACTCGAAAATGGATAAGCACCGGCTTAGGGTTGTTAACAGTGTTCATCGTCTCAGGCTTCCATATATTGCACCCAGTGATATGTACCCTTATTAACAGTGCAATTATTTTGTTTGTTAATAAAAGGTAAGTTTTAATATAACAGGAACATACTTAAAATAATCGCCTACATTATTACATAATGGCAAACTAGTCCTTTTGCGCTGGTTCGATTTTTACCAGTGAAATCTGGGTGAAGAATAATGAGTAAGAATGTTCATACAAGGCTTACCCCTGTTTAGGACGAAAAAAGCGATATGTAAACAAAAAGTTTGATGTTACGTAAGATTGTGATGACTAGTGTGAGTATTTTGACAAACAAAATAGGGTTGTCACTTAACGACTTCGATCCGAACAGTTCTAAATTCGTACATACTTTTCGGCGCTCAAAGTAATGCAGCTCCGAGTTCGTAGTCATCTTCACTTCATGGCATAGGCAATCATATCTATTATGTAATATTTTGGGCATTTTTACATATTAAGGGATGCTGCTTCAGTAAAACAAATTGTCTGACATTTAGGTAACCAAAAAAGAATTTTGGCAATAGTGATATAAGTGGGCCTCGGCCGAGTTGACCTCTTCTCACAGCCCCTTTGACCAAGTCAGTTCCCTCACCATTGCTTCTACTTTCTGTTAGACCATGTGATTGCTCCTACCAATTACTACGTTTCCATGGTAAATGCAAGTGTATTTGGTCTCATTCCAGATGAGATGGAAATGTGGATTCAAATCAAATTGGATCCGATCCACATATTAGTGGGATTGGATAAAAATCTTGTTGCACAGATGTTGTTTGATCTCATTTTCAGATTGAATTCAACATGGAAATGGGAATGGACTCAAATCGACTTCAATTCCACATAGAAACAATAAATATTTGCTTCCATCTCTGAAATGAAATATTTTTCGCAAATGCGTTACTTTTGTAGCTTTTATTGGTGATGATCACAGCAAACTTTTCACATTCAAACTGTTTTTTTTGCCTCTTTCCTTTAAATTAGAAATAAATTAACATGTAAGGATTCTGGGTGCAATTTCCAGCTGGAAGGATGGGAATTGTTCTTTAGCCAGGATTACTTCCCAGATTCCCTAGAGTCTGCAAGTATGAATAGGAGTGGGAATGTGTGTGTGTGAATTTAAAGTAATAGCCCAGAGTAATACAAATCCACATGCCACAAGTGAGTGCTGAGCGATTGCTCCAAAGGTAAAGGATTTAGGAGTTAAAGACAGCTTATGTAAATAGAACATTTAAAAAAAGTTAACATGCATTCATTACACATGCAAATAATCCTTTCACTAATCCAAATTCTTTTAAATAAATAATTAATAAATATATGGATACTAAATGTGAGAAGTCATCTAACAACAAATTTATCACTTAAGTGATATGCATTGCAAATTTCCTCCTTTAAAATAAACATGAAGTAACATCCATCCACTTCATGCACAATTGATTCTTTCTCGGTCCCAAGCGTTTAAAATAAATAAATAATACAACTATGGATACTAAATGTGAGAAGAGTCAAATAACAACTTTGTCACATTATGTTGTAACATGTTCTCTTTACACATGTATCTCCACCTCTTCGTACCAAATATTTCACTTCGGCAATGCAGGTGGTAAGGAAATATACTACCTCCTGTCACATAGTAGCGGTGGAGTCACATGGTCGTGTGGATGCAGCACTGGAGGAACCGAATTGGTCGGATGAGAAGTCATAAGTGAGACTAACTTGGCTGGGGCCCAGACAGATCACTATTGCCAAATTCTTTCCAAGCTTATTTTGTGCCAAGCAGTATTTACAGGTCGAAAAGGTTGTATAACTGGCCAGGAGGGCTCAGGGCGCTGACCACGTCCTACCCTTCAGTACTGCACCCCACCAATGATGCCTGTAGTGGGCAGAGGTGGGGGACGCAGCGGCTGGGTGGCAAGCCTTTGTCCTTCATGGACTGTTGCGCTAGAGGTTTAGTTTAGTTTAGTATTTACAGGACAGAGAGCTCCAATAATTCCATTCATTTTACAATTTATTACAAAAAATTTGTAGTACTGCAATATGGTGTAAAATCATTGTAAAGTAAGCTACTGTAATGCCAATAATCATAAAAAATTAGCAACTTCAAAATGTAAATTCTAAGCTTTTCTTTATCATAGCGTAAACACACCGAAGTACATAATTATGTCATCATGGTTAGCAGCTGATGGTAATACTGAAAATGGAAAGTGTTTAATACTTGGGGTAATGAGCTCTTAGGCCTTTCCAGAGAAAGTGAAATGAGCCATAAGGTATTAAAAAGCATGTTGGCTCCCAGAATCATAAACTGAAGATCCAAAGAGTAACTTTTCCAAAACTTACCTGTAAAACTGCAGAAGAAATAAAAAATATGGATGCCAAAGTTAATGCTTTCCACTATTGTTTGAATCACCACATCTTTTGCTTGAACTAAAATGTTTTACACATAAAAGATTTGTCATAAAAGTAAAATAACCTTAAAGCTGATCCAAGTTTCCCTCCTCTTTGCCCAAAAATTCTGAATTACATTGATTACTTGCAGCAACATTTAGTCAAAAGTATTGGAAAGCACAAATGCTAATGGCTTCATTGCCAGATGCAAGGCACTAGAAAACAACAACAACATTTAGTCTGTAATTATTATTTATTTATGCCAACAAACTTACTGTTGGTGTTTTTAAACACACAAGCCGTGTGTGGGCAAAGTTTGAGAGGTAGAAGAGGTAAGCGGAAGGTCTGTGGTTCAAATCCCAGTTGTGGCATTGAATTTTTAAGTTCCAGTTCTACCTCTCAACATTTAGTCTCTTTCTGTAACCAAATAAGCAGTAGTGTTATAAATAAAGTATTTTGTTTATTCTGCAATGCTGTCAATTGGCAGGTGCATATCAGTGCCACTGGTGTGCCAGAATTAAAAACCATTGGTCTTGACAGAATTTGAATCCATGACCTTGTGATCAGTAGGGCAATGTCTATCCAACTGAGTCACCCAGACTGACAGTAGTGGTATGAAAGACATTTCATTAAAGTCACATGAATAGATATACAAGGCTATTATTTGAAGTACAATTAACAACTTTTTATAAGTGTTCAAATAATAATTGTTAATTAAGGCATAAACCTTGTCCATTTTATAGCCATCTTAAAAGTCATATTTTACTACAGTGTGGTATAGTTAAAAACAGCTTGTTTAAGTATAGATTGCACTAACAACCCTTACTTAAATGTTCCTTTTGCAGCAATTTGGTGTGGTTTTGAGTAAAACTTCAGTGAATTCTTAAGTCACACATGGTGACTGAACTGTCCTATGCATTTTGTACTTATCCTGAAGTGTATACAGCTTTCTTTGCTGCTTTTCCTTTACCGATAAACTTGTCAATGAAAATTTGCTTGGTTTTCTCAATGCTTATGCTAATGTTTATGCTTCCACAAGTTTCATCTTTGTTGTAATACTTGGCAAAGCCATGAGGCGTATCGGAAAGAATGTGAAACTGCCCAGTTTTTTACATGAGCTTATCACACAAATATGGCTAGACGTGTGTACACTCTGTTCAAATGCAATCATATCTTCAGGACAGCAATGTCTCATATATCGGCAGGCTCGAGATATCATCTATTTGTGTTCTATCACTGACTATACGCCAAGTTACTATTATTTCACTGTTGTAATAAACAAGATAAGATGCTATCATAGTGCCCAATAACCAAGGTCAATACCCTCATTGCTTTGCCAAGAGTATAAAGTGTCATTTAGCAGATTAAAACTGACATGTGGAATTAACCACATGAAATAAATCAAACGATGAAGAAAATTCCCAACAAGTGGCAATTGTAGATTGTTTGGTTGTTTACTCAATTCAGTATAATACATTTCTGTAAAAAAACTTCCAACAATCAAGTTGTCATGTTTGCATTCAAAATGGGAGACAGGCTTGCACCACCAGTTAGTTCAATTTTTGTAGAATCTTATTTAGGTAGGTGTACACTGAAGACCATCACTTAAAGTGTTAATCATGGACATCAGCAAAAGGAGAGAGGGGAAGGGAAGAGGAATTAACATCTTTTCAAACATTCTTCGCTCTCATTTTACTATTGTAATAGAAACCATGATAGCTGCTGGCATCAATTTCCTAGCTTCAGTCATCATGCAAGTGTAGACTTTGCTGGCTACTATTGCTGCACTAAGATCACTATGCTGCTAAGGAGTCATACCATTAGGGAGACTCAAAACATGTCAGCTTAGCTAAAAAAAAAACTGATGTGTTGCACTCACATGATTTTCTCTACTCTTGTACTAACCATTCTTACAAACTCTTATTCCTATATCTTCTTCGTGTTAGTTAAGATAAACATTTGTACAATATTGTACAATATTGTACAAATTATCTTATTGCTTATTTCCTTGTAGGTGCAAGGGGAATATTAGAATACAGTAGGCTTTGTATGATTGTCAAATATTTTAAAGCTTTGAGATCCTGTTCTCTGTGCACACTTAACATATAAAAAAATGAACAATGATGTTCCATTTCATGAGACTTTTAAGTTTTTCCAAACTCACACACATAACAAGGAATATCTCCGAAATGGTTTACCCTACAAGAAAATTTATTTAGACATAAATTGTGTATTTTAGCAAGATCTACATTTTTTGTATTATAATTTTGTATTATATATTGACTCAGGGGTCTCCGTCTAGGGGATATGTGAATAGCGACCACAAGGTACCCAAGCTGAGCAGAACATTACTTCCACTTACTGGTGTTTTGCTCCTCACTGTAACTTTTCTATCTGACCTTACCTTGGTCATCTCTTGTTCTCTTCCGACCCCGATGCTATTAGGGTTCCCGAGAGCTAGGGAGTCATTATTTTTCCAACCCCTCCATTTCTCTAATTTCTCTATAAAATCTTAACCCCTAACATGCTGACCTGTCATGGCATGTAATATGTCCTCTGATTGGTAATCAGAGGATGTGGTTGGTGAATTTATTTTGATAACTCTCCCGGTCAGGTTGGTGAGACCCGTAAACCAACGACAGGTGTGGTCCTCCAGACATTCTGGGGGTTGTGAGAGAGCAATGTGACTGCCAAAACATAAAAATATGGTGCTCTCTAAAAAGCGGTTACTATTACTGCTATTGCTCTCTTCCATATGTTCAGTGAAGAATATTGGAGAGCAAGAGGATTAATGACTTCATTGTCAGAAATCCAGCATTAGCTAACAACAACATTTTTTGTATAGTATGATTTGGTCTATTTCTAACGGTTTACCAGTTATGCAAAAGTAGTCCAGAGTAAATTCAACTACAGGGGGTATAGCCAGAAAATTCAAGATATACATTTCATTTTGTCATAAACATATCTCAAACGTATGACATTGTGATCAAAATTGTCAGAGCCATTTTCAAGAAAATCAAAATTTTCGAAAAATTTTCCATGTAAAGGGTAGTTTAGGGTGGGGCTATTTTCTTCAAAATCTTCGTGTTGCATCCTTGAAAGACATTAAACTTAAATAACAACTTTGGTTTTTAACCTACTTTTCGTTTTTGAGTTATGCTGTCCACAGACTGACACTGACACTGACACAGAGATACACACATCTTTTTCTAAAAATGCTTTTTTTGGATTCAGAGGGTCTCAAAACTGTATTTCTGAATTTTTGGGTGGAATACAATACTTTCCCTACTTACCAGTAGAGAAAGTAATAATAAATGATTAATTGGTAATTGGTCCTTCTATGCATTAAATAATAATTAATAGTTAATGAATCATAATAAGTTAAATTAGAATTGCTTGGTAGTAGCTTTTCTTGTAGCTGACTTAGTAATACACCTACCTGCTGTGCTAGAGGTCCCAGGTTCGATTTCTTGTTGGTGGGTGGGAATTTTTCTCTAATGAAGATTATTCCCTATCCTTTCCAGAGCCTGCAAGTATGAATGAGTGTGTGAATGTATGTGTATGAACTGATGCATAAAAAGCTCAGCATCCCAGAAACCCAATGATAACTGAGCGAGATGGCTCTGCAGTAACGTGTGAGACTCACATTTGGGAGGTCATGGGTTTGAGTCCTGTTTTTTGTTAACGTCCTCCAATGTAATGTCATATCGGACGGTGAATGAGTGAAATGGGTGAAATGATGCTCAAATGAGCCCGAAGTCCATAGAGCTTTAAGTTACCTAACATTCATCTTCTCAGGGTAAGGGAAAACCTCAATTGGTAAAAAACCTTATCCGGACAACTTACCCTAAGTGAGATTTGAACTCGCGACTTCTTGAATGTGAGGCAGACATGCTAATCATCACGCTACAGAGGCGAGCTTTGAGTCCTGTGGCCGACCTTCCTGATGCATAGGCTTTTTTCTGAATTACCAGTGCTGGGAAAGATAATTACATCCCACAAATTTCCCATCCCTCCATTTCATTTCACCTTCATTTCAGTCTGGTCTTTCAAGGTCAGAAGCATTGGCGATGTCCAGGTTTAGTGCTGCTGTATGGGAACTTTACAAACTATAACAGCCATAACTGCCACTCTTGGCAGATGGGTGGCATTATTGTCACCTGACCTATGTCTGCTTGACAAATCCTGGAGATGAAGAATCTCCTGAACGCATTATGGACCCCCACACTACTTGCTCTGGTTCCAACATGCCCATAGGGTACTCTGATTTATTCCCTTCCTCCTGACATTCAGGTCAGTATGGAATTCCCTCCGTCCATTCTCTGCCTCTAATCTACACTGATGACCTCAGCAGTTTTGCACCATTTAAGCACTATTACTTGCTTCTAGCTCTAATCCAGTGATAAGCATATGTTCCAAAGGTAAGGCACCAATATGACCATTGAAGAGAAAAGTGGTATACCAGGTGACCCAACTCATCTGTCTTTGGCATAAGTAGATATTTCTTCATGCATTAAAACATTAAAGCAGAATGCAATGGGGCAATTGAGGAGCATTTTTTCAAAAGTTGATAAATGTAGAAAGTAAATTTTTGGTGAAATGCCTTTTTTATATATCATGCCGAAATACTAATTATATAAACAAGATAATTTAATATTTGCACTGTGTTTCTAAGCACAATTCTGAATATGTGTTTGACTTTTCTGAACTTTTCACTCTTTATATCAAAATAAATGGACAAACTTTGCAAGCTTTTTCAAAAGTCGATAAATGCAAGGACAGAAGATAAAAGTTCTGTTCATATACGCTGAAAGTATTTTTTTTATTTTGCATATTTTTATCTTTTTAACACTAACTGCAAAGAAGGATGCTTTATTGTTCTTTTTGCATGGAAATACAATGGCCTACTACAATATAGCATTTTTGTATCATTAATTTTTCATACATGTTTGAAAAACGGAAGTGCAAAATAGCGAGAAACATTATTGAAATACAACATTTTTATTGATAAGCACATTTAGTGTTTTTTAAATCTTTTTAACAATAATTACAAAGAAGGCTGCTTTATTTTTTGTTTTGCATACTAATACAATGTTATACATAATACTGAGATACAATACTTTAGTATTGTACTTTAGTACTACACTTTTCCATAAATTTTTGATAAGATGTGCAAAATAAATATTAAAACACAAATAAAATACTGCCTACAACAGTACTAAACTGGCAACATATGGATCTCTTTCAACAATGTTCTTATAAAAATCTTCTGCTTCTTCTGGTACGCTAAAATGCCTCGTAAGTTTCAAGACATCCTTTCTTTTTTTTCCTTGCTGACCATGTTCTTCTTTTCCAAGGTGGTTGCTTTCCTCACTTCCTGGCTGTAGTTTCTGGATTTTCGTACCTCAACCTCTACAGGACTTCCGTTATAAGTGTCTGATACTGATAACAATACCTTCTTCTTAGACTTTTTTCATTAGCCATCACTCGCTGAACAGTTATTTTGAAAGGCATCTTAGATTGCAGGGCTTTTAGCGCACTGGACTTGAGATACTTTGCTTCCCAATTTTTATTTAGTACCTTAATTATGCCATGCTGTTCCAGCACTTCATAATATTTGGTAGGTGAAAGAATTTCCTCCATTTTTCGGTAGTCTTTTTCCACTCTACCAAAGGCCCTGTCGGGAGGTATATAACTGTGTCCACGAAATGAGAAATAATGCACCAGTTTACTAAATTTTCTGCTTTCTTCCATAAAGGCCATTAACAGGGGAAAGTTTGCATTTAAACGAGCATGCTATTGAACAATAACATTGAGGTTAATACAAGTGATTCAGAAAATGATATACAAGTAACTGAATGCATAGATGTGAGACAGAATATTAGAAGACCCCAAAAGAAAATCGTTCATGTGAATGTTTGTTAAAAGTGTAATTTGTTTTTTGATGTTGGTATGATTTGGTTAAATGGCGAAAGCGTGTTGCAAATGCTCATTATTACGAACAACTAAGTTTGCCCAAAGACGTCATAAATCTTTCCATATTTGATTTTAATATATATGTATAAATATTAGAATTATGTGTTCCATAATAAAAGTAGGGGAGGATGATTAGGGATAGCTTCCCTAACGAGAAAGAACTATTTGATGGACGCATACGCGGATGTATATGAAAAAGGCGGTGTCGCGTCAAATGACGCCAAAAAACTGTTCACTCGCGTGTGTGTGTTCGAGCTGAAAGGACATATTTAGGTAGCGTGAACATAGAATTTTCACCAGACTTTCATCAAGCATTGGTTCCACTAAATGAGAAGGTGGAAGCATTTTAAATCATTTAGAATGGTGCTCAGAGAAATTATTTAATGTAAAGTATCGATGAAGTGTTAATAAAATAATACATTGTGGTGAAGAAACATCGTGTGATTTTTCATTCCATCCGTTACCACGATCTAGATAGAAAACGAGTCTCATAGCACAGCACATTCTGTAAATATAATTGCAAAAACAGCACCAGATGGTAGGAAGTCCAGGTTGAAAGTGAAAGCACCCTAGAAGTCTAACAAGAACAAGAAAATACCAGCTATTGTCTGTTCACATGTGCTACCAGACATACCAGTGAACCCAAAAGCTTTGGGGAGAAAAGAGTGCAGAGCTGCTGATCTTACTTATGATGATATCACAACTTTTCACCATCGTGTAAATAGTTTAAACAAAACTGATATATGATAATAATAATAGGAGCTTATATTGTGTGTAAAACATATTCCTATTATTGTTTCTGGTGGCAAGTGTTTGTCCAGGGTTTCTTTTCTTTATTTCTTTCTCACATTATCACTGACAATGACGTCCCGCATTGTTGTCCCTTCAGGTCTCTCAGAAGCTTGCATTGTTAGCGTTTATCGACTTTTGCTTTAACTGACTGAGAGCAAATATCGAGCTTTGCAAAAACTCAAAGATTTCAACACCCGATAACAACAGCAAATATCGGATTTTGACAAAACCGGTTCAGCAGTTCATGCATGACAATAAGCTTTATATGTAACCGCAAAAATCTGAATTTCGATCAAATAAGCATTTATCCACTTTTGAAAAATGCTCCTCAATTCCAGTTATATGCATGGCACTGGCATATGCAAACTTTATTCTGCTCCTCTTGCTTCAGAGCAAAGATGAGCAATGCAAGGCTTGAATAGTGTGTAATAGTCAAGAACAGTGTGAAAAACTGAAAAGGTCCTAAAATATATTCCAATTTAGTTAGTCTTTATTTTTGAGAGGATGAGCACACTTTTTTTAGATTGACAAATGATTGAAGGTTTTATTTTAGTTGTTCTTATCTGTCCTTAGAAATGCAATGTATAACATGCACATGGTTTTCTGTGCTTGCTTTTCTTTTACAAAATACAAACATATTACTTTCTGTACTCCCTCTTCTGCAAACAATTCATTTGAATTTCTATTTGTTTGATGTTTCATTTGCATGGGTTGCTCTGCTCACTTTAGTTTTACACAACACATTAACATGTTCTTCTCTACTTGCCCTTCAACACACAATTCATCAGTTTTCTATGATTGAAATAGAAATGCAATGTATTACATTCACACAGTTTTCTCCTCTTGCTTTTCTTTAACGTAATACATTTGCATGTACTTCTCTACTCACCCTTCAACATACAATTCGTACAATTTTCTGTGATTGGAATAGAAATGTGTATTACATTCACACAGTTTTCTCTACTCACCTTTCTTTTGCGAAACAATCACAATTCTTTATCTACCCACCCTTCAACATACAATTCATACAATTTTCTATATGTTTGACATATAAATGCAACATATTGCATTCACATGGTGTTCTCTACCCCCTTTCCTTTCATGTGGGGCCCTAATGATCAAGTTGTCGATGAGCCCTTAAACCCGACACACTCACTCACTCACTTTCCTTTCATGTGTTCTTCTCTACTCATTCTTCAACATAAGTTTATATAATCAATATATATGTTACGTATTACATGTTAACAAACTAAATGAAGTGCAATTTTACTTAATTATGGTGCAAACTTATAAAATCTAAACACAAAATAACTCTCGGCTTCTGATCAACAAAATCTTTATTTGCGTCCTTAGCAACAAACAACAAAACATCGCTTCTCTTTTGCAAAGAGAATACAATCTAACACACAACATTCTCCCACCTTGCAATTTTAGAACTTCAAAAAATTGCAACACGAGAGGCTCATTCATAAAATCTTGCAGGGCGCTTCACTAATCTCCCACTACGAGTAGACAATATATCTCTGCACTGTGAGGTCCCATTGAGATCTTCTCTCTGTTCTGAGGAATCAGTCTTCGGGGTAGTCTCCTCAGATAATTGTGTAGAACACTCTAAGGGAACCAAACGTTGAACAGGACGCATTATAATTCCATTCTTTGTTCGAACCCTTACAACACGAGTTCGCCCATCCTTTCCAGGCAGGAGTTCCTCAATTACTCCGAGCGGCCACTCAAGTCTCTTCAGGTTGTCTGCTTCAACTAATACAACATCCCCTTTCTTCACGTGATCATGCTGGTTCCGCTTGAGCAGTAACTGTCCAAGGTACTCTCTACGGAATCGCTGACGCAGTGTATTTCTTAACTGCAGACAATATGCTGCCCTTCTTTTAAGTCGGTCTTCATCTATCTGATCAAGATCTGCTACACCTATTTCTTGAACCTCCTGTAAAAACAGGGCGGGCGTGATAGGCCTTAGGTCATGAGGATCTTCAGTTTCTGCAGTCAGAGGGCGGCTGTTAACAAGGGCTTCACACTCACATAGCAGAGTCAGTAATTCCTCAATAGTTAGGCACGATTTCCCAAGGACCTTACGCAGGGCATCTTTCACAAGTCCAATCAATCTCTCCCACCACCCACCCCACCAGGATGCTGTGGGTGGATTAAACTTCCATGTGATACGTTGGATGCTGCTATACACTTCTATTTTATGCCAGTCAAGTTTAATCATCATATTATGGGCACCTCTAAAATTCGTTCCATTATCACAGAAGATTGTGGAAGGCCTTCCTCGGCGTGAAACAAATCTTCGTAAACCTTGAAGAAATGAATCTGTGGATAGTGACGTAAGCAGTTCCAAATGTATAGCACGATAAACTGCGCATGTGAACAGGCAAATCCATACCTTCTGACCATCCTTCACAAATAATGGGCCAGTTAAGTCAACACCAACAATTTCAAAAACCTTTGCATCTCTCACACGATCTTTTGGTAGAGGTGGCGTAGTGACCTTCAGTCGTTCTCTCTTGTACCTCCTACAGATGACACATCTTCGTATGGTTGACCTCACAATCCTTCTTCCATTTAGGATCCAAAATTTCTCTCTGAGAATACCCAACAGAGTCTGTGGTCCAGTGTGTCCATGTCGAACATGAACATCATAAATCAGTTGCTGAACTACAGGACTGTCTGCAGGTAAGACAGCAGGTTGTCGGAATTCTGGGATGTCATCTCTCTCAATTATTCTTGTCTTCACTCGCAGAATGCCATGTTCATCCAGGAATGGCACCACTGATGTAAGTTTCTGATCCTCAATTCCATGGAAATGCTGTCTCTGAATCAACTTAATCACTGTTTTTCCACTCTCTTCTATCTCTGAACATGTAAGTTCTCCTCGCTGTGGACTTGTAGACTTACAGTTTGAGACGAATCTTTTAATCCATCCAATGAACCTGACTATTTTCTCAAATCGAGAAAAATATTTGTAGTACCAGTCTGAGTCCTGTGAATTTTCCGATACCAAGAGAACTGTAGCGGATTTTCGCCTCTCAAGCACGATTTCTTCTTCATTTACGCTACAACAGTCTGTAGGCCACTCACTCATGGGACGGTATAGCCAGGATGGTCCCTCCCACCATTTTGACGCCAGGAGTTCTGCTGTTGTACATCCCCGGGTAGGCAGGTCAGCAGGATTCAGCACACCTGGTACGTGTCTCCAACATTCCTTTTGTGTCAGTTGTCTGATCTCTCGAACTCTGTTCTCAACAAACACTGACCACAGAACTTCTCGTTTTATCCATGCCAATACTGTTGTCGAATCAGTCCACAAATAAACATCTTCAACATTAATATCATTTTTTATAGATGATAACAAACGTGTATTAATTGTAGCTGCCATTAATTCAAGACGCGGAATAGTAGGTCGAGGCAGTGGAGCCACCCTCGATTTCGCTTGGAGGAGTTGAACACGAACTCCTGTCTCGGTGCATGCCCGCAGAAATATCACTGTTGCGTAGGCATCTCGACTGGCATCACAAAAAGCATGCAGGCTGCAATTCAGATGTGTCTCTGGAAGCCTCCTAGGAATCTGTAGTCTACTGATTTTTTCCAGTGCAGTGAGCCACCTTTTAAACTTAGTTAAGATTTCCTTAGGTATCTCAGCATCCCAGGAATATTTATGCAGTTCTTGGAGCAGTAGCTTAGGCAATAACATAACCGGAACTGCAAATCCAATTGGATCGTAAACCTTGTGTACAACTGACAGCATCACTCTTTTCGTTATCTTCTCTGGTGACAGTTCCTTTAGGTGATCACAGTTTAAACTAAGAGTATCGTCCGCACGATTCCATCGTATTCCCAGAACAGACGACATCTTATCCTCACCTTCATACACAATATACGAGCTCTCCCACCCTCTAAGCTCAAATTGGTGACGAGCAAGAACATCTTGGGCAACTCTAATGAACAGTTCTAGTTCACCTTCATTCGAAACACTTGTTACACAGTTGTCGACATAAAAGCTCTCTTTCAGTTGTTCAATAATGCCAGTGGTTAAAATATCTTCATTTTCCCGTGCATCTTTCAAGGCATTTTGCAAGAGATGTTCAATTACAGCTCCCAGCAGAAAAGGGCTCGATGTCACTCCGAAAACTACTCGTTTGTGTCGGTATGTTCTGATTTTATCTTTTCCCCATAGGAATCTCAGAAAGTCACGATCTTTAGGTGCCACGGAAATCTGAAGAAAGGCTTTACGAATATCAGCAATAACACCAATTTTTTTCTTCCGGAACTTGATGAGGAGAGAAGGAATAAGCTGAATCAGATTTGGGCCCTTTTCTAAACAGTCATTTAGAGAAGGACTATTACCCTTTCTTGCCGAGGCATCAAAGACTGGTCGAATAGGTGTTGTTGATGAATTCTTGATAATAGGTCGATGAGGCAAGTAGTGACCACAAATGTCTGTCTCAATGGCTGGAATTTCTTCTATTATTCCTTCATCTAGCCAACATTTAAAAACTTTATCATATTCTTCTAAGTATCCACTCGCTTCCAGTTTTCTTCTAGTAACTTCCAGTCGTTTTGCTGCTAAGTCGTATGCAGAATCCAAAGGGAAATGATCATTCAACCAAGGAAGCTGAACTTCATACCTTCCATCTTCGTTTATCTTTACTGTTTCGATGAAGTTCCTCCTTGCTTGTTCCTCCAACTGCTGTTTCTTCCTTTCTATTATCGGATCCTGTATTCCTAGCACGTCCAATTCCCATAGGTTGCAGATCTTTTCTAGGTTGAGTAGAATAGGTGTTGTCTCACTCTGCTTACTTGGTATGAACATGTCTTGACTGAATACAGTCCACCCTAAAGCAGTCTTCATAGCACTCAACCCTCCTACTCTTTTGCACTCGTCGGAGAGTACCGATCCCAAGAAGTCTGCACCAATAAGAATCTCGATATCTTTATCCTCTCCTACATCCAGATGAATAAGTCTTAGCTCCTTCACTTGCTCTGCTGTAAGACGAGGTACATGAGTACAAATAATATGCTGACCAAGGGCAGTTAATTCTAACTGATTAGAATTATCTAGATTCTGAAGGACAACCTTAAATACTTTGTGTTCTACTGCCGATTCGGTCCGACCTCCAAAAACAGAATGATTCAAAGTGATCTTCTGAGTTGCTTTAAGTCCTATTCTCTCCACTAAATCTTCTGAGATATATGAATGTTGAGATGCTGAATCCAGAAGAGCACGCACAACTTCCACCTTATATCCAAAAACTATTTTAACTATGATTGTCTGGAGGTACACACAAGAATAATTAATACAAAAATTAGTAACTGACTTCGATTTTAATTCTGCCTGTCTTTTTTCCTGTAATTTCTTTTCGGAGATATCACACATGATTGGATAGTGCTGTCGTTTACAGACATTACACGAGAGACGCATGTGACATCTTCTAGCAGTATGTCCAATCTTGAGACATTTAAAACAGGCACCTTTCTTTGACAACTTTGTCTTCTTTTCTTCAGATGTCATCCTTTTAGCCTGTGGACACCCCGACGACAAATGGTTCTCTTCACCACAGAAAACACAGACACTTAATACTCCTAGAGTTGCCACTAAGCCCTGTGCAGTAGGACTTGGACATTTCTTCAAATATTTTACATTCTTCATTGTATCAGTTACATTAGCGTTACTAATCTTCCTCGTAAGTTGCAGGTACTCGTCATTTTCCACTTCAGATTTCAAAAACTTTAAAATATTTTTCAGTTTCTCCTGTGACCCATATTCTCGCATATTTTCTTCTTTTCTTTGCCAAACGCGGATAAGTTCATCACTTAAACATGACTCCACTAGAGGGAACAATAATGCAGCGTAGTTGTCTGTTGTTAATCCCATTGTTTCTAAGGACCTGACATTAACCTCAATCTTGTCATACAAAACTGAAAGCGGCGGCTTTTCTGTCACTAGATTAATTATATCCCTCACATAAATTTCTATTAGCAAGTCTCTACGTCCATAGCGCTCTTCTAATAGTTGTACAGCTTTAAAATAATTCTCGGCAGTCGGGGGAAATCCATTTACTAGCTCGTAGGCTCTCGTACCTGGGGTCATAGATTCTCTTAAATACAAAATTTTTTCTACGTCCTGTAATTCATTACTTTCATGAATTCTCTTAAACTGTGCCCAGAATGGTAGCCATTGCTTAATATCTCCCGAGAATTTGACAAGTGACAACTTCGACAATTTCGTGAGCAATCTGCTGGATTGGGACGTATCTGACCTCACAGAAGAAGCATCACACTGCACTTCAGCTCTTATAGACTTTTCATACTCACATTTAGCTATTACCCACTTGTCACGGTATGCTTCTATTTCTTCAAACTCCGTAGCTTCATCTTCACTTTCAACTTCGCGGACACTGCAAGCTTCACGGATTCGTTCGTCAAGTACGAATAATCTATCAGCTTTGTCTTCAAGGATCTTAAAACATGTCAAAATATCTTCATGTACCATATTGTCTTCCTTGATCTTGCTCTGAAATGCATTATAAGCTCGAGAAAACGAACGGCGTAATTGTGTTCTTTCTCTTTTTAACGAGATCACTTCCACCATTTTATTACGCCTGTCTATATTTCGTTTTGTTTTCATCAATTAAAATAACTGCACAACCTGTCCTGTCACGGTCGCCAGATGTTACGTATTACACGTTAACAAACTAAATGAAGTGCAATTTCATTTAGTTATGGTGAAAACTTTATAAAATCTAAACACAAAATAACTCGGCTTCTGATCAACAAAATCTTTATTTGCGTCCTTAGCAACAAACAACAAAACATCGCTTCTCTTTTGCAAAGAGAATACAATCTAACACACAACAATATATATAAAAAAAAGGATGTTGAGATATATGAAATAGATAAACTCTAATATTGGTTGATCATTCACCATGAAAATTGGCACATCTAAGTGTCTTTTCATGGAGGTTTTTATGCTATCCATTTTATTGTGCAACATATTCACTTGGTTTTCTGTATCTGCTTTTCTTTTACATGGCACATTCACATGTGCTTCTCTGCTCCCTCTTCTACAAACAGTTGGTACAATTTTCTCTATGTTTGAAATAGAAATGCAACAAATACGCCACTGCTTTTTTTTTTTTTTTTTTTTTTTTTTTTTGCGAACTTTTCTCTTACGAAACACAATCACGTTTTTTCCCTGTTTCTCTTCTGCAAATAATTCATACAATTTTTGTTATGTTTGAAACAGAACTCCATATATTGCATTGACATGGCTTTCTCTACTTCCTTTTCTCCTTGTGGTATTTATGACTGTTTAACAATGTGTTTGTATAATGTCATCCCCATGTTTTTATTTATTTTTTGTTCTTTATAGTATCCTAAAATTCAATTCTTTATTTGTGCACATTAAGTAATATTTTTTAAATGTCTCCAAAGAAATGCAAGGCTATTGGGAAGTGCAACCTAAATCTACAAGTTGTGGGGATAAATTGTTAAACCACGGGCAACACTGGGTGTTTCAGCTAGTTAAATCATAAAAATTAATTAATTTTTGTTGATTAAATTAAAGATGTAAACAGATGTAAGTGATTGACATATTAACATATAATAGATTTAAATGTATAACCAAAATATCACAAGCACTTAATGTTAACATTGTAATATATTTATCTTGTTACAGGGTATGCCATTTATGGAGCTTCATGTTTACTTTTGCCTACTTGATTTTCTTCAGAACAACGGAATATGTAGGCATCCCATATCCTCCTGCTCATACAAATTTAGTACAAATGATGTTGACACTCAAGGTGAGCAAAACTTCATTTTTGAAGTTAAGTCTTCTGTAAAGTATTTATTATTAAAAAGGGAAGTAGCAAGATTATTCACGAATGTGTAAGTGTAATTTTGCAAGAATCAGGGTTTCCAGTATCCTGGAAAGTCAGGGAATCACAAAAGAGTAGGGAAATTCAGGGAAGTAATAAAAGAAATTAGCATCTCTTAGGGTAAGTCAGGGAAATCGATTCCAGATTATCAGTGTATGGTAATTTATACTGATCAAAAACTACATATCAAGAGAATTAATATATTTTAAAGTTCAGTTTATTTAGTTCTAATTTTACACATTTTGAGCTATCTTTGAACTTGAACAGGTCTCTGCAATATATTTTTTACAATTATATTTTGTTGCTGGGTGTATTTGGATCATGTTCGTATTATTCTTTATTTATAATCTTTTATTTTTTCATTTATCATAAATCCCTTTATCTTTATTTACCTACACCACCCTTTCTTTATAATATATTTTTTTGCTCTTTTTTTGTTGTTTCTTAATATTTTCTATTCTCACTCACTATTAACACTTTTCTCCTTTTCTTTCTTTCGCACCATGTACCCTACTTTGCGGATGCTTCCTTAGTTTCACTTTTACAATCACATAGTTAATTTGAGAGAGCATAGGGTTTCACAGCCAGAGTCAATATATTATTTCCGGGCTGTTATACCAAATAACTCCTAGTTACATAATTAATTTGTTTTAACATATTATCATCCCTTTTACTCCTAACTGCAGGCTTCAAAACCATTTGCTCTGTCTCGTCACATGCCGAGGTGTGTATGTGTGTTGCTAATTTGTTCTTGTGCTTTTTACATTTTTGGGTCTGTTATTTCATGTGCAATAAACCACTCACCTATAGCCTTATCTTTCTACATGCAATAGATCCTTTTCTGATTTCCTTTCTTTTCACAACTACTTTACACCTGTTTCTTTGTCTTCCCACTTACCCACATCCACTGCCATATCATCACTCATATTTTTTCCTCCTTTTTTTGGAATTGCCCACTTGCACTTTCTACTCACTACCCTAATAACCTCACTTATTATTTCACTCTTTTCCTCTTCTTTAGTCTTCTTCTCCTTCCCCTTTTCTGTCTCTTCCTACCTCAGCCAGAACGTCACTCAAAGTTGTTTCTCCCTCCTGTGCAACACACGTGTTGCATGCACATTTTGAAGAGTCCACATTTCTTCATTCTTCATCTCACCAGTTACTGTCAGTCTTGGCACTCTCTTGATGATATGTAAAAGCAAAAAAAGCTGTAGAGCCAAGTGTAAACAATGCGAATATAAAAGGCCTTTTTTTTTTAATTAACGTTCTCCAACGTAATGTCATATCGGACGGTGAATGAGTGAAATGGAATGATGCTCAAATGAGCCCGAGGTCCATGGAGCTATAAGTTACCTGACATTCATCTTCTCAGGATAAGGGAAAACCTTGGAAAAAAAAAACCTTACCCGGATAACTTACCCTAATCGAGATTCAAACTTGCGACCTGTTGAACGTGAGGCAGACACGCTAACCATCACGCTGCCGAGGTGGGCTATGAAGGGCTAAGGACACAGAATGAAGAAGCACAAAGAAAAATGCATAGAAGCCAATAGTGGTAAGATTAAGTCTGATCTGTTATTGTGGCACTAACAGCTCCTTAGTACACTTTCTCACAATTAAATCGATTTATAAATTCAATCTTTTCTTCACTTAATTTTGCATTTCCGATTTTGTGTCAGGCTATTTTTAATTTTTAAGAGAAAAACTATGTGAAAGATGCTTTAAAATATTTAAGAGAAATTTATTTTACTTTCATTAGGTCCCATTTACATGCTTTATTTTGACTATACCCCGGCCGCCGTAAGTTTGCACTTGACAGCTAGCAGTTAAGTTGGTGCACTTGCATTCCAGCATTCGAGAACAGGTTGTACAGGTTCTCCTGTACGGTATGTTTATTTGCACAGCACCTAGCCGCTAATGCGACTTTATCTGTGCAGTAATAAAGGTGTTGTAATGTTTTCAAGCTTTTGTGTCTTGGGCAATGGTTTCTTCCTGTATACCTAATTTTGGGTACAGTAAGGGGGCAGGAATAGGTGTTGGGGTAGGTATGTGTTAGATGATGGGAGTGGCATTACCATTATCCAAGGGCGTCCTTGGGTAGGCGGTAACTTTTCCTTCTACGAGGTGCTCTGTGGTCGTGTTGACCTAATGCCCGTACCAGCTGATTGGTGTGGGAGTTAGGTTTGGAGTGCATGGTTCGGGATCGCTCCCTTACCAAGTCCATGATGTAGGGAAGTCCTGACTGATTGTGAAGGATGTAAGACGGGAATCTGCGCCTGGTATCATATATAGTTCTTAACGCCCTATTCTGCACTGTCTGCAGTTTACATATGGTAGGGGGTGCCGCTGATCCCCAGGCTTCGCAACCGTAGAAGATGAATGGCAGAATGATTGCCCGGTAAATGCACAGTTTTAGGTGAGTGGGCATGGTGGATCGGAGGATAGGGTAGAGCTGTCTGAGCGCAGCATGACCAAGCCTGGCCTTTGTGCGGACATGTGGAGTGTATGCTAGCCCGCGGTCGAGGAGAACGCCTAAATATTTGGTGGAGGTTACCCATGGGATATTTTTCCGCCTGAGCCGAAGTGACCGTTCTGGCCACCAATGGTGAACCTTACCAAGGAGGAGTGCGGAGCTTTTCCCCAAACTAATAGCCATTCTCCACTTCTTACTCCAACGGCCGACGGCGTTGAGTTTTCGTTGAAGGGGAGGGAGGCAATATCTCACATTCTTTTTTTCTGCCATGATGAGGACGTCGTCCACATACTGGCATGTCGCAGTGTGTTGTTCCGTGTGGAAATTGGACATGTATGCTGCGAAGAGTAGCAGGGAGAGTACACTGCCCTATGGGACTCTTACTGCTATGTCTCTTAGTGTGGACAGTTTTCCTTCCACTTTCACTCTGAAAGTGCGTTCCTGAAGGAAGCTGCTAATTATTGTGAGATGTGGGGGAGGGATGTTTGCCTGCTTTAATTTGTACAGTAGGCCTTGGTGCCAAGTTGTGGCGAATTCCTTTTCCACGTCCAGCAGAACTGCTATGGTCTTGATGTTTTCCTGGAAACCCAGGGAAACCATCTCGGCCACATGCAGCAACTGCTTGGTCGTGCAATGACCCTGACGAAAACCAAACTTGTGATCCAGTAGGAGTTGCCTATCCTCAAAAGGAGGCGTTAGGCAGGTAAGGAGCAACTGCTTAAAAACTTTTGAGACAGTTGGGAAAATGGTGATGGAGCGGTAGTTGTTAGGAAAGACTGGGTTCTTGCCTGGTTTCAAGATACACACCACCCTTGCCTCCTTCCAGAAAGCTGGAAAGTGACGGAGACATAGGCATGCATTGAAAATCTGGGTCAAGCGGACGACAGCCTTTTTGGGTAGGTGCTGGAGCATGAGCGCCGTGACGCCGTCATGTCCAGGGGATTTATTTGGGTTTAGACTTTGGATTTCGGAGATCACCGCTTTCGGGGTGATTATAGGAACCTGGATCTCATCGTGTAGCAGCCGTGGTTCCTCATAGAGGTAATCCACGGTTGCTTCCACAAGTTCAGTAAAGTCTTCGTCTTGTGGGTCCTCCCTGGGTTCAAACTGTACCTCATGGTGGTCTGCGAACACAGTGGCTTTCTCATCTGGCCCGAAGGCCCACGAGTGCCATGCAAGGGTGCTGGTATTGGGTCTTGTCCTTCCTCAAGGCCCTTATAATTCGCCATGGTTTCTTTTCCTGAAGGTTTACATTCTGAAGAGTATTTTCCTAGGCTGTTGTTCTGTTGCCTTACCAGGGTTTTGAGCCTCTGGTATACTGCTCTTATCCTGGGATGACGGAAACGCTGCCATAGCTTCCAAACAGTTGCCTTGGCTTTTAACATTTGTCGGAGTTCTATAGGTAAGGTTCTAGGGTCTGAGGTGTTGGTGGGAATGCGGTGAGTATGTGCGTGGACCGTATTTAGGATCTGGTGGGAAAAATCTGTCGCTGCCGCTTCCAGCGCTTCGAGATCATCGATGCGTGGTCAAGGGTTGATGGAATGGTTGAGTTCTAGGATGGCTACTGTGGAATCCACCATGACAGGGTCGTGGTCGGAATCCAGCTCATTAACTGCGAGAGGTCAAAATGCAATGGCATGTTTTTGGTGATCATGCTGTCTAAGAACCTGCCGCGGGCCGGATGGAATGTTGGACCTCTCGGCCCGTGCACGACAAGTTTTGGGTCTCTGCTGATGAGGCAGTAGAGCCCGTGCCCCCTCTGGTTGCTAGTGTGACTACCAGAGCCCATGCTTCGCATTGAGATCTCTGTAAGCCATGCATGGACACCTTTTGCGTGGTGATTCAGAGCCTGTCTGTACGACGTGTAATATTCCAATCTCTGTCGCACATGTCCTTCTTGATTGTCCGCGATACGCTCGTGAGCGCCAGTCCTTTGGGCTGGGCCTTACACTGTGGTCAGTTTTAGGCAACGACCCAGTATCTGTAAATACAGTGCTGCGGTTTTGTTCCACAATTGATTTTATGAAACAACTGTAAGGTTATTTTATTTCAGAGATTTTAGCCTTTTAGATTGCCTTATTTTAGGGTTTTTTACTTTGTAGCAATTTTAAGTTTCAGTTTTTAGCATTTTAAATTTAACGTTTTAATAGTTGTTTAGCTGCTTTTATCTATTTTAACTTTAGCGTTTTTTTTTTTTTTAATGGATGATATTTTAACACTTTACCGTCCGTAATTTAACTTTTGGACTCAGGGCCCTAATGACCAAGTTGTCGACGGGCCCTTAAACCCGACACTCACTCACGCGTTGAGATCTCCAGCGATGCAGACTACTGGGTGTAGATTAAGGAGAGTGGTATAATCTGCTTCATAGAAGCAAAGATCTGGACGGTCATAAGCCGCAATCAACAGCGTGTTCACACCGCCAATGGCAAGCCTAATGTCAGTAGCCTCCACGTGTTCAAGGGCAGGAAGAGGAAAAGGTGTGTGAGTGATAATTAGGGCTAGGAAGTTCATGCATTTGTATGTTATTTCATAGGGGTTAAAAATGTATGCTTTTACTTTATGTGCACGAATTATGGAATTTTAAGTTATTTGGACGTGATTTTATGGTGCATATAACTGCATATTTTCTTGATTTTGATAAATGCATATTATTTCAATACTATAGCCTCTATATAGCATATTTGAATGATTTTTATGGTTTTTTTCCACCTGGATAATATTTTTCATTTTGGTAGTGTTGCATATGATAATGGAATTTGCGAGGTGGCGAGAAGCAATGCTGAGTCATGTTGTTATGTAGTGAATCCCCTGTTTCCATCCTTTCATTATATGTATGTGCGTAGAGAATAATCAGTGCGTCATCTGAGAGGTTTATATTAACAAAGATAAGGTGCAGGTCAACGTTTTGAGCAGTACGATTATAGCAACGCTTGCCTCTGCGTGGTCTTCAAATGTAACAGTGTTGTGAACTGGTTCCCTCCAAATTAAATTAGGCATATAAAATGTTAAAAAGCTCTTCAAATGCCGAAAATAAAACCAACTTAGAGTGCTAGGTTAATTAATTTACAGAAAGAGTTTTCGGGTGATTTAATATCTACAGATAATAGGGTACTGTTCTGTGAAGCGTGTGACAAAAATATAGGGAGTGAGAAAAGATTTCAAATAGTTCAGCACATAAACACAGCAAAACATAAGGAGAATTTAAACAGAAAACTCGCAAACAAATAACCTGTTCTAAAACAATTAGTAGAGTGTTCAGGAAGTAGGGTTATTGAATTTTCTTATGACTTGTGCCAAGTATTTTTAGCTGCTGATATTCCCTTGTTCAAAATTAATAATCCGATATTTAAAAACTTTCTTGTCAAGTGTACTCAATAACATGTGCCTGAAGAAAGTCCACTGCGTAAGACTTATGTAGGGCATTGTTACAATAACGTATTGTCAAATATACAAAATTTAGCGGATCAGTTTGTGTGGTTGTCTGTTGATGAAATCTCTGATTCTGAACGCCGTTCTATTGCTAATATAATCAATCGTGGGTGCCTTAAATAATGAACAAAAGACTACAGCTTATCTCCTTAATATGTGCAAATTGTCGGCCACTGGCAATGTAACTGTGTCACAGCTTGTGATGGACTCTTTGAAATTACAATGCCCCTGTGGAATCGAATACAACTGGTTGCTTTTATTTGTTACCTTATATGGTAAAATCAGGAAAAACTCTGAAAGGTATTTTTCCTAACTTAATTCATATAACTTGTTAGGCACACGCTCTTCATCGAATTTCTGAGACAATATACGCGATTCTTTCCCACTGGTAGATAGATTTGTGTCCAGTACAAAGAGAATATTTGTTAAATCTCCTAAAAGAGTTAAGTTGTTTAGATCAACAGCACCTAATATCCGACTTCCTCCTGCACTAGTGTTATCTCGATGGGGAACATGAGTCGATGCAGTTTTATATTCTGCTGAGCACATAGAAATAATCAAAGAAGTTATTAATTAATTGGACTCGAACGATGCTTTATCAATACAAACTGTGCAAAATATTCTGTCAGGCACTGGGTTAAAGAAGGATCTTAGTTTCATATGTGCCCATTTTTTTGTTACCAACAGCCATAACGGCATTGGAAGGTGTAGGATTTCCTTTACATGAATCACTTACAGTGCTTGAAAAAACAATATGTGATCTAAGTTCGGTTCCTGGTAGCATAGGACAAAAAGTGAAAGAGAAAGTGAATTATGTAATTTCAAAAAATTCTGGTTATAAACAGATGTGGGATATGTGAGACATCCTCGAAAGAAAACCATGTGTCACACCAAGAGAGTTGACTCTTCTGTGAAACAGTTAACATCATTTAAATATGCAACAGTTGACATCATTTAAATATGCCCCTATAACATCTTGTGACGTCTAAAGAAGTTTTTCACGTTACAAAAGTGTTTTGCCAGACAATAGACGACGTTTTACTGTTGAAAATTTGTGTAGTGTTGGTTGTGAACTGCAATTTAGCAGTTAATAGTAGCAGCGGGACCACTTCTGCTTCAACCTCTAAGGAATAGGGTAACATTATTTACACTAACTAGTCTACTGCAAAGGGACATGAACTGTTCTAATGAAATAGTGCATATTTCTTGGCATATTTTGAAGTTTTTCAGAGCATAGTTGCATGCATATTTCAGTGTTTTTTAGGGCATGAACTTCCGAGCCCTAGTGATAATGCTTTTGATGAGGATAGCTGTACCACTGTCCTGTCGGCCGACCCGATCAGACCAATGGGCGACGTAACTTGGCAGCGAGAAGTTTATACCAGCATGCAGGTGTGTTTTGGTAACCATGAGGATATCGATCCCATAGGATTGTACAAATTCTAGAATGCCTGGGTGTTGTTCCCTTACGCCATTAGCATTCCAGAGAGCAGCGCGTAATGGTCTATGCACAACACGGTAGGCCATTACAGGGAGGATTTTGGGGACAGCTGCTCTAGTGTTTGTAGCAGGATTTGATGTTTTTGAAGGACGTCAACATTGTCGTCCGTCAGTTTCTGCATACACCTCCGCAGTATGGAAGTGTCTGATTAATCATATCCCCAAATCAGTTGGACAGGGTCCTGAATTCCTCAAGGTCTGCCGAGGATATAGCACCTTCGAGTGGGGCCAATGGGGCCTTCAGGGTGGTGTGTGCCGGTTGGGCATGTATGGTTTGGGTTGGGACCAGGGTGGGTACCTTGGCAGTTTGAGGCTTTGCACCAGACACGGCCTCTTGTTGCTCAACTAGAGCTGGCCGCTGTCTTTCAGCCTTTCTTTCTTGCTTTCTACGAGAGGGGTATGGAGGTGCAGCTACTCTTTCCTCTACACTAGTGGCTGGTGCAGTTTGCACAGTTTGAACTTGTGGTGGTCCAGTTTGTGCAGCTTAAGCCTGCTGCACAATTTTTTCAGCCTTGCTTAGGGCTGCGGCGAAGCTCACCCCTGTGCAGACTGGTGCTACATTCTTTGGACCGCGGCAGCGGTTGTCGATAATTTTTTGCAGCACTTCACACCCCTTGTAAACACTTACATGGGGTTTGTGGCAATTAGCACACTCTTTTTCTTCTGTGCCTTTGTCGCAGTTTGCAACAAGGTGTTCCCCGCACAATGCAGGCATGCGAGCTTTCGTTCTCATGCCTGGCTGGAATGATGGAAACCCATGCACCTACGGCATTGGGCTGGACCATCTTGCACTCGCAGAATAACAGATGAAAAGCGCCGTCCGTAAAACTTCCTGAGCCAATCACAGGGGAGCATTCCGGTCGGTCGGTCAGTCACAAGGCAGAAACGGGAGAGGGAGATGCTCTGTTGCCGGATATCACTGCTTCCAGCCACGTGCTTAAGTTTGTAATTTCTGTCACGTGCGTCTAGTTGTTCTTCGCGAACTGTTTATTATATTTGTTATTTTTATTGATATGTTTGATAGTGTTGGTGTTTGTTTATTTATATCCATTCTTTATTTTATATAATGTTCGTATAAATTATTCGTATTACATACACATAATTTAACGTACAAAATGGTGCCTCGGAAGAGACGCCGTTCGCCGAGGGATTCACAAAGTGAAAATCCTATACGTTGAGGTGTGCCACTGAATAGCCAGGCATTGGAGTTATTAAAAAGATCGAGGTAATTTTATGAAAAAGAGAAGGGATGCGTGGATGTCCATGGGCATCCCTCTATTCCTGCTGGTAAAGTTAGAGAGCGGACTGCAAGAACACTTGGATTAAGCAGAAGAACTGTAATCAGCAAGGGCGTAGTGCTTCAGGAGATGGAAGACAAGGTTGCAGGACCATCTGGAATGCAGCAGATATTTGTCAACTCCAGGGAACAAAAGAAACCGCATTCATCCGGTCACAGAGCTTGATGCCTTTAAAATAGGCACCATTCGAAGGCATATTTAGCCTTACTAAGGTGAAAAGGAGTGCTCAACCGTACGGAAATTACTTTTCATCAGAGGCAAATCATCGCAGAAAGTGGTGTTGAGAGAGATTGACTTCCAATATAAAAAGGTAAATGGACGAAAAGTGCTGCTGGAAAAGATACACAGTAATGACGCAAAATGTGTTTTTGCTTAAAATCCTGGGCAAAGACCTCCACAAAATTGTGCGGCTGGACGAAACATGGGTCAATGCGGAGAGACCATGATAAAATACCAGCATTTACCTTCAATTATTAGTAATAACAAAGTAATTTATTGTCCTACGTTCATAGCCTACGTGCATTGTTTATGTGGTTTTGTGACGTGATAGAAAGCTATGTCGTCTGCTACTGTGTATTAGCAAACTTGACGTCACAAGACCAGAATAGCCAACTAGGCATGAATCCATGCAAGCTGTCAAGTGCATACTTGCAGCGGCCGGGGTATACAACTGAAATCACAGAACACCTACAAAAAAGAAGGGAAACTACGTTGTGAAACTGTCAACAAAAGGCGCTCCAAGTGGGCTGCGTTGGAACTAGGAGAAATCACTCTCCCAGATGCTCACGCTGCCAGTAGTTTCTACAGCTGTATTTTTCATACCTGCTCACCTGTCACTCTCAGCTGATCTTACGGCCTGCTGTGCTTTTCAAATGGGAAGGAGTTTGTCCTTAAGCGTCTCCAGGCCGGTAACCAATCGGAGTCCTGCTGGTTTGTCATATTGCTTTCCCCTTAAGTCGGGATTGACGCGCGCTAAGAAATATGAAGAGTGGGGTTAATGAGCTTGCAATGCTGTGCACATAAACATATCTCATTGGCTGCAGATCAGAACTCCTCCCATTTGAAAAGCACAGTAATGCCATATTGCTATCGTTGGCACGTTGAGTTTAACACATGAGCTTCCATAGTTGTGATTAGTTTTTAAGATGGCTGATTATTAAAGCTCACGCAAATTAACCTTTATTTGTTTTAATAAATGCGGCACTCTTAAAAACTGCAATCACAGCTATGGAAGCTCGCATATTAAACTTTGGGTGTCATCGGAAGCAATATGGCATTAGGACATATGATCAGCTAAGACTGACAAGTAAGCAGGTATAAAAACAGTTTATTTGTGTTGTTTGTTGTTAGTTGTTAGCTAATGCTGGATTTCTGACAATGAAGTCATTAATCCTCTTGCTCTCCAATATTTTTCACTGATGGATGGGGCACTAGAAGTGGCCGGGCATATTTGAAGGTGGTCTCGATCCATTTCCTCTTGCAGATCACATAGAGGACAGAGTGGTGAAGAATATATCCCAATTCTGTTTAAATGTTTTGCCAGACAATCATGTCCTGTAATCAACCTGAAGGTTGCAACTGATGTTTTTCGAGGATACTCAGGAATCACTGTTTGAATGTTTGGTAGTTCCCATCTTTTATTCTTTGATTTTTCATAGTAATATTTTGCAATAATTTTTTTGAATTCAGAGTTGACTGATCTTTTAGCTGCATAAAATGCAGCATGCATGATAACCTAAGTGCTGCAAGCTTTAAATCAGTTATAATTTTATTTCTACAATATTTTCTGCGAAGTATTTATATTCATTATATTTTGTTGGTTTTTTAGTATACCTGGAAGTGTTCGTAATGCTTTTCAAAGCCAAAATGTTTTAGTAAAAGTGAACTTTTGTAACTACTTTTACAGAGTGTTATTTTGTGCCTAACAACCATTTGTTTTGTATATGATATTTAGGTTATATGTTTAACTTTCAATTTATTCGATCAAGACATACTTATGGAAGACAACTCCAGTATTATAGAAACACAAAATAAAAATTACAGTAATTGTAAAACCTGCGGAAAGCAATTCACTACAAGAGGGATTAGCAGACATATTAAGAAATGCAATGCAGAAGATAACACATCACAATCAGCAGAAGATTTAACATCCAATTTATACCAAAATGAAAGTGTTTCCAAAATAACCATATCCGATGCAAGTGCAACTGTTTGTAACTTGAAGAAGTGTGAAATTTGCGGTAAACTTTTCAAGAGTATTAATTGCCATCTATTTCGTTCCCACCCAGAGGCATATAGAAATCAAATAAATCAGTCATATATATGTTTGTTTGTTTGTGTGTTTGCCACAACATAAATCTGAAAAAGATGTGTCTACTCCTGAACCTACTAACCAAGATCTACTCGAATGGGAAAAGATGTTTGAATTATTGGCCACTACAGACTCACCAGATAACAACCAATTCAACGAAACCGTAAGTAGCTATTGTACATTTCTAAAAGATTCTATACTGAGCTGTAAAGGTCCTCAACATCCATCAGTTAGATATTATAAAAAGCGGAAAGCAAGAAAAATTAATCCAGATGGTATAACTCATGCAATAAGCAAGAATCCTAAAAAGCTCAGTAAACGAATAGCTGATAGACGGAAAAACAAGTACAATTTTGAACTAGCTCAATTCTATTATTACTATCAACGTAAGAAGGTAGTGAGGCATATAATGTCTTCCTCTCCACCAGTTGAATGTCAAATACCACTTTCAGAGATATCTAAATACTACAAAAACATTTTTGAAACAACTAATAACCATATACTTGATGATTATGGACATTCAAATGAAAATGATTTTCCTGACCCAGAAAGCATTATAATAACAGAAAATGAAATTTTCAATGCTTGCAAAGGAATCAAAGCCGACACTGCCCCAGGTGAAGATGGAATTCGAATGAAAGTAATCAGAGAACTTAAGGTATATAGGACCATCTCCTTTATTGCCACATATATGCTTCGCTGGTCATTTGTTCCACTTTGTTTCCAACATGGCAAAACCATTCTGATATTCAAAGGAGACGATGCAGCAAATATAAAAAACTGGCAACCAATTACTATTTTCTCAGTGCTGCGCAGAATCATTGAGAGAGCAATTGATAAAAAGCTGAGACAGCATTTGGAACTTAACCCAAGTCAACACGGTTTTATGAATGGCCCTGGCGCTTATATTAACTCATCTATTGTCAACGGTTGCTTAAAGGATTAAAAAATACAGAAGAAAGATTGTTGCATTGTGTTTCTTGACATATCTAAAGCATTCGACAACATCTCACATAAACACATCGAATTAACTCTAAATAAATGTTCTATTCCATCTAAATTACGAGACCTTACCATTGCCTTTATGAAAGGAAATACTACTAGCATCAACATCAATAGGACCTCAAGGACAAGCTACATTACACTAGAGAAAGGTGTCACCCAAGGAGCCCCACTGTCACCTATTTTGTTCAATTTAGCAATAGACTTCATTTTGCATGAATTAAATGAGAAAACCATCAAAGAGGAGTATGGGTATAGCATAACACCTACGTTAGAAAACATATCTGTTCTGGCTTTTGCTGATGATATAGCCCTTCTGTGTAAGAACGAAACTGCAGCAAAACATCTAATATCACTTGTCTCTACCTCCTTAAACAAGATCGGTTTAGTAGTTAATTCCAACAAGAGCAAAATTATTTTGCTCCGCAAAGGAAAGCTTCACCATTCTCTGATTACCACAGCTGAAGACAATAAAATCTCAAGTATTACATCAGAAGAAACTATAAGATATCTTGGAGTTAACTTCAATGACGAAATTAAATGTAATGCAGCAAAGATAATAGAAGATCTAAATAAAAACCTAAACAATCTGGTTACTTCGCCTTTGCTAACACCTGATCAAAAACTAAATATCGTAAATCAATACCTTTGGCCTCAAATTATATACCCTTTTCAGTGTGCACCCCTCAAAGATCTCACAGACAAATTTTTGAATGATATTGATAAGCTCATCCGCAGTACTACAAAAGAAATTATAAATTTACCAGCAGATGTTCCTGATGCTATGCTTTACACTCCCAAAAGCTTAAGAGGTCTTGGAGTTCTAAGAGCACGATGGGAAGCATTCATTCAACATATAAACATCTGTAGGCGCCTTCAATCAGATGGCAATCCCTATGTTGAAATCACCAGACATTTACAGGAAGAAATTGATGAGAGTATTTGTCGCTTATCACTCAGCCCTACACAACTTGTAAACCTAGAACCAAAAAACATTAGGAAACATCTACGTGAAAGTTCTTTTCAACAATGGACAGAATTACCATCTAAAGGAAAAGGAGTGAAACTCTATTCACACTGGAAGAAGGGAAATGCCTGGATCTCTAATAGGAAAGGTCTTTCAAGCAGTCAATGGACTGAAGCCATAAAAATGAGCTGCAATGTCATTCCCGTGAGAACTGTTCCTGGTAGGAGCCTCGTCACTACCCGTTGCAGAAGATGCGACGAGCAAGAAACCCTCGCACATGTGCTTGGTTCCTGCCACCAGGGAGAGTTGTTACGTATAGATAGACACAACACAGTTCGCTCACTGATTTCAGATAATCTCCGCCTTAAGTCCGAATATGAGATTTATGAAAAAGTAACCTGTCTTTCCACAAATGGCTCAACTAGGCGTGTAGATATTGTGGTAATCGACCGTAAAAAGGATGCGGGTCTTGTCATAGATCCAATGCTACGATACGAAGTAAATGAACAGCAACCACATGAAGTAAATCTGGAAAAGAAAAACATCTACGAACCATGCTGTCAATATCTACGTAACAAGTACAACATCAGTAATTGGGAAGTTACTGGTATCATGTTTGGAGCTAGAGGATCAATTCCGCAGCTAACATTGGAATTTCTTCGGAAACTCAAAATTGCTGAATCAGTACTAATGGCAATATCCTCTACTATTTTAAAATTCTCACTCCAAATTATACGATATCATTTGTATTCTCCCCAAACATTTTGTAAAGATATATTGTAATGTTCTAAAAATTTTATTGTAAAATAGCCGCTCTCACTAAATTCTTTTTTATATCATGAATCTCCTAAAATTGTTTTCTATATTCATTTTAAATTCACTTAATATTATGCTTTCCATCCTGTTAATACATTCAAATGTTTAATTACATTTTAGTAGGCCGATCCTTTTGGGAAAGCCTAGTTAGGGCGGCTATCATCATGATTATCTCTCTCTTTTTGTACACCGCTGGTACCCATTTTTGCAAGAAAATCAGCTTTCTCATTACCACTCAGTCCATTGGAAGACTAGGTGTTTTTGAAGTGCTGTTAGATGGCTAAGCATCTTCCAACATTCTATAATAGTTTAGTTTTTTGGTGATAACTTGGAAGTAATTGCTATAATTGCTGCCCTGGAATCTGAGAGAATAACTGCTTGCTGAAAATGTGAAATTCTGTACAAAAGATTTTGTAGGGCCATTCGAATTGCTTCAATTTCTCCATCAAAGTTAGTAGTTCCATAACTTAAAGATTTGTAATAGGAAAAGAGGTGACATGTGACTCCAGCACCTGCTCCATCTTGGTTTGATATCAATGATCCATCAGTATAAATATGGAGCCACTCATGTTCTGGAAATCTAGTATGGATTGTCTCTAATGCCAATAATTTTAGAACACTAGTTGGAGTATCACTTTTTTTAACTTCTTCTGTCAGGTGTAAATAATATGTGATGTCTAATGTATGTGTTGGATTGACTTTAGATATGAAGTTTTCCTTTGAATTAGGAAGGTGTACATCCTTCTTGATGTCTTGAGTTTTGGAAAGAAAGCTCTCCTGAGTCTTTAGTGTATGTGTAAAATTTCTCTTGTGTCATGTATTGAATGGGAGTCTGATCAACTTTTCGTGTTGAATAAGAGCCGCTTTTTCTATTTCATATTCAATGGGGTATTGGTTGGTTAGTATTTCCATAGCTGCTATTGGTGTGGTTTTGATAGCACCTGTAATTAATCTCAGACTTTGGTTTTGAAAGATTTGAATTTTTTTTTGTGTTTGCTGTTACAAAAACTTCGCTGCAGTAAGTAAATAATGGTTTTATATATACATTGTATGTTGTGTTAAGAGTTGCTCTGGAACATCCCCACTTCATTCCTGTTAGACGTTTTAACAGTGAAAGGCGCCTCTCTGCTCTTTGTATTACATTTTCTATTTGTTTGGTCCATGTAAGTTTGGTATCAAATGTAACTCCTAAATACTTTGCTTCCTTTGTTTCTGGTAATTGTTGACCCTCAAAATTTAGTTTTATTTTTAGTGGTTTTTTTCTTAGTGAAAAGATTTGGTAGTTTGATTTTGTTGTATTAACAGTCATTAAATGTTCTTTGGTCCACCTCTGTAAGTTGGTTAAGGATTGTTGCATGGTTTTTTCTAGTTCTGTACTTTTGCTTTTTGGTTTTGAAGTCCACATTACTAAGTCATCAGCAAATAGTGCACACTTCACACCTGATTCTTGTATTTGTTGTGGTAGATCATAAATAAATATATTAAAAAGTGTAGTGCTGGGCACTGCACCTTGTGGTAAGCCACGGTGTACTTGTTTATATTTAGATATATTTCTTCCATATCTGGTTGCAATAAAGCGTTGTGTTAGGAAATGACATAGCCATGAAAACATTGGACCTTGTATCCCTATTTTTTTTACTTTCTTTAGTAGTTTTGTTCTGCATATAGAATCATATGCACTTTGAAATTCATTAAAAACTGATAAATTATCTTCTTTTCTATTGAAGGAGTCTTTGATTTCTTGACTGAGAAGTAAGACTTGTTCATTTGTAGAGTGGAACTCTCTGAATCCAGCTTGACATGGGGATATTAAATTTTGTGATTCTAGGAACCAATTTAACCTGTTTGACACCATTCTTTCCGTCACTTTTGCTATTATGCTGGTAAGAGCTATTGGTCTATAATTTTTTATTTCTGATGCTGTTTTGTCTTTCTTCAAGAGTGGAACAATTATTGCTTTTCGCCATTCAGCAGGTACAGTGGTTTTCCAGGATAGATTGTAGAGTTTCAGTAGTTGTTGTTTTGCTGTTTTTCCAAGGTTTTTTATGAACTCTGGATGTATGTGATCTGGTCCAGGAGACTTTTTGTTTTTTAGATTATTTATTGCAATGTTCAATTCTTGCATATTAAAATTTTGAAAAAAGATATTGCACTGAGTGTTAGGATTACATTCTCTTTCTTGTTTCAAATCTTTCTTAAATTCTTTACGTTCCTTTTTATTATTTCTTGTTACTTTGTGTGAATTAGCATAATATTTCTTGAATGTTTCGGCTATGACTGCATCATTTACTAACATTTTATTGTTGTGTATGATAGGTGTGCTGTTGTTTTCTTTCCTGTCCTTGACATTTTTTATGAACTTATGAGCCTTGTTACCATCTGTCCTATAATCCATTTTTTCTAACAAATTATTAAAGTGATTCCTTTTAGCAGTATTAATTTCTTTTTTTAGTGAGGCATATTTCTTCCGCCATATTTGTGTATCTGATATGTTTTTTGTTTGTTCAGCTGTATTTCTAGCTATATCCCTTTGCTTTTTCAGTTCTTCTAACTGGGGGTTCCAAAAGGGTTTGAAATTTTTAATTCTTCCACGAGGAATATGTTTTTTTGCAGTTTCTAGGATGACTTTACAGAATTCTTTGTTCATATGATCTAGTTGGTCATGCAGCTGTGAGTTTGTTTGTTCTTTAAATTTATGTTCTAATTCAGTTTTATATTTGTTCCAATCTGCTTTTTTGAAGTTCCAATACAGATTCGTAAGACCTTGACTGTTATTTGTATTCTCTAGTTTTATATCAGCAATTACTGCTCTGTGACCAGAACTTGGATCTTCTATAACTTGTTTTTTAATTTTTGAAACAATATCTGTTGTAGCTAACAAGAGGTCTGGGTTACTGCCCGCTTCAGAATAATGTATGAAGGTTGTGGGATCTTCTTTACTATAAATCAGTTCAAAAGTTGTGGTATTCAAAAATTCTTCCACTATCTTCCCTGTAGAATCTACTTTTTCATAAGCCCATCTTTTGGAATGTGCATTGAAATCCCCAATTACGATTGTTTTATTTAATTGGTCAACAAGTGAGAGATCTGGTTCATTCCTGGACAGTTTATTTGTAATTCCTTTCTATTAAAAATTGTCCAATAGCCTATGCATCAATAACTTTTATGAAATATTAATGAGTTCTGTAATTGTTGCAGGTTTAAATGACTAGTTTTCTTAATAGCAACAACAAAATGTGATTTTTAATTCTGATACTTCCAATAATTACTCTGCATGGCATAAAGTAAAATATTTTCTACTTTAATGAGTTGCCTCAAATTTTTTGTGTGAACTTGCAACCAAACATTAGGATGTGGTATATGACAGGGAAATGGGAACAATGACACATGTTTGACACTTGTATTTATTCCTTTTAGCATTCCGATAGCATAACATAATTTGACATAGTTGCTTAACAACCTCAAATAACCTCACAAAGAGGATTCTGCATACATTATACACAACACTGTATTGCTCCATATGCGAACACCTGTTTTGTCATTCGCTAGATCATTATCAGCATGGCAACAAATGTCCTCTAAGTTTCATGTTATTTAACAGTTTCACACCATTTCACTCTATATTCAGCACCAGCACTGGACACCAAAAAGGCACAACTTGCGAAGTTATACACCCACAATCACAGGAATACTTTTAACTCCAACTTTCCGCCGTGCATATCCTAGAAATAAACAAAAACAATGCAACAAATAGCAACATTTATGTATAACTAAAGTCTAAGTAATGAAAGTGACCTGGGTAAAGAAGGACTAGGCTATTATCCTGATTTAATTTAAAATATAGATAATTTTAGATGGATTATAATTAAGGCTTAGTAGTTGAGCTACATTAAAGATGAATCAAGTTATCGACACTTGTAATGGTGCATGTGACATAGTTCTCATTGTGCAGAACTGGTTCTGTCCGTCTGCTGATCAGACAAAATGTGCACAACTTCATTTTTTTGTAACTCACCTATTAAGCTAATTATAAACAATTTCAGAAGTTGTAAATGTGATTATCTTGCAAGTAATAAATTTTCTGCCAAAAGTTGCAGGTTTGTAATCTTATCACTCTCGTGACAACTTTAGCCAACACATTATTATAATATCATATGCTCTATTAAACATATAATTCGGTTAACGGTCTGGCCAGTACCACTTGAGAGTTAGATATCAAGAGTATGATTATCTTGTTTTATAGGCATTCATTAAAATATCAATCATATATGTTAACATACTTGTATATTATAATCTTCGCAAAAGTTAAAGGCATATGGAGGTAGACTGCACTGCAGACTCCAGCAAATCCTAAGCTAGCGCCTCCTACCAGCGCTGCCGAATGTGGTACACACCTCTATAGAGCTGTTATGTACAGAACTTCTGCCAGTACACGCACTATGCTTGACAACAGCACTTCGCTTGAGCCTTGGCCAGCGTTCACATACCTTTAACTTTTGCGAGCAGTATAATGAACATATAAATTCATTTATGTAAATTTGGTTTGGTTAAGCAAATACAGAACACTGAACTCTTGAAGGCAATGTCAATGACTTGTGAAAAAATTGTTTCATATGACAATTCTGTATTTGTTCAAATAGGTTATGATGAGCACGATTTCTATTATCCACACATGCTACATAGTTTGTTGCAACCATTTGTATTTTCTGAAATGGTTGTGTTATTGCTACATTTGCTTATTAATGTAATTTAACATATGTGAAGTGATGATAGTTAAGAGAACTGAAGAATTTAAAGAAAAGGGTATTATATTTATTAGAAAATGTTTAATGTACAAATACTGATATGAATTAAGCCTGGTTGACAACCACACGGCAATGGTAACCAGAGTGGAAACCAGAACACATATTATCGATCAACATATCGTTAGCAAAGTGGAGGTTGATATTGTGCATTAGAATTCATTTGATTCTAATGACCACTGATATATTTCTTATAATATCCTTCAATTTTGAATACTATTTCACATCTTCTAAGGGAAAGTCAATTATGTATTTTACAATTTGTGCAACAAATGGATGCAATTAACTGCCAATATGCGCGAAAAGCTATGATTCAATGTCTTGGTACAGTAAGAAGCTCTTAAAACTTATTGAAAATAAATAACATACCTTCAGATTCTAACTTTAGTTTCCGCTGGGGATTTACACTGCAATGCTGCAAGGAATATATAGTAGGCGTGTCCCACTGTCTGCGTGGCTGAAAATTAAATACAAATGATTGCAATTATCAATAAAATACAATATGTTAACACTTCCACTAACAATAATTTGTTAAAAGCATCTTAGACCTAGTTGCTACGTATTTCACCAACATTAATAGAAAATACCAAATGTGTAATTACCCATCTGTCAAAGATCATTTTGCGACAAAAAACTTACTTTACCAACACACAAGATGGCTCATGCTTCCAGAACGTTTTGTTTTTTTCGTTACAAAATTTCAAAACCTGAATCAGCCAATCAGATTTTCGTATGGGTCTAGCAGTGCCACCAACACCACTTCTTGTTGTGCTGCAGAACTAGTTATTCGTGCTTCCAATTCCCCAATCCAAGTGTGACGGGTTTGACTGAAACCCAAGCAGCCTAGAAGATAACATACTCTGTTTCCTTAGTTTTTTTTCCTGCCAGATTCTGTCTCATTTATAATTTTATTAGTACCTCAATAAGCTTTGAAGCATCACCCTAACATCTTTCAAGCAAAATAAAGATTGTTCTTTATTTTCATTATATATTTGCTTGTTTGTAAACCTCATACAAGGAGCAGTGCTCATTAGATTTACAAACAGCTTAATTTGTATATGCTACTAGTTCTATGTTTTGCAGTGTAGAATACAGCAATTTTTCCACCCATTGCAATAATTGCATCCTGGTTATAATCCCTAAATAGAAAATAAATTTGAGTTTCTTTATGTGGCGCTATTTGCAGGGAGCAGAAAAGCAAGTGCTCTTCAGTGCTAAACAATAACGTTTTTTGTATAAGACTAGATAGATGAATATATGTCCTTAATGAACCAGTAGTGTGCTTTACTATAACAGCAGCATCAGGGAACTCTTATTTGGTAGATGCTGTGAACACTTACGGAAACATGGCAGTGATGTCATAAAATATAAATTTAAGCCAATTTTATGTTATCTCTTCATGTATAACCCTATTGTGTAAACCATATGAATTAATTCATCAAAGTTTATCTTCATTATTGAAGAGTGAGGATTTACCCTGTACCCTGGCTTTGTAGTTCACTTTTACTTTTGGCATGATTACACAAAAACAAGGCCTTCATCCTATTGTGATGCAGCAGCTATAGCCCAAGGTTGTAGGGAGATTGACACTGAGCACTTAGAATGGTAAACAGATAAGCAATGTGCTCACTCAGTGTACACATTGGAAGTGCCAGATCGCCAGATCTTTTGGAAGTTTCTCCATCTCGTACATTCCTGAACTCTGTCGAAATTTCCGATTATATAAGCAGACGCTCTTGCAAATAGTGAGTGTGTTTCTGTGCAATGAAAAGTGGTATTTTCTTAGTGAGTTGACGATGACTGTGTTGATGTGCAGTGAAAGCTGTTGCTGCAAGGGATTCACAGATGTCTTGTGTTCAACTTCCTAGCAAGTGAACCATCTGGAAAAAGAATGAAATGTTCATGAGGAAAGTGCAAAGTGAAATCTCAATGAAAGTTGAACTAGGTTATTAAGTAATAGTGAAAAGTGACAGTTAAAAACTGGATAAAACCACACTGGTGTCAAGAGCAGGAATGCCAAGATGGAGAAAATGGTTACAAAAATATCAGCTGGAATGGAGGAGATGAAATAAAGTATGTAAATTTTGGAATGCAGAAGTTCTCCTGACAGAAATGAAGAACATTAAGAAAGAACTAAACAATGAACTGGAGAAAATGAAATCCAAATTTGGAGCGCCATAAAGAACAAATGGAAAAAATGGATATGAAAATGAAATCCAGAATGGAGGAAATGAAAAATAAAAGCAAGAGGGTAGAAATGGAAATGAAGACTGAAATAGGGAAAATGAAATCCTAACTGGGTGAGAGGTAGAACTGGAACTTAAAAATTCAATGTCACAGCTGGGATTTGAATCACAGACCCTCCGCTTACTAGGCGGGTGCTCTAACCTTAAGCTACTGTGACAATCTGCCAGAATGACATTGAATTCTCAAACCAGTTCATATTTCTCCCGGTAAACCACAAAGGCAGTCTCACATCAGAGACATTTACCCCAATGGTGACTTACTATTGCAAGTACTTTATGTACCGGGATTAAATAACCTTCAGATGTGGCATTGAATTTTTAAGTTCCAGATCTACCTCTCAAACATTGCCCACACGCGGCTTGTGTGTTTAAAAACACCAACAGTAAGTTTGTTGGCATAAATAAATATTCCTAACTGGGTTTTGATGTACGCTGTAGAAATCTGAGATAAATGCAATAGTAAAAGCCCTGAAGGACAACTTTGCAAAGGCTCAAAAAGTAAAATTAATGCTGTGGAAGATCACCTAGATGAAGCAGAACTGGTAGACGTGCAGAGGGAAAACAATAAGAGGGTAATAGAGGGCAGTATGAGCAAGCATCAAAACCAGCAGATGACAGAGATAGCTGCAGTCCAATGCCCAATCACAGTGCAACCTGCAGCTGGTGGATGGAATCAGAGGACTAGTTCTGAAGGAATTTGATAGAGAATCTGGCATGCCACCTGTTTGGGCAAATGCTGTTCCTGCGGGCCAACCTGTAAGGGCTATTGGATGCAGTGGGACATTTTGGTGGTCAATAATGGTGCATTGAAGAGAGTTTGGGAATCCAGCTGTGAAAACTAAGGTGGAACAGCAGGTGCCCCTGAGGAGTATAATGAAAAAAATCCTTGAGAAAACTCATGCCAGTACTATCGGAGGGCACTTAAATGTGAATAACACCTTAAAGCCAGTTCTACTTGTTGAACTTTTGAAGCACCGTGAACAGGTGGTGGCAGCAATGTGACAACTGCCAACAGGTCTTGGACCCCAATCACACAGTTGATGTTGAGTGCTGTGTGATAATATTGGAGCATCAGTGGACAATCTGGGAGATAACCACTACCTTGCTAAGAGCTACCTGGAGCTAGCAAGTAACTGGATGAGAGCATGCCAGCACCAGATTCCAGGAGGGTGACTTTATATGGCTCTGCCATCCAATCAGGACTAAAGTGAAGTTCCTGAAAGTGCAATGTTCCTGGATGATTGCCTTATCATCCATATCAATTACGAGTATACCATGTTCAGCATCAACCTCAAGGAAAGCTGAAAGTGGTCCATCTTGATTAATGTGCCCCATATCGTGTAGCTGTTCAGGATGATCAGCTCTGATGAGGGAGCTGTGTGATGCAGCAGCTATAGCCCAAGGTTATCTGGAAGTCAGTACCAGGCACTTGGAACAGTAAATAGATTAGTAGTGGCTTTTTTTTATGCCAACAAACTTAATGCTGGTGTTTTTTCAGTTCCGATTCTACCTCTCAGATTAGTAGTGTGTTCACCCAGTATAAACATTGGAAATGCTTGAGAGGTAGGACTGGAACTTAAAAATTCAATGCCACAACTGGGATTTGAACCACAGACCTTCCGCTTACCGGGCGGCTGCTCTAACCACTGAGCTATTGTGACAAACTGCCAGAATGGCATTAAATTCTCAAACCAGTTCATATTTCTCCTGGTAAACCACAAAGGCAGTCTCACATCAGAGACAAATTACCCCAATGGTGACTTACTATTGTAAGTAGTTTATATCCCAGGATTAAATAACCTTCAGATGGTAATTATTATTTATTTATGCCAACAAACTTACTGTTGGTGTTTTTAAACACACAAGCCGTGTGTGTGCCAACAGTAAGTTTGTTGGCATAAATAAATAATAATTACCATCTGAAGGTTATTTAATCCTGGGATATAAACTACTTACCCAGGATTAAATAAACTTTGCCCACACACGGCTTGTGTGTTTAAACACACCAACAGTAAGTTTGTTGGCATAAATAAATAATAATTACCATCTGAAGGTTATTTAATCCTGGGATATAAAGTACTTACAATAGTAAGTCACCATTGGGGTAATTTGTCTCTGATGTGAGACTGCCTTTGTGGTCTACCAGGAGAAATACGAACTGGTTTGAGAATTTAATGCCATTCTGGCAGTTTGTCACAATAGCTCAGTGGTTAGAGCATCCGCCCGGTAAGCGGAAGGTCTGTGGTTCAAATCCCAGTTGTGGCATTGAATTTTTAAGTTCCAGTTCTACCTCTCAAACTTTGCCCACACACGGCTTGTGTGTTTAAAAATACCAACAGTAAGTTTGTTGGCATAAATAAATAATAATGTTATTTTATCTTCATTTGAGGTTACTGGGCTTAGTAATCAATGCCATTGTGCATGCTTAAACCATACTATAATGCAGCAGATAACAGTAAGAACCTTCATTATTCTTGAGGACCTTAGATTTCCTGAGTTTTTGTTTAAAAATTACTCCTCTTGAAAGTTCACAGCCATTGACAGTTGCATATGAGTTGCCCCTTTAAATTATTTTGTTTGTTAATGACATTGACAATTGCCAGGATCATATTCTCACTGCTGGTGTGGCAGCATTTTGTCCTGCAGGACTTCTTTTGCATACTAGTAAATATACTGACATGGTTTAATTTAAAAGGTGAGTCAATTAATAACACTGAACAACGCTTACAACATAGTTTTCCGGAACGCGTTTCGAAGGTTAACTTTCCTCCATTATCAACCGGACAATAACTTGTTGTAAGTGTTGTTCAGTGTTATTAATTGACTCACCTTTGAAATTAAATTAATTACAACAACACTGTTTTCAAACTTCAATGAAAGGAAGATACTGACATGGGCTTGTCACTTTTAAGCACACTTCAAAACATTGGTCTGGGCCATGTTTGAACCCATAACCTGGGGATGAGTAGGCCAGTGCCTAACCATCTGGCCACCCAGACTGACTGAATTGCCCCTGCAGCTCATTATCTGATTAGTGTATAAATATATTGGTTTATTTGCTTAAAGGAATACATATTCGAAGCATTGTCAAGAAAACATGTACAAAAACATCACACAGTATTATATATACATAGATAAATTTTATAGTAACATTAAAGAAATTGAAGCTATTAACAGTGATGCAACAAGATTCTAAAGTAAGGACAAATTAGAAACTAAAAACTTCACTTATCTTAGTAATGTTGCAAGTTTTTCGTGCAAATTGCTGACTAAAGTTTCGAGTTGACTCTAACTCGTTCTCAAAGCTATACAAACAAATTTGTTAACCTTTTTTTAGGTTTTCTATAAATACCAAAATTCAATTTATTGTTATGTCTTTTAATTTTTAAGTCCAGGAACGGAAGGCATCCATTATTTTCGGTTTCCAAAGTGAATTGTATAGCTTTATCTTGTAAATTAAAAGTTTTAAAGCATCATTTATCTGTTTTTTAGGGACAACAGCAAAAAATGTCATCCACATATCTATACCATATTTTAAAAATTAGAGGGAATGATTTTATAATTTGAGTTTCAAAAAAGCTCATGAAAATATTAGCAAGAAATGGCGAAAGTGGACTACCCATTGCCAAGCCAGAAGTTTGTTGAAAAAAATTACCATTAAAACTAAAGAAATTTTGATCTAAACAAAGATTTGTAAGTTTTACAAAATCATCTATTAATTCTTTGTTTAATTCTAAATAATTTAACCATTTTTTAAAAAAAATCAAAAGCTTTTTTCTAGGAATACTAGGAAATAAAGTAGTTACATCAAAAGAAACGAGTTTATCATTATCAGACAATACTATGTTGCTAATCTTTTCTACTAATTCAAAATAATTTTTAATACTTAAACTTTCAAATTGATCAAAGGTACTGAATTTTTTAGTTAACCATTTTGCCAAATTATATGTAGGTGAATTTATACAATTCATAATTGGTCTCATTTTATTTCCTGGTTTGTGAATTTTAGGAAGTGCATATAATCTAGGTAAAACTGGAAACTTTTAAAATACTTTTTTCTTTTTTAGGTATCATTTTCACTTTGTTGAGAATTTTATTAAAAGTTGAAATGCATGATTTTAAAGAATCGTTATCAATTTTTAAGTAATCTTCACTTTCAAGAAAATGTTCTACTCTATTAATATAATCAGATTGATCTAAAATTACAATTTTATTGCCTTTGTCAGCTTTAGTATAAATTACGTCCTTTTCATTCAATGATTTAATAATCTGATTATTATAATTATTTTTAGGGTGATTTTTATTTATATATTTCAAAATTTTAGTGCATTTCATTTTAATCAAAGATTTATTAATGTCATTTAAATCTTGACTGGCAATTTCAATATCTGCAACAAAATCATCTATGTTTTTTGAAAAATGTACGCAAGTTTTCATACCTTTATTTAGAAAATTTCTTTCTTTCTCATTAAAGTTACAATTTGATAAATTAATTACATATTTACGATAATTTATTACCTACTATACACTATTACAACTTAATATTATATCATTACTATTTATTTGGTCCATATAATTTCTTTAACTCTTTCTTGAATACATTAAATATTAATTATTAATATTTTTCAGATAAGCTGGGAGTTTATTATACAGTCATGAGATGCAGCAGTAGGTTTGGTTTTATACATTTCTAGCCTATGTGGCTGAATGTGAAAGCTTGTATTTTCTGTGGTGTAGTGCTCATATATTTGTTTGTTTATTTGACCTACGTGTTGCCTGTGGAACAATTGTACTATTACCTCTTACATGTATAGAGAGTATAGAGTTAGAATTTTTAGGTCTTTGAAGGCTTGCCTACACGAATCTGTTTTATTCTCAAAATTAGTTCTTAACGCTCTTTTTTGGAGAAAGAAACTCTGTTGGCGTACTATTTAGCACAGCGTCCCTACAGTTATTCTGTATGATAGGTGTGGGTAGATTAATTCATAATATAACATTTGTTGTGTATTAACATCCAGATGTATGAAAGAATTTGTTGGTATGCTTGTGTGCTTGTTTTAAGATTGCAGAAGTACTGAAAATGTTGTATGTGTCCTTAGTTGGTGGGACTGGCTTTTGAAATCCATGATGCAGCGGCCATAGATTCTAAAAAAAAAGATACTGATGACAGTGCAGTCACTGCAGAAGAAGAAGCAGCTGTTTCAATGCCATCTGGCATACTGGAAATTTTTCATTACGCATTCTGTTATGTTGGAGTGCTTACAGGTGAACAAATATCAAAATAAATTTTAAATCAATATTTCTATAACAAAAGAAAGAAATCCTTAACATTGTTCTTTTATTACAGGGCCGTATTATTCCTATAGGACTTACCATGACTGGCTGACACGTCCCTTTGCATTCCATGTATCTTGCGAAAATGAAACATTGAAAAAGCTAAAGTATGTGCCAATGTACGCTGTGCTGTTTCTCATTGCTTCTGCAATGTTTCCATTAAAAGTAAGTTAATTCTAAAATACAGGTATTGCTGTTTAGTCTCTTAGAATTCTTATTTAGAAGCTTCAATTAAAACCTTGTGATGTTTGTTTTCCCATGTTTTATTTATTTTAATGTTGTATAGATAATATCATTCAGTGAAGAACAAACAATTGAAAAATAGGAATACAAAGAAATTTGGGGACCTAAAGCACTAATATTCATCCTAAACACTTAAAAAAATGTATGAGTATATTGATCCATTAATACCAAACCAAGCATATTTGGTAATTTTACCTGCTGCATCTACATGTTTTGCATATTTTGGTAGTTTTTCACAGGAAAAAATAAATTTAAATGATAATGGTCACTAAACTAAATGTGTAAATAACATCAGTGATATATTTAATTAAAATTAAGTTAAATGCTTATTTATAGTGACATACTTATTAACCATTGAGACAGGATATTGTAAGACCCCAAAAGAAAATCCTTTATGTGAATATTTGTTAAGAGTGTAATTTGTTTTTGATGTTGGTATGAGTTGGTTAAATGACGAAAACGTGTTACTAATGTTCATTGTTACAAACAATTAAGTTTGTTTAAAGACGTCATAAATATTTCCATATTTAATTTTAATATATATGTGTAAATAAAAGAATTATATGTGTTCAATATTGAAAGCGAAGGGAGAATGGCTAAGGATCGCTTCCCTAACAATACAGGAACTATTTGATGGACGCATACGCGGATGTACACAAAAAGAAGTGTAATGCGGTGCCAATTGTCTAGTTATTAACGTCTGTGTCTTTGGTGTAGATGGACGCATATTTATGTGCACGCGTCATAAAATAGTGAAAGTAAATTTACTAAGTGTTTAAAGACCGTTAATTTGTGTAAAATAAGTGAAACATTAGCTAACTTTAATAAGTTAGTTAATACGAAGTGTGCGATTAAATAAAAGGACGTAAAATAGACGAAGTGTAAAGTGATAGAAAACACATTTAGCGAAATATTGCTAAATTTTCAGACATTAAATCTCGGCGATGCTAGGGAAGTCGATCCACTGAAACAAAAGACTTACTACTGTAATACAATTTAAATACTGTGAACAAGGAGGTGCGAATAAAATATTTCACCAAAGTTAACCCCAAGTGTATGTTCATTCCATCCAGTACCACGACCCGAGATAACGAAAGAGTCAAAAGCTCATCAACATCACCTTCGATAAATATAAAAACAGCACTAAATGGCTTGCCCAACGTGGGGCATGAATTTCGGGTGGAATGAAAATCTACGGGAAATGAACTTACGTGAAATACCAAGTGACGCCAAATCTTCACGCCAAAAAGGAAGAAGACGCCATTAGACAATCCTTCGAGATTCACGACTTCGGAGACGTTACCAAATTGGAATTAAACGAAGGAAGTGCATAAAAACGCCGATGAACGGATAATCCACGTGGGAAAACATCAGAGATCGTCTAGCGAGGTCAACCGCCCAGGGCATGCACGTAACGAGACCAATCAACGAGAAAAAGTAGGACCAAAAATTTTTATTTTTATATTCATTTCATTTTTATGTTACTGCGAAGTGGCAAAATAGTAGGACTTTTAAGCCAAAGTGAACTGAATAAAAAACGAGAATGTCGCAAAAAGAGAGAGGGGTAGGAACAGGAATAGGGGAAGGGGCAGATAGGCCTAGTTGTCAGATAGAACCAGAAAGTGAGGATGAGGTAGCAATAGGAAAAGACCAAAGGTTACTAATGATCATGTTTGAAAGACTAGATCAGAATATGAAGGAAATAGGTCAGAAAATGGAACAGAATAGGGAAGAGATAGGTCAGATAATGGAACAAAATAAGGTAGAATTAAAACAGGACTTAGAACATAATAAAAAAGAGATAAGGCAGGATTTAGAACAAAATAAAAAAGAGATAGGTCAGAAAATGGAGGAGGTGAGACACGATTTAGAACAAAATAAAAAAGATATAGGTCTGAAAATGGAGGAAGTGAGACAAGACTTAGAACAGAAAATAGAATTAGGAAGACAGAACTTAGAACAGAAAATAGAATTAGGGAGACAGGAGTGTAAAGAAAATAGGAAAGTAATGGAAACAGATTTGAAATTAGTACATAAAAACATAAATGAGACAAAGGAAGCTTTAGAAGCTAGGATAGAAATCATAGGAGATAGGATGGGAAAAATAGAATCGGAAATGAGAGAAAATAAGATTGTATTAGAAGGAGAAATTGGTAGATGTAGAGATGAAATAACAGAATGTAATGCAAGTGTAGACTGTAAGATTACAAATGTAAAAGTAGAAATGACTGAGGAATTAAGGAAAGAAATTGAGGTAGTAAGGAAAGAAATTATTAATGAAACTGTAGAACAAATTGTGATTCCTAAAATTAAGACTATGGTTGATGTAGTACTATCACAAGATGCTATGAATGATATGAAACAAAGTCACTTAGAAATAAAGAATGATTTAAAATCAATTTGTGAAGAAATGAGAAAAGGAAAAGAAAGTTTGGCTAATGTAAATGATGTTGTGAATGCACTACAAAGGCAAAATGATGATTTAGATGTAAATGATGTACAAGATGAAAGTTATTTGAATAATGTACAAAATATTAAAAATAGAAGCACTATTGACAGTGAATTATTCTTCAATTTGAGGTTGTTTTGAGTCACTTATTTACTCTTACCTTCAGTACTAAACTGCTTTTTTGATATAAAACTGTTAAAATCTATTAATTCACCAATAGAACTGAATATTTGGGAAAAAATCTACATCATCAAGAACAGTAATAAAGTTATTAATTTCGAAATACCAGCATTGAATGAAGTGTTAAAGCTCTGCGCCCCTAACACCAGATGGCAGCAGAATAGAGACAGCAGAGAAAAGGAACAAGAGGATAACGTCAGTTATCCAACAGCTGATGATGGGATTGAATGGTCCTGAAAACGTTTCCGCTTTAAAAAAGCAGTGAAGGTAAGTGTAAATAAGTGACTCAAAATAACCTCAAAATGTACAAAATGTTGACTCACCATATAGAGAAAGAGGTTTACAATTAAACAATGACACAACACACAACACATGCTACACCAACAGCATACTACATGAAATCACACCACCTACATTTGACGAGGAGAAGGGAGACGATCCAAAACTCTTTGTTAAAGAGATGGAAGAGTATTTTAAAGTGAAAAGGATACCAAATGAGCTTAGGATGATGACAGTCAAGAAAAGCTTAAAAAACAAAGCATTAGAATGGCTAAGGTTAACACTAGCTGGTCATGAATCGTATAGCTCATTCAGAAATCTATTCCTATCAAGGTATTGGGGCCCAGCTAAGCAAAACCAGACTAGGGTAGAGCTAGCGACAGGTAGATATGATCCAACCAAAGGGTTATCGCTAGTCGATTATTTTATGAAAGTAGCCAACAAAGGGAAGCTATTAGACCCTAACCTGTAGGAAGCAGAGTTAATTACCAGCATAACAAGACATTTCCCAGACACAGTGAGAACAGGGTTAATTGTTGCGAGACCAGTAGATTTTGCAGACATGATAGAATTACTGACAGCCTTTGAAACGCAAAATGGTTGGCCTAATGAGCATAGACATAGAAATGGTCACCCTAACTCACCTATCTTAAACAGGAGCGCGACTACAAACAACCAGAATGAGAGAGAAGATAGAAATACTAGGAGCACCCATGACAGGGGGAGAGGGGCACACCATTTCCCACAACCACACAATCATGGCGAAAGGATGGAGAACAGGAGACAGCGGTACCACGACACAATACCAAGGGGTGAATCGAGATACCGAACACATTGCTATGATCGGGGGAGACCAGGAGACCATACCCATCAAGTGAATCACATAAGATTCTGTAGGGAATATTTAAACAGCCAAAGGTCGTCATACAATAGGGGTTCACACCAAAGGGGCAGAAACCAATGGAAACCCGGCAACATAAGACGACAGGAACAGGATGAAAATGTGCCGACAGGGCCGATGCTGCACAGAATACAGAAACAACAATCACCTCTAACACCCAGGAATAAGAAAGTACAAGTCAACTTTGTGTCCCGGAAGTTGACCTGTGTGGCAGTAGGGGCAATATTGACCAACATTGCACATGTACCTTAAGGAGACAGGCAAGCGAAAGGAAGGAAATAACTAATCCACCAATGATTAGGCTTAAAGTATGGGGTATCGAATTGCCAGCAATGATTGATACAGGAGCCAGCACATCAGTATGTGACGAACAGCTATTCCAGGAATTAATAACGAAGAGAAATGCTGAATTCTTGCCTGTGTGTGGAGTATATTGCAGCACAGCGATTGGCAAGAAAAAGGAACATGTTAAATACCAGGTAAGGCTGGTAATAGAAATTGGGAGCTGGATGTTCGATTTTATCACCCTGGTAATACCTAGACTAACAGCTACCCTAATCATTGGCAGTGATTTGCTTAATCTTTGGAGGTCGGTGATCGATTATGACCTACATGAATTTGTCATCAAGGAGGGAACCCCGGAGTGCACTGCAAAGTTCCTAAAGGAGGAAACATGCCAGGAGGAACCAGATCAGACAGGGATCCATCCGGATGAGCAGTTTTTTGTGGAGAACATCTGTGTCCACGAGAATAGGTTGGTAGACCTAAGGATAGGTAAGAAGAAAACAGGTTGGACGAGTGAGGAGAATACTAATGTTTGCAGCCATTGGATCTGCACAGAAGATGAATACGCCACCTTGAACAACTCCCAACCTGAACCACTACCAACGGATGAAGAAGAACCGACGTCACAGCTGATCGACAAGAAGGTCCGGGGAGCGCATAGCATCTCCGAAGAGGAAAGGAACCATCTTAGAAAGATATTAAAAACAGGAAAGTTTTTAATAAAAAGCCAGGCACATGCAATAAGTATGTACATACTTTTAAAGTTAAAGATATCACCCCCTATTCGCATAAATCCAGGCCCATCCCCAACTCCATCAGCTAGGAAGCCGACCGAGTGATCCAGAAAATGTTAGCAGACGGAATCATAGAACCGTCGGACTCACGTTATGTGAATCCAGTAGTATGGGTCCACAAGAAAGAAGGCAAATTGAGGATGACCATTGACGCAAGGAAAATAAATGCGCATACCGTGCCAGATCATTACAGACCTGAGGGGGTAGACCAACTGATACCGAAATTGAAGGGAGGTCAACATTTTACCAGCCTTGACCTGACAGCATCATTCTGGCAAATTCCTCTTCACCAAGACATCAGGAAATATACCTGCTTCTTGCACAAGGGAAAGGTATACCAATTTTTGAAGTGCGCCTTTGGATTATCAACCAGTAGCAGTGCACTACTGAGGGCGCTTGACAAAGTTTTTGGGGATACTATTGAGGCTTTTGTGACACAATATGTTGACGATTTTCTGGTATACAGCAAGGATCCCGAGTCACACTTGCATCACATAGATTATGTGTAATCCAAGTTTTAGGAATGCAACATGACTCTGAACTTGGAGAAGTGTGAATTCTTTGTTAAAGAGGCAGAATTTTTAGGCCACATCATTACGCCTAATGGTATACAACCTAATCCAGAGAGAGTCAAGGCCATAGAGTGTATACCACCCCCACATAACTTGAAACAGTTAAGAAGGTTTCTGGGCATTCTACAGTACCAGTCAAAATTTGTGATTAACTACGCTAAGGAATTAGTACCCCTTAGGGAACTTGTTGAGAAAGGACACTAAGTGGGAATGGAATGCCGAACACCAGGTAGCCTTTGCGAAAATCAAAGAACTTTTTAAGCACAGTATTCTCCTGGAACGACCAGATCCAAAGTCACATTTCCTAATATATACCGATGCTAGTGCACACTCGTATGGAGCAATATTAGCACAAGAAGATGCAGATCGCAATAAACATGTAATTGCCACAGCTTCTAGATTTCTAACCAAGATAGAAGCCAATGCCTGTATAACAGAATTAGAGATAGGTGCAATCCATTTTGCATTACAAAAGTTCAGGCAATATATCTACCACTATAAAATCATTATATATACTGACCATGTAAGCCTGTCCTTCATCCAAAAATGCAAGCTAACCAACTCCAAAATCTTGAGGTACATACACGAAATAACGTCGCATGACATAGAGGTCAGACATATCCCAGGCAAGGAGAACATTTTTAGTGACTTATTGTCCAGGTTAAAATCAGAAAGTCACATACCCGAGACGACATCTAATCCACACCATGAAATCAAAATTATGCAAATAAATAATAAGGAAGGCAACGAAATTTTACAAGACTTCAAAAACATGGCGAAGCTACAGCAAGAAGACCCTGAATTGAAGAGGCTATTCGACAAGGCTCCAGAAATAGTACCATAATTGGAAGCCAAGATAGGGAAATTTAGAAACATCTTGTTCAAATTACATGGCTGCGACGTAAGGAAGTGGAAAATGATGGTACCAAATTCCTTACAGGACAGGGTTATTTTGGCATTCCATCACTCGATGCTTCACTCTGGTACTGAAAGAACAATGCTTGCAATTGAGGAAGTACTATACATCAAACATCTAGGCAAGAAAGTCAGGAAGTTAATTTTCTCATGCGACCTATGTCAGAAGGCCAAGCCAATCAATGTAAGATATGATATTGTTCCACAATCCATCTTGAGAGATGAGAAAAATGCATTCGTATGCATCGATGAACATGGCGAGCTACCAAGGGGTGTAGCGGGATAAATCAAATCAAGTGCTAAAGCAAATTCTTAAACAAAATGTTCGCCAACCGATCATCCCGTGTAGCAGGTAGCTTGTGTAACAAGTGTGTATCAGCTAGAGTTTGCTCCAACTCAGGGTAAAACAGTCATTAGTGTGACGACGCAGACAATGCTGAACAAAAGGCGAAAAATCCTTTTGTGCCTTTTGTTAGGCTAATAGGGACGCCATGTGCAGTGAGGCGGAATCCCCTCCTGGAACTCCCGCCACAGCAAGGCATGCCTATAGGTGGAAATTCAGGAGCCGCACGTACAATATGAATTTCCACCAATGACGGCAACCGCATGGACAGAAGGTAAGGGTATAGTCAGGGAAATGGGGAAAGTTATAAAACCAGCGAACACACATTTTAAAAGTCCCAGTCATGTAATACACCCCGAGCAGTCCTGTAATACACCCTGGAGTCCTACAACATACCCCGCGAGTCCTACAACACACACCGAGAGCCCTACAACACCCTCCGACATTATTACAGCACCCCTGCAACATTAGTATCAGCGCCGTCCAGTACCGCGAGGAAAAGTCAGTGACGAAGTCAATAACAAAGGGTACATGGTAGGAAGAGTAGCATTTACGGTGGACTGGAATAAAAAAGGTTTCACAATAATAACTGTGGTTATTATTTCTTCAACACCCACAAGATAAGATCTCAGCCGAGGCATCTGTGTGAGACCATAGGATGACCAGCCGCAGGGGGAAAGATGGAAACAAATATATCTTCGTCATGTTTGACGTTTTTACAAAATTTACTAAAATATACCCCATCAGGAACATCAAAAGTAGGACTTGCCTAAACAAAATCATTAAAGATTATATTCCAAACTATGGGAATATAAAAGCAATTCTTTCTGATAATGCAACAATGCATAGAAGTAAATTGTTCCAGGACACCTTACGAACATTGAGAATAAAGTTATATTACTCATCAGCATAATATCCTCAAGGAAATCCAACAGAAAGCACGATGAGGAATATATGTATATATTTCCGCCTACTTTGCCACAGAGACCACACTTCCTGGACGGAAAAATGCAGCTACATAGAGGAGGTGATCAATAATTCAGTGAACCCCACGACCAAGTTCGCCCCAATCGAATTGATGACTAACACAAAACCTAAGCGATTAACAATTGACATTGACACTACGATGGCTGCCCAAAGGAATTGCCAGAAAAGGAAAAATGTCAATTGGCATTCAGGAGGTTGCAGCAAAAAGCAGAAAAAGGGAGAAATGAAGTAAAAAGGTTCATCAGGAAATGGTCCCCACAAATTGGAGAAAAGGTGCTCCTGAGAAGGCACAAAGCATCCAAGGCATCTGAAAAAAGATCTGGGAAAATGGAACTACTGTATACTGGACCGCTGGTCATAACAAAACAGCTGGGTGACCATACATATAGGCTACAGAATACAAATGGCAAGCTGGTAGGAAGATACCATAAAAACAAATTAAAACCATACAAAGAAAGGACCAAATAGTCTGCCAACAAACATGTAAGGCAGGAACAGTAGAGATGATGAAAAATAATAATTTTTAATGGGTTTCTTATAGAAAATTATATACAGGTTGGTAAATACAACAAGAAAGGAAATCAACATAGTCATTGGCTATAATGACCACTGAGAGCATTGTCAACAAGGACAGATGAGAATACTGATTGTCATTAGAGAAGTGAATTATGTTGTTGTTGTTTTCTAGTGCCTTGCATCTGGCAATGAAGCCATTAGCATTCGTGCTTTCCAATACTTTTGAACTGTAGTTTCTTCTGATCTTAATGCTTCACAGGTCTTCAAGTGGTCTTCATTCATTTCTGCTGGATCGTTACACAGGACACATTAGAAGTGAATTATAACGATGGAAAAAAAAATGTGTTTTTGACATAAGGATGTCAGGGACAAAAATAAAAAGGAATCAATTGTGGTGACAAAGAGAAGATATTTTTGACACAAGGGTGTCGAGGGTGAATTAAGAAGAAAAATAATATAGTTGCAGAATAATTATAAATATAGTTTTCTCTTATAGAGATAAGAGATAAAGAGGTGACAATTAATGAAGTAAGAAAAACCATAGTCAGAAAAGCAATGCCCATGAATTAAGATGGATATAGCCAATGTTAAGCTTGAAGAAATGTCGAACTAAACAATAGTGAATAAGAACCCAATGTCATAATAGCATCATTAGTAACATCAGAGTTTAAGAATTGACTCAACGACCTGCCTATACATAATAAGCTTGCAAGACAGAGGACAAAGAACTGAATAAAATTGCCATAAATATGATCATAATCATTAGCTCAAGATTTGTATCCTGTTTTTCTCTCCTCATAACAAGGAACATAAGTCAAAAGGCACACAATAAACCATGATACACTTAAATAATATTTGTGTCAATGTCAAATGTAAAAACTTAGGAATATTCTTGGTTGTGTGGTAACTGAACATGTAAAATTTATAAAGACATGCTGTGTCATGCCAAAACAAAAGACAAAAACATACAGCAAAGAAGACTGTAAAGAAAAAAGGGTATTGTACAAAGTATTAAGTATTAGAGGAATAGGGAGAAGTATTGTATTGTGTTTCAAGATTGTAAATGTAGGTGACAACTTGAAAAACAAAACAAGGGGCATGTGAGACAGGATATTGTAAGACCCCAAAAGAAAATCATTTATGTGAATATTTGTTAAGAGTGTAATTTGTTTTTGATGTTGGTATGAGTTGGTTAAATGACGAAAACGTGTTACTAATGTTCATTGTTACAAACAATTAAGTTTGTTTAAAGACGTCATAAGTATTTCCATATTTAATTTTAATATATATGTGTAAATAAAAGAATTATATGTGTTCAATATTGAAAGCGAAGGGAGAATGGCTAAGGATCGCTTCCCTAACAATACAGGATTTATTTGATGGACGCATACGCGGATGTACACAAAAAGAAGTGTAATGCGGCACCAATTGTCTAGTTATTAACGTCTGTGTCTTTGGTGTAGATGGACGCATATTTATGTGCACGCGTCATAAAATAGTGAAAGTAAATTTACTAAGTGTTTAAAGACCGTTAATTTGTGTAAAATAAGTGAAACGTTAGCTAACTTTAATAAGTTAGTTAATACGAAGTGTGCGATTAAATAAAAGGACGTAAAATAGACGAAGTGTAAAGTGATAGAAAACACATTTAGCGAAATATTGCTAAATTTTCAGACATTAAATCTTGGCGATGCTAGGGAAGTCGATCCACTGAAATAAAAGACTTACTACTGTAATACGATTTAAATACTGTGAACAAGAAGGTGCGAATAAAATATTTCACTAAAGTTAACCCCGAGTGTATGTTCATTCCGTCCAGTACCACGACCCGAGATAACGAAAGAGTCAAAAGCTCATCAACATCACCTTCGATAAATATAAAAACAGCACCACCATTATGGAACTAACCAGCGATGTTAAATCAGTTTTCCTTTAGACTGTGACAGCATATTATATGACCTTGTATTCAGGGAGTTTATATTTGTTAAAATGTTTTAGGATTTCTTTGAAATTTGTTATAGAATTATTTATGTTAGAGATGTGAAATTCATATTTTATTTTTATTTATTTATAATAATTTATGTTAGGAGCACAATTGGAGCAATGGAAAGGAATAGCAAAACCATAATGTACATGACCTATCTAGGGGAGATGCAGTTGGATGCATTTTATTCTTGCAACTATGTAGAGATTAACAATAGATATAAGAAAATTTTCCAATACTTTAGTTTCAGTCATACGACTACAGACATCTGTTACATCAAATTAATGTAAAGAAAGTTTCAAAGATGTATAACTTTTAAATTATTGCCAAAGTCAGCATAAAAGTCATTGCAAACATACAGTGAATAATTATTTATTTATGCCAACAAACTTACTGTTTGATTTTTTAAACTCACAAGCCATGTGTGGCACAGATTGTCACAGTAGCTCAATGGTTAGAGCACCTGCCTGGTAAGCGAAAGGTCTGTGGTTCAAGTCCCATCTGTGGCATTGAATGTTTAAGTTCCAGTTCTACCTCTCATACAGTGAATAAATTTGCAAGTTATTTTTAAATGAGAGTCTTTCACTAGATTAAATCCCCTTTTGCAAACTGATACACCCTGAAGATAGAAATGACAATAATACATCTGCCACAGCAGCCATTCTCGGGTTCGATCCCAGGGACCCGCATGTGGTATTCGTGGTGGACGAAGCGGCATCTGGGCAGGTTTTCTCTGGGTTCTCCGGTTTCTCCGGTTTCCCCCGCCATCTCATTCCACCAGTGCTCCATCTTCATTCCATGTATCATCAGTGTCACCGCCTGTGGTACCATAGTAGTAAAAGCGGGCGTTAAACACTACACATAACAAAAAAAAAACAGCAGCCATTGATAGCACCCATTTTACAGGCAGGCAACACTGGCTAACAAGGGAAGTATAGAAAACATCATGAAACCTTCTTTATAATCTGTGTGCTAAGGTTATATCCATACTATATATAGGTACCTGTCTGAACTTCAAAGGTCTCAAAAATGGAATCTTGCAACATAAGGTGGGTATTCCTGCTTGAAATGAAGTGTTGCATGATTCACTCCCCTAATTTTCTGCCAATCCATCCTTCAAGCAGACATTGAGCACCATTACCAGTAGTGAACACAAGTATTACTTTCATGTACACTGCTGCTCAAAAGTTTCCGGACACCCAGTGAAAGTGATGCAATTCAGAATTTAACCTTCATAACAACCTCTGTTTAGAGATCTTCGGCAAGCATATCTTATCATAAGTTCATAAACATGTGTCAGCATTGTAAACAGACATTGACACTCCGCGCTATTGTTATACATGCCACTCAAGCTGTGTCATTTGTGCACAGGTGCTGAGTGAGATTTTGCTGACATGTTAAGTTGCATATTCTTGGTTGTTGTGAATCACTTTGTCCATCTAAGAGCAGTTCGTAGCAGTACAGTGATTACTGTGTCTGTAAAAGGGTGAGTAAATGCTTATTTCCAGTTATTACAAGATTATTACATGATTTATGGAATCATAGAGAACAACACTGTAGGTTTAAGAGGTAGAACTGGAACTTAAAAATTCAATGCCACAACTGGGATTTGAACCACAGACCTTCCGCTTGCCGGGCGGACGCTCTAACCACTGAGCTATTGTGACAAACTGCCAGAATGGCATTAAATTCTCAGGCCAGTTCGTATTTCTCCTGGTAAACCACAAAGGCAGTCTCACATCAGAGACAATTACCCCAATGGTGACTTACTATTGCAAGTACTTTATATCCCAGGATTAAATAACCTTCACATGGTAATTATTATTTATTTATGCCAACAAACTTACTGTTGGTGTTTTTAAACACACAAGCCGTGTGTGGGCAATGTTTAAGAGGTAGAACTGGAACTTAAAAATCCAATGCCACAACTGGGATTTGAACCACAGACCTTCCGCTTGCCGGGCGGACGCTCTAACCACTGAGCTATTGTGACAAACTGCCAGAATGGCATTAAATTCTCAAGTTAGTTCGTATTTATCCTGGTATACCACAAAGGCAGTCTCACATCAGAGACAATTACCCCAATGGTGACTTACTATTGCAAGTACTTTATATCCCAGGATTAAATAACCTTCACATGGTAATTATTATTTATTTATGCCAACAAACTTACTGTTGGTGTTTTTAAACACACAAGCCGTGTGTGGGCAAAGTTTAAGAGGTAGAACTGGAACTTAAAAGTTCAATGCCACAACTGCGATTTGAACCACAGACCTTCCGCTTGCCGGGCGGACGCTCTAACCACTGAGCTATTGTGACAATGGCATTAAATTCTCAAGTTAGTTCGTATTTCTCCTGGTAAACCACAAAGGCAGTCTCACATCAGAGACAATTACCCCAATGGTGACTTACTATTGCAAGTACTTTATATCCCAGGATTAAATAATCTTCACATGGTAATTATTATTTATTTATGCCAACAAACTTACTGTTGGTGTTTTTAAACACACAAGCCATGTGTGGGCAAAGTTTAAGAGGTAGAACTGGAACTTAAAAATTCAATGCCACAACTGGGATTTGAACCACAGACCTTCCGCTTGCCAGGCGGACGCTCTAACCACTGAGCTATTGTGACAAACTGCCAGAATGGCATTAAATTCTCAAGTTAGTTCGTATTTCTCCTGGTAAACCACAAAGGCAGCCTCACATCAGAGACAACTACCCCAATGGTGACTTACTATTGCAAGTACTTTATATCCCAGGATTAAATAACCTTCACATGGTAATTATTATTTATTTGAATTTTTAAGTTCCAGTTCTACCTCTTAAACTTTGCCCACACACGGCTTGTGTGTTTAAAAACACCAACAGTAAGTTTGTTGGCATAAATAAATAATAATTACCAAGTGAAGGTTATTTAATCCTGGGATATAAAGTATTTGCAATAGTAAGTCACCATTGGGGTAATTGTCTCTGATGTGAGACTGCCTTTGTGGTTTACCAGGAGAAATATGAACTAACTTGAGAATTTAATGCCATTCTGGCAGTTTGTCACAATAGCTCAGTGGTTAGAGCGTCCGCCCGGCAAGCGGAAGGTCTGTGGTTCAAATCCCAGTTGTGGCATTGAATTTTTAAGTTCCAGTTCTACCTCTTAAACTTTGCCCACACACGGCTTGTGTGTTTAAAAACACCAACAGTAAGTTTGTTGGCATAAATAAATAATAACATTGTAGGTATTTTCAAAGTTTGACCCTTTCACTGCATTGGTTGTCGCATAGATGGCGGGGCATTTAAACCTCTGTGCATTGGCCAGAACAGCAATGGCAGGAGCTACTCGCTAGAATCAAGCCTTATTAGACACTGAAGGGAATCTCTGCATGCACTTTGAGTTGAACATGTTCTGCCATCTGCTGGAATTATGAAGAAGCAGTTTCAAAGAGTTCTCTGCATTATAGCAACATCTGCAGCTTAAAATATAAAGGCTTGTGTATGCATTTTACTCCCAGAGAGCGACACACTGGCTTAGGGTCACTGGGATTCATGGATGTATAAAACATAGCTGGGGCTAGCAGGCAGGTGGGTGTTTTACGTAACGACAAATTAGTGGTGGAATTTGATGCTTTGCCATCTGATGTGTCAGATAATGATTACAGTAATCAGGAGAGTGAAAGTGGAAGTGAATGTGTTGATAGTGATGCCGGGGAAATAAGTAGACGAGAATGATTATCCACCAAATGACATGTCATGCACAAAGAGAAGATGGGGTCCAGTCCTAAGTTTCAATGAGGTGCCATTTTGTTCTACATCGTGGTTTTGATAACCATATTCAGGTATTTCAGTGAATTTGGATGAAAATGCCATGGTTTTTGATGTTTTTAAATTATTTTTTTCTTTCCAAATTATACAGCTCATTGCTAAAGAAACTAATACGTATTATCATTTTCTTTGTGAAGAATAGTAGTTCTCTAAAATACTGGAATGCGGTAGCTCAAAGAATTTTTCTACTATTTTTTTCAATTTTTACTTTCTCTACTACATGTAGTATAGTATTGTATTCCACCCAAAAATTTGATGTCAAGATTTTACCAGAAATATGTTTTGTGGCCCCCTGAATCTAAAAAAGAAAACATTTTTAGAAAAAGTTCCATGTCTGTTTCTGTGTGTGTGTCTATCAGTCTGTGGACAACATAACTCAAAAACGAAAAGTCGGTTAAAAACCAAAGTTGGTATTTGATGCGACACGGAGATTTTGAAGAAAATTCCTCCACTTTAAACTATCCTTTACATGGAAAACTTTTTGAACATTTTGATTTTCTTGAAAATGGCTCTGACGATTTTAGTTAAAAGGACATATGTTTGAGATATTTTTATGACAAATGAAATGTATTACTTGAATTTTCTGGCTATAGCCCATGTAGTCCTATTTACTCCGGATAACTTTTCCATAACTGGTAAACCATAAGAGATAGAGCAAATCTTTCTGTACAAAAATGTAGGTCTTGCTAAAACTCACAATTTATGTCCAGATAAATTTTTTTGTAGAGTGAACCATTTCGGAGATATTGCTTGTTATTTGTGTGAGTATTGGAGAACTTATACTTCTGGCAAATGGAACATTGTTATTGATTTTTTACATGTTAACCATGCAAAGAGAGTGGAATTTGAAAGCTTTAAAAGATTTAACTATCGCTCAAAGCCTACTGAATTCCCATATTCCCCTTGCATCTACAAGGAAATAAGCAACAAGATAAACTGCGAAAGTTTATCTGTATTAACATGAAGATATAGGAATAAGTTTATAAGAATGGTTAGTACAAGAGTAGAGAAATTCATGTGAATGCAACATAACAGATTTTTTCTTATTCTATAGGTGTAAGACAAATAGTCACATTCAAAACAAATTAATTACTGTAGATTAGATTAGATTAGATTGCGTTCTGTAGGTTCAATGATGGCCAGTCAGACCTTGAACATAGAACATGTCAAAAGCATTTACAATTAAATGCATAAAAAACATGCAAAACATGTATAGGTTTCAAGTTTTGCTGTTAAAGTACGAGATGAAGATAATACTTCTAGTGCATTGACACTTACATAGTTATTATACATGTACAAAATCATGTTACTTGGCTTTTACAGACTGTGTCATTGCTTCAATGTTTACATTTTTGCTTGTATGGAAAAGCAGTCCAAATTTATAGCTAAGTAATACATTCTAACATGTTACACATGTACATTTAGCTTATTAGTAAAAAATATTCTTACTCATGTGTTAAGTGTGTCAAATTTAAGATAAGCGACCTCAAAATATTAACTGTGCACATTAATCATAGCATACCTATTTTAATTCTTACATAGTATGTAATGTACAGAGTAGACATCATTTCAATTATGTTCATATATACAGAATATCTATTTACATCCTTACTTTTACATAAAGCGTGTCCAACATGATTGTTCAAATATACATTTTCAAAATATCAACAAACATATTAACACTGTTACTTAATATTGGAACTTAAATTATAATCAATTAGTTGGCTTTTTGTAGCCTGCACGTCATTATTGTATTTTCAGCTACCCTTGTTATACTTAATTCCCTAATTGGTACCTATCGAACAATACAACTGATCTGACATTAGGCTGATTATTGATTTAAATATTCCTCTACAGAATAAAATGACTTATCACAGAGATACTCTTTGAGGGAAGCTTTAAAAACTCTGAAATTGCTAACATTTTCCTTTAGATTACTGGGGAGAGCATTAAATATTTTAATTGTTTCACAATAAACACCTTTCTGGAAGCAAGAGAGTTTGGCATTGGGACGATGTATATTTCTTTTTTGCCTAGTGTTAAACGTATGAATTTCCATGCTAGTTGTAAAGCAATTCTGGTTATTAGCATAAAATTTTAAAATAGATAGTATATATACGCAAGGTAAGGTTAATATACCCAGTTTCCGAAATAGATCTTTACATGACTGCCTTCTATGGGTGTTGCATATTATTCGTATAACCTTCTTTTGTATTAGGAATATGTTCTTACTATACACTGAATTTCCCCAGGACATTATTCCATATTCCATAATGGAGTTAAAATAAGCAAAATAAACTAACTTCAGTGTGTCAATCGTGTCATAACATGCTGCATTAAGCTTAGGTGTAATGTAATTAATATGTGACTTCCAATCCAGGTGGTTGTCTACTTGGAGACCTAGAAATTTTACCTCATTAGGTTGTTCCAGTAAAATATCATTGATTCCTATTTCTATATGGGTATGTGGTGAACGATTAGTTATGAATTTAATGAATTTTGTTTTTTCAAGGTTTACTGACAGTTTGTTTGCTTTAAACCAATTTGACATGCAGTTTAGTACATAATTTAATTTGATAACGCACTCACTTAAATTTTTGCTTTTCACGAGGACACTGGTATCATCTGCAAATAGATAGATACTAGCAATGTTATTTATGTATAGTGGGAGGTCATTTATGTAGATTAAAAATAATAGAGGCCCCAATATCGATCCCTGGGGAACGCCATGTTTAATTGATTTCCAATCCGATGTGTTGTTGTTATACTGGTTGGGATTGCTGATTTCGACCCTTTGTTTTCTTCCTTTTAAGTATGATATAAACCAATTTAGATTTTCATTTTTTATCCCATAGAACTGTAGTTTTCCTATCAAAATTTCATGGTTTACACAATCAAATTCGTGTAAACTTTGGGTAACCCTGATTATAAATACTCTCATTTCCACCATGATATTTCTATTTGTATCAGTGCTTAGAGTTATTAGTGATTGGCAAATATTCAGATTCAAAATCAGTTTAGTAAAATGAACTTTGGATAATCCTCCGTCTAGGGGATATGTGAAAAGCAACCACAAGGTACCCAAGCTGAGCAGAACATTACTTCCACTTACTCCTGTTTTACTCCTCACTGTAACTTTTCTATCTGACCTTACCTTGGTCATCTCTTGTTCTCTTCCGACCCCGATGCTATTAGGGTTCCTGAGGGCTAGGGAGTCTTTATTTTTCCAACCTCTCCATTTCTCTAATTTCTCTATAAAACCTTAATCCCTAACATGCTGACTGTCATGGCATGTAATACGTCCTCTGATTGGTAATCAGAGGATGTGGTTGGTGAATTTATTTTGATAATTCTCCTGGTCAGGTCGGTGAGACCCGTAAACCAAAGACAGGTGTGGTCCTCCAGACATTCTGGGGGTTGTGAGAGAGCGATGTGACCGCCAAAACATAATGGTGCTCTCTAAAAAGTGGTTACATTTACTGCTAAGTCTCTTCAAAATTTATGTAATATGGCTCGAGGGGTAAAATGTTCCGGAGTTAAAATAGTCCCCCATTCGGATCTCCGGGTGGGGACTACTTCTCGAGAACCAAAGCGTTATATTAATAGAAGATCCAACATCAGACTTCTGCAATGGAATGCGGGTGGTCTCACACAAACAAAAAGAGTAGAACTGAATAAAATTGTATTTGACTATAACAAAATTTGTATGTAGTTTAGGTTAGAGTAGGATAATTGTAAAAGTTATGTAAAAGAATTGGTACAAAATAAATTCATTCATTCATTCATTCATTCATACAAGAAGCAAATCTAACAAATGACCAACTTAAATACTTCAATTTTACTGGTTTTCTACTACACCTGCTACCCAAAAATAGACAGATAAGTAGTGGAATATTAGTTGGAGTCAAAAAGGATATTAAATCCTCCTTTGAAATTGTTAAAGAAATGGATAACACAGATAAAAGTGAATTAATAAAGCTAAAATTTTGGGATAGCAAAACACATCTACATTTATACAGTGTTTACAATCCTCCCAGGAATGAACCAGATCTCTCACTTATTGACCAATTAAATTAAACAATCGTAATTGGGGATTTCAATGCCCATTTCAAAAGATGGGGTTATGAAAAAGTGGATTCTACAGGGCAGATAGTAGAAGAATTTTTGAATACCACAACTTTTGAACTGATTTATAGTAAAGAAGATCCCACAACCTTCATACATTACTCTGGAGCAGGCAGTAACCCAGACCTCTTGTTAGCTACAACAGATATTGTTTCAAAAATTAAAAAACAAGTTATAGAAGATCCAAGTTCTGGTCACAGAGCAGTAATTGCTGATATAAAACTAGAAAATACAAATAACAGTCAAGGTCTCACGAATCTGTATTGGAACTTCAAAAAAGCAGATTGGAACAAATATAAAACTGAATTAGAGCATAAATTTAGAGAACAAACAAACTCACAGCTACATGACCAACCAGATCATATGAACAAAAATTTCTGCAAAGTCATACTAGAAACTGCAAAATAACATATTCCTCGTGAAAGAATTAAAAACATCAAACCCTTTTGGAACCCCCAGTTAGAAGAACTGAAAAAGCAAAGGGATATAGCTAGAAATACAGCTGAACAAACAAAAAACATATCGCATACACAAATATGGCGGAAGAAATGTTGTTGTTGTTGTTAGCTAATGCTGGATTTTTGACAATGAAGTCATTAATCCTCTTGCTCTCCAATATTTTTCACTAATGATATTGAAGAGAGCAATAGCAGTAATAGTAACCGCTTTTTAGAGAGCACCATATTTTTATGTTTTGGCGGTCACATCGCTCTCTCACAACCCCCAGAATGTCTGGAGGACCACACCTGTCGTTGGTTTACGGGTCTCACCGACCTGACCGGGAGAATTATGAAAATAAATTCACCGACCATATCCTCTGATTACCAATCAGAGGACGTATTACATGCCATGACAGGTCAGCATGTTAGGGGTTAAGATTTTATAGAGAAATTAGAGAAATGGAGAGGTTGGAAAAATAAAGACTCCCTAGCCCTCGGGAACCCTAATAACATTGGGGTCAGAAGAGAACAAGAGATGACCAAGGTAAGGTCAGATAGAAAAGTTACAGTGAGGAGCAAAACACCAGTAAGTGGAAGTAATGTTCTGCTCAGCTTGGCTACCTTGTGGTCGCTATTCACATATCCCCTAGACGGAGACCCCTGAGTCTAAAATTGAAATGTAAAGAATTAATTTCATGCACAAAAATGTAAAACTCAGAAAAAAATATGTATAGAAAGAAGTGGATGTATCCAGTGGAGTTTAAAGGGAGTGCAAAGATTATTTGAACATTCACTGAGTTTTTAAAACAGTGGCTAATGAAAAATGACTCACAGAATGTCTATTGAATATTAAATGAAATATTTTGTGGTTTTTACCTAAAAACTTAGTTCCATTGTCTTAAGGATTATTCTCAGCAAATAATCACCATTTTTTCCCTGAACCTATTTCATTCCTTAATAAATACCTTTGATGATAATATAGACTTTTCAGTGTGAGAAAATATGCTGAAAAGCATTGTTACATTCTTAAAATGCTGTCTTAAAAATAACACATGGTTGTCTTATTTCTCAGTGATATTGAAATATGAAAGTTTTATGAAAAATGTTAAAAACTACCATAGAGCATCTGAGAAACTCTTATTGATGGAAAACACAATATCTTTGCTTAAGGAGAAAAAAGATTTCAACATAATGCAAAATGATATTTACCAATATAATGAACAACCCGCATTCTTTAATAAGTACTAAAATATAAAACTGAAAATACAAGAAAGACAGGAGAGAAAAAGTTAATGAATTCCATTGAAGTAAAACACCTTAAAATTCTAAAGCCCCACAACAAGCTACACCTTACACTTGCTTACAAAAATCAATATTGGAAACAAACCCCAGTATGGTATTCACAGCTAGGTCCTTGCCTAAAACTGAGCACAGTGTAAGAATTACCACCTCTCAACTACCTCTGGAACTTCTTTACATCATCACACACCACTGTTTTAAAAGTATCCTCCAAACAGGAAATAAAACAATCAGTCATATGCTGAAGATAAGAACAAGGGCTGCTCATAAAATGCCTACAAGTACAGAAGTAGGGATGTTAGTATCTAAAAACTGATTCTTAAGTTTCATTTGATCAACACATCACTGTTACTTGTTTCTTTACCGTTTAAATTAAAGATTTAGCTTATTCCATCTACCAGCAGAACTGAAATGTGCGGAAGAAATGTGCCTCACTAGAAAAAGAAATTAATATTGCTAAAAAGAATCACTTTAATAATTTCTTAGAAAAAATGGATTTTAGGACAGATAGTAATAAAGGTCATAAGTTCTTAAAAAATGTCAAGGACAGGAAAGGAAACAGCACACCTATCATACACAACAATAAAATATTAGTAAATGATGCAGTCATAGCTGAAACATTCAATAAATATTATGCTAATTCACATAAAGTAACAAGAAATAATAAAAAGGAACGTAAAGTATTTAAGAAAGATTTGAAACAAGAAAGAGAATGTAATCCTAACACTCAGTGCAATATCTTTTTTCAAAATTTTAATATGCAAGAACTGAACATTGCAATAAATAATCTAAAAAACAAAAAGTCCCCTGGACCTGATCACATACATCCAGAGTTCATAAAAAACCTTGGAAAAACAGCAAAACAACAACTACTAGAACTCTACAATCTATCCTGGAAAACCACTGTACCTGCTGAATGGCGAAAAGCTATAATTGTCCCACTCTTGAAGATAGACAAAACAGCATCAGAAATAAAAAATTATAGACCAATAGCTCTTACTAGCTAAATAGCAAAAGTGATGGAAAGAATGGTGTCAAACAGGTTAGATTGGAAGGTAGAAGGTAAGTGGAAGGTCTGTGGTTCAAATCCCAGTTGTGGCATTGAATTTTTAAGTCCCAGTTCTACCTTTCAAACTTTGCCCACACACGGCTTGTGTGTTTAAAAACACCAACAGTAAGTTTGTTGGCATAAATAAATTATAATTACCATCTGAAGGTTATTTAATCCTGGTATATAAAGTACTTACAATAGTAAGTCACCATTGGGGTAATTTGTCTCTGATGTGAGACTGCCTTTGTGGTTTACCAGGAGAAATACGAACTGGGTTGAGAATTTAATGCCATTCTGGCAGTTTGTCACAATAGCTCAGTGGTAGAGCATCTGCCCGGTAAGCGGAAGGTCTGTGGTTCAAATCCCAGTTGTGGCATTGAATTTTTAAGTTCCAGTTCTACCTTTCAAACTTTGCCCACACACGGCTTGTGTGTTTAAAAACACCAACAGTAAGTTTGTTGGCATAAATAAATAATAATTACCATCTGAAGGTTAAATTGGTTTTCTAGAATCACAAAATTTAATATCCCCATGTCAAGCTGGATTCAGAGAGTTCCACTCTACAAATGAAAACAAGCTCAGTCAAGAAATCAAAGACTCCTTCAATAGAAAAGAATTTATCAGTTTTTATTGATTTCCAAAGTGCATATGATTCTATATGCAGAACAAAACTACTAAAGAAAGTAAAAAAAAATAGGGACACAAGGTCCAATGTTTTCATGGCTGTCATTTCCTAACACAACACTTTATTGCAACCAGATATGGAAGAAATATATATAAATACAAACAAGTACACCATGGCTTACCACAAAGCGCAGCGCTCAGCACAACACTTTTTAATATATTTATTAATGATCTGCCACAATAAATACAAGAATCAGGTGTGAAGTGTGCACTATTTGCTGATGACTTAGTGATGTGGACTTCAAAACCAAAAAGCAAAAGTACAGAACTAGAAAAAACCATGCAACAATCCTTAACCAACTTACAAAGGTGGACTAAAGGAAATTTAATGACTGTTAATACAACAAAATCAAACTACCAAATCTTTTGACTAAGAAAAAAACCACTAAAAATAAAACTAAATTTTGAGGAACAATAACCAGAAATAAAGGAAGCAAAGTATTTAGGAGTTACATTTGATACCAAACTTACATGGACCAAACAAATAGAAAATGTAATACAAAGAGCAGAGAGGTGCCTTTCACTGTTAAAACGTCTAACAGGAATGAAGTGGGGATGTTCCAGAGCAACTCTTAACACAACATACAATGTATATATAAAGCCATTATTTACTTACTGCAGCGAAGTTCTTGTAACAGCAAACACAAAAAAAATTCAAATCTTTCAACACCAAAGTCTGAGATTAATTACAGGTGCTATCAAAGCCACACCAATAGCAGCTATGAAATACTAACCAACCAATACCCCATTGAATATGAAATAGAAAAAGTGACTCTTATTCAGCACGAAAAGTTGATCAGACTCCCATTCAATACATGGAACAAGAGAAATTTTATACATACACTAAAGACTCAGGAGGGCTTTCTTTCCAAAATTCAAGACATCCTAATTCAAAGGAAAACTTCATATCTAAAGTCAATCTGACACATACATTAGACATCACATATTATTTACACCTGACAGAAGAAGTTAAGAAAATTGATACTCCAACTAGTGTTCTAAAATTATTGGCATTAGAGACAATCCATACTAGATTTCCAGAACACAAATGGCTCCATATTTATACTGATGGATCATTTATATCAAACCAAGATGGAGCAGGTGCTGGAGTCACATGTCACCTCTTTTCCTATTACAAATCTTTAAGTTGTGGAACTACTAACTTTGATGGAGAAATTGAAGCAATTCGAATGGCCCTACAAAATCTTTTGTACAGAATTTCACATTTTCAGCAAGCAGTTATTCTCTCAAATTCCAGGGCTGCAATTATAGCAATTATTTCCAAGTTGTCACCAAAAAAACCAAACAATTATAGAATGTTGGAAAATCCTTACCCATCTAACAGCACTTCAAAAAAACCTAGTCTTCCAATGGATACCAGCTCACTGTGGACTGAGTGGTAATGAGAAAGCTGATTTTCTTGCAAAAAAGGGTACCAGCAGTGTACAAAAATCTATAGTTAATGTACCATTTTATGCAGCTAAAAGATTAGTCAACTCCGAATTCAAAAAGATTATTGCAAAATATTACTATGAAAAATCAAAGAATAAAAGATGGGAACTACCAAACATTCAAACAGTAATTCCTGAGTATCCTCGAAAAACAGCAGTTGCAACCTTCAGGTTGATTATAGGACATGATTGTCTGGCAAAACATTTAAACAGAATTGGGATATATTCTTTACCACTCTGTCCTCTATGTGATCTGCAAGAGGAAATGGATCGAGACCACCTTGAAATATGCCCAGCCACTTCTAGTGCCCCATCCATCAGTGAAAAATATTGGAGGGCAAGAGGATTAATGACTTCATTGTCAGAAATCCAGCATTAGCTAACAACAACATTTTCACTGTGATACTTCTATGTAGTAATGCTTAAACTTATTTGTGATTTAATGTTATGTATTACAATAATTACGTTTGGCTAAATTAATAGCCACTGTGGACAACCCTAACTTCTGTACATTGCATCAGCCTAAATTATGCTTTAGAAATTTACTTTTTTTTTTTTTTTGAGAAAGTGTTTCATGATATTTATATTCAAACAGTAATTCCTGAGTATCCTCGAAAAACAGGAGTTGCAACCCTCAGGTTGATTACAGGACATGATTGTCTGGCAAAACATTTAAACAGAATTGGGATATATTCTTCACCACTCTGTCCTCTATGTGATCTGCAAGAGGAAATGGATCGAGACCACCTTCAAATATGCCCGGCCACTTCTAGTGCCCCATCCATCATTGAAAAATATTGGAGAGCAAGAGGATTAATGACTTCATTGTCAGAAATCCAGTATTAGCTAACAACAACATATTCTTTTTGCATATTATTGTATGAATAGATAGTGTTTTAAATTTTAAAAAAGTCTCAGCAAGGAGGGGTCATCAAATGGAAAATGTCTTAGCAGTGAAAGGGTTAAGCAATTTCATAATATTTCACAAAATTAAGCAAAATAAATGTATTTAATCCCAGAATATGCATCATAAGCAGTCATGAAGTATTGAAAATTGGTCAGCGTGAATACCCTTTGAAATGAAGGTCATTAAATTTGAGAAATATTAAACAGCTAGATTCCTAAGACACTATAATTGCTCCACCCTTAGATCCGCACTTGGTGTAAACACAAGCCGTCAACAACTAACCCGTGATATGCCAAAACTAAAACACACCATAAAATGTAGTGCCCTAAATATCGGCGATTATCTGTGAGTTTTCAAGATGTATGATAACCCTCGTAAAGATTACTTGAATGTAACGCGATAGCAACAATATTCCTAAAACTCGTAAGTAAATATCGTTCTGTTGCAACATAAACACAAGGCATGAATCCATGTGGTGTTTGTTTTGTTTTGTATTAGGCGCAGATTATCGCTGAGGGATACAAGAGGCGGATCTAAGGTTGGATGGACTATAGTTGTTAATGCCACATAGAAATTAATATGGGTCAGATAGGGGCTGAAAAAGATGTGCAAGCCCTGAAGTTACAAATAAAAATGAGAATAACACTATGGTGCTAACAAGCAAGCGAAATAGAAAACTGACAGCAGATGAAATACGAGCTCAATTTAATTTAAGTCACAATAAGGAAATATAGTTGGTACTGTCAAGAGAAGACTTAAAGCAGTCAATCTGTTAAGATAAACTAGCAATGAGGAAACCTCTTCTCAAGAAGGTGAGCAAACAAAAATGACTTCAGGGGGCTTTTGGAAACAGACAACAGACCTAGGCAATTACCAAGTGAACAGATGCATTTAGAATGAGTAGTCCCAATAGTGAAATATGGAGGAGGGTCTGTAATGATATGGAGCTGTTTTGCATTCAATGGTGTAGGCACTCTACTTGACAAAAGTGGCTACCACAACATCTTGAGCAGATATCCAGTCATCAGGTAAATATCTGATCGATCAGGGCTTCATATTTCAGCAGGATAATGACCCAAAATATACTTCAAAAATGTGTAGGAAATATCTGGAGAATCAGCAGAGAGCACACACACACACACTGAACACTTGCAATACTCGTGCTTGTTATAGAAATGTTATCTTTTCTTATTCCTCTAAATAAATGTAAATGAATGGCTAGAAAAAAAACACAAATTTTTTAAACCATTTCTGAAGGTGCTAATGAACTTTCCACCTTGCAGTACAATTAGTTACCAAGTTTGTGACAACAAGCGTATCATGTGATACAGCGCAAATGCCCCAATGAAGATGGGTTCAATCCTCGCCTTTTGCATCTTATTTTTTGAAATACAAAATAAACAAATGTGTTTAACTCTCTACAGCTTTTTATGTCCACGTGTCCAGTGAAACATTGGTTATTTCATGATGGATATTGGCCTTTAGTCTTTCCGTATTATGCGGGTGATCTTTAAAGGTAACACTCTTCAAGCATTCTCATAAGAAGAAATTGCACACAGTCAAATCTGGGGATCTTGCTAGGCAGGTGACATTTTTAATGGAGATGATTTTACTTGGAAAAAGTCTCCTTTTGGCATTCATGGAGACCCTCACAGAGTAACTAGTGGCTTCATCTCATTGAAATCAGGAGTGTGTGAGTGTGTTGGGTTTAAGGGCCCGTCGACAACTTGGTCATTAGGGTGAAATCAGGAAACACAAGGAGACCAAGTACTTTCATTGTCAAGAAAGGTTTCATCATATTGACATACCTGGCTGAAGTCACGGTTGTTGCTTTACACTCATCATCCTAAAAAGAGAAGGGGTCAATCATACCAGAAGATGATGTGGCACACCAAATGGCTACTTTCTAGCTGTACAATAGTTTTTGTGTAATTGAAGAACATTATCTCGAGACCAATATCTGAAATTCTGTTAATTTGCAAAGCCACACATATAAAAATGATTCATCAGACATCCATAATTTGTAAATGAAGTTTTCATCTTCATATGATTTAACATTTCACCACAAAATGTTATTCATGAGAGTAAATCACAAGCTTTTAGTTAGGCATTATCTGAAGCTTTTAGGGGTGAAAATGAAAATCTAAGTGCTAAGCCCTCTCTGATAAGTTCATTGCAGCAGAATACTTCACTATCGAGTGTACTGTACTTCTGTTCAGAGCAACTCTTGGTGCAACAATACACACTGGTGTATATTTGGGGCTTCAGCTACCTGGAGGTTTCTTCAGTGCTGAACCAGTTTCCTCAAAGTTGCTAAGCCATATGTTTATGGTATGAGTAGCTGGGATGGGATCATGGCATCCTAAATAAAGATGTGCATGGAGAAGAGAAGTGTATGTGGATAGATTAAATAAGGAACAAAGAGTATTGTTTGGGTATGAGCAGGTGTGTGGAGATTAAAGGGTATGAGAGAAGCAATGGGATAAAACTTTGGAGGAAAGAGTGTATAAAGAGAAGTGGTTGAAAATACAAAGATAGCCTTAATTAAACTCTTTAGAGAGGGTAAGAAGGTAGATGAGTATTTGACTAAAGTAAAACGAAATGGATATGGTCAGCAAAAAGAGAAGTTGATATAAGTTTCATGAAATGTTCAACATGAGTATTGTACACTTTTATCACCACTACCACCACTACCACCACCATCACCACCACCAATGTTATTAAAATAAATATTTTCATAGTAAGGAAACCTGGGTAAGAGCAGTATTATTTTTCTGGGGGAATGCTGGGGGACCCTTTCCCCTAAACATTTTAAAAGCTACGAAATTTCCCCATTAAAAAGTAGGACAATTGATTTTATAACTACTGATTGGTTTTATTGACATTTGTTTGGCTGACTTCCATTTAAACAGGTTATAGTAGTGTTAGAATGGATTGCATCCTCTTTGTAAGCGTCAAAAATAAACCTATAACAACAACTGCTTTGTTATTTATCTTCTCAGTAAGTTCCTGTTTACTATTGGTGTTTATGAATACTGTAGTGCAGTGATCTGAGCAAAGAATTGAAATGAGTACCCTTTGGATGTGAGCAGATATGTTCTGTGTTCATAAGTATCATGTAGTTCCCCACAGTGGTAAATACTTAGCAGCTTATCGACGCTGGTAGTATATTGTCCATTGTGCATGTGGTTTTTCAAGTTAAAAAATGTTATGAAAATTAACTATGTCAAGTAGTTTCTAGCATCCAAAAAAATAAAACAGAGCAACAGAGCAAAACTATAATGCTGGAAGTTCCATGGTGGATAATGGTGCAACCGAAAACAAAAGTTTTGAATGCGTGTGTGATGAGACCTTGAGTGAAAATGGTGATGAAAAATTAGATGAATCCCTAATTGTTGGTCTAAGGATAAAAAAAGCATTTTGTGAAAAAAAAAAAAAAAGAGTTGCTAGTAGTTAAATTAAGAAACTTGGTTGCAAAATATGTAGAGAAGTTCGCAAACTACAACCAGACAGAAACAAACAGGCAATGAATATTGCACAGGGTGGGCTACAATTTCTGTGTCATCTTATGGAGATGCAAAAAAATAAAAGAAAGAATGAGATGATCTCTCTGTGAAAGAAAATATTCAAACACAAGGAATGTTCTGCTCATCAAGCTGCAACTAAGGTTTTGCATAACTTTTGCATGAGAGCTTTCGAACACGAAAAAGTTGTTCTGTATGGCATACAGAGTTGCTAAAACGAGGCAGGCTTTTAATGACAAGTTGATGTTAGCACTAAACAGTCGATTGTTTAAGTCTGGCCTATTTATTAACCCTTTCAGTACCGAGTGATTTTTCTACTTATGCCGTTCTTCCTCTAATTCGAAACCGGTTTAGATTAGGCGGCCTGGGACACCTTCAGCCTGCTGGCTTGAATAGCCATGATCATTGAGGCAACACGTAGTGCACTGGCCATGCACTCAAAGCCTGAGGTCATGAGTTCGAGTCTTGGCAACCACAGTCAAATGTGCCTGTGGTAAAGGACGGGGAGGGCCCACGTAAAATAATCGGTGTGATGGCACACATGGATGATGACGGGGTATCATTTGACTGCGGTTGCATGGATTTTGCATCTTTTCTTTAAAAAAAAAAACAAAAAAACACTACAATATAAATTGTAAAAAAAAATAATGTTTTACCATTTAAATACGTCTCAAATACGTATGTTTAATTGGTGACAGACAGTATAACAAGAATATAGCATAAAAACAGCTAAAACTAGTACAAATAGGAAAAAAATGCCTATGTCCATGATCATGGACACCGGAACTGAAAGGGTTAATCATTACTGACAATAATGTTATCTGCTTGGCTGATTTAATTTCTTGTGTTACATATAGGCTGCTTAAAGTAAACAAGTCCAGTCCAAGAGTTCCCCTAAACTTTTTTTAGAAAAAGAGCACTGGGTAAGAGTATGCCAAGATAACAGCCTGGGCTGATGTATAGCCATATTGTATTGTTGCTTAATATAAATGAATATGACAACAAAATTGATGTCTAGCAGCTTCATAACTATCATTGTTTTTATAAAAAATTTTCACTGCAAAAGCATGTTGTTGATCTGACCATTGATACATGATTATTGAATGGCATTGTCATAGTAACAATGCACAGGCAGTTTCATGTTATTCATTGAATTATAAGAGAAAACATGTTAATGTAAAATCGCCTGTTCCTCTGCCAGACCCTATTGTTCAATTTTCTGTAATTTTATTAGTTTGGGAACTGCTAAGTTTTGACAGTGTGGGATAGGAGAAGCTGCTGGATTAGAAACTTTGTATACCTTAATGTGTTGTATTAGTCTATACTATCATTGATTAATATGAATATATTGCTATACTATTCACTTAAAACATATGAATTAGTCCAGGTTGTACCAAAGCCAATAATCATCTTTCATTTTCTAGGTTGTACTGCTAAGAGCATATTTAAAAGATAAACTTGTCTTGACCATTTATTCGACAAAATTTAGATTATCTAGCTATATTGTTAATAATACCAGTGTTTTGGGAAAGAATGATACTAATTTAACTTAGTGCTAGTGTAGTCAGAGAATATGTGTAGAATGACATTGTTAGAAGTAGTGTAATACTTTGCAACATATTTTTGGGGATGCCAAATTTATGTGCCTAATAAATTACTAAATATTTTATTATTCCAGTATGCAGAATCTGAAGAGTTTTATGGTGAGAGATCAGTACTCTACAGAATATGGTACCTGACACCAACCTTCTTTATCTTCCGAATGCGTATCTATACTGGACTAGTGTTATCTGAATGTGTGTGTACCATGGCAGGCCTTGGAGCATATCCAGAATTCACAGACCCACAACCTGGACTTGGCCCCAAAAAGGATTACGCCAAACTTAAGCACATGTAAATAACATTGTTACATTTGAAAATTACAAATCTAATTACCTTGGCAGATAACTAAGAGATGTCTGTCATCGATTATCTACTGTAGGTATAACAAGGTTAAAATAAGGGAGACATGCAGCATGTGAGGTTTCTGCTATACCTATTTCACTTTAAGTTCAAAGGAGAAGTAAACAAACCTTAACAGATCAAGGCACTGAGCATGTGGAGATATGGTGGGAACCAGGTGCAGATCTAGAAATATTCGATGGGGGGGGGGGGGGGGGGGTCCACTATCACTTCTTAATAATTAAATTCATGCTAAAACATGACTAGCTAAATATTTAACTGAAAGAAACATTGTTTAAAGGTAGTACATACCTATACCCATTTTCATAGAAATCGGTTTGTCCATTTTGCGTGATGATGAGGTTACACACATATAGCATTTATAAGAATAAAGTAGGATATGACAGGCGGGGCATGGGCCCCCTGGCACCCCCCTTGGATTCGCGCCTGGTGGGAACCTAACATCTGCAAGAGGAAATTGCTAATGTTGTGTATTCCAGGGCTTATGGATCATTAGTGTTTAAACATTTAGTATCTTTGTCTTATTCACATATTTTTCCTTAAATTTCTAAACATGAACCCTTAAGAGAAAGCCAACAAAAGTGGTTTACCTATGTAAAAGCATGCATGGATAATTCGACAGCTGTACCTATCTACTACCTATGATCGAAGATATCGTGTTAAACTGCTGTCAACTGTAGGTTTTAGAAATCATTGATTCTATGATTAATTTCAATATCACCACTTTTACTTTAAACTTTTATGAGTTAATTATTTAAGAAAATGTTGAGCATTATACATTAGAAAGTAGATCACAAAATAAACACAACTCAATCCGAGTAGAAGCCTAACTCAGTATTGCCAATAGCAAACAGTTCAATTACACTGGACAACAAAACTGACCAGCAAGAAATTTTTTGACACAAAACATATCATTTCTTATGTATTTTGACCTGCTGAGTTCAAATATGGCCTTTGTTTTTGTCTAGCACCTTCAGTTTTTTAGTAAATCATGTACTTACACTTCTAGTGCACACTTCTGGGTGCCAGAGAAAAACTGTTTGCATCATTGAATTCAGTGCTAAAATCCACATAATAAACACCCAATTTCATGCTGAAAAAGTTTTGGCTGTTGTCCAGTGTTATTGCTAAACAATAGTTAAATTTGTGGTTGATTTAAACCGGTCATGGCAGAATTGCAGGGCCAGTTTCCATTATTAAAGTGCTGAGCTTACAGCTTGATAAGAAGAGGTGAGAACTTGGTTGCTTGTAATATGCTATACACAATAATTTGTATATCGCTGAAACAGGAAATTGTGAAACACTTTCTTGAAAATGGTTTGTAGACATCTGCAGGTAGCTGCGAATAAATAAAGTACATTAATTTATAATAAAACTAAGTCAATTAATGATCTAAAACAACACTGTCTCCAATTAACTAATGCACCATTAAAAGCTTTTCTCTACCACTAAACACAGCATCCTTTCAAATAAAAAATGTGGAATTTATCAAATAGAATGTAACAACTGCAACCAAATCAATGTGGGGAAGTGAAGGAGAACTTGAAAAATAAGGGCCAAACATTTTAAATTTAATCTAAAAGGTGAATTAATTAATAACACCAAACAACACTTACATTTATAATTTTCTGGAACATGTTTCGAAGGCTAACTTTCATCCATTATCAACCGGACAATGACTAGGTTTCCATGGTGCGGATGGCAATGCTTCTTCTGATGTTTGCTCTGGTGATGGTTCAAGGAACTTGCTGAAAATATCTTTCTGAGGAATGTCGAAATTAAATACTCGGTTTCTATTTTTTAAAATGAAGATTTGCTCTCATGTGGACAACTCTTGTTTTCTGGTTATGTGTTCAAGGAGTTTTGGTTCTGGTTTTATATTGTGATTTTTTTGTTCAAAAGTGAAAGACAACAGCTGATTTTTCCAATTGTTTGCTCTTGATGTTCCTAACATGTTCCTTGGATCTAATTTCTAAATTTCTTTTGGTTTTTCCTACGTATACCTCATTACAATCACTGCATTCAATTTGGCATATGTCAGATTTTTTGTTAGATGGAATAGCATCTTTGGTGTTTGAATTCAGCAGGTTTTTTATGGAGTAATGGTTTACTGGTGCTAGCTGAATGTTGTGTTCCTTCAACAATTTTTTGAATTTGTCAAAGGCCCATGGATGATATGTGGATTTTTTGAATGTCATTTTTGTTTCTGCTACTGTGAGTGTTGTATTTCTTTTAGTAATTTTTTCTTTTCTACTCGTTTTACTTTTTTATCTACTGATTCCTTGGGGAAGCCGTTTTTTGTGCTATTTCAATTATTTTGTAATATTCTGTTTTATATTCTTCTGCTTTTCTTAGTGGGAAAATGAAAGCAAAAACTCTGAAACTTAAACACAAATTGGAAAAATTAATCGCTTCTCCAAAATTTACACACAAAATTTCTACCGGGAAAAAGTAAAAAATTAAAATACAAAATGAAAACCTCAGAGAGTTCACTTACAAGCATTGTATGTCCAAACAACACGGCACAAAATGGCAGAACCACAAAACGTGTTTGCAAAACTTTGAGAAAGTGATCATGATCTTTCTGATAATGGATTCTCCAAAGAAGAAATGGATTTTTTAAACCAAAGATTAGAGCATGCTCCATTTTTCTACGAAAATTGAGGATTACATCGCAGATGTAAACATTTCAACTCAGTGTTTACCATCACCTATACAAAATTCGGTAAAAACCCAGTGTGAAAAGATTTTAGGAAGAATAGAAAACAGATTAAGTCACAAAAATAAATGAAACCTTATCTATTCTTTAAAGCAGAAAAACGTAGTATACACCAAGGCAGACAAAGGGAACAAAATAGTAATAATGGATAAATCAGATTGCATAGAAAAAGTGGAAACAATGCTAAATGATAGTAACTGTGAAAAGATCGACAAAAACCCTCTAACCACTTGTGCTCAAACCTTTGAAAACTCCAGCATAATACCAAACAAATATGTAGTTAATCCAAATAACCCAACCGTACCTAGACTCTATGATTTACCCAAAATACACAAACCAGACATCACCATGAGAACAATAATTAGCAGCATAGATTCACTAACATACAAACTGGCAAAATGGCTATCCAACAAATTTAACTCATTACCTAAATTAGAAAGTTTGAGCATAAGAAATAGTTATCAACTGATAGAACACATTAAGAACTTCAAATTAACAGGAGAGGACACCCTTGTCTCCTTTGATGTAAAGTTGCTACTCCCCAATATACCAATAAAAAAACTCCCACCACTAATCAAAAACTGGCCCAAATCACTTGGAATGTCATCAGAAATTGCAGAATACATAGAACTCACCAAGTTATGCACAGAACAAAATTTCTTCCAGTTCCAAACAAAGTATTTCCGTCAAACTTCGGGTTTAGCAATGGGCAACCCTCTCTCACCTTTCTAGGCAGATATCTACATGAATTCATTAGAAATAAGGATCACAAAAGTTTTCCCGTGAATGTTCAAACTCTGGCAGTGGTACGTAGATGACATATTTGCAATAGTTTCAAAAGACACATCATTGATGGATTAAAACTTCTAAGCATACAGGACAAAAGCCTAAATTTCACAGTGAAAGTGGAAAAAGATGATCAATTACCATTTTTAAATGTAAAAATAAAAAAAAGAACAAGGATAGAATAAACTTCGGCATTCACAGAAAACCAAGGCAGACGGACAACTACATAAAAGCTAATAGTTACAATCTGTTGTTAGCTAATGCTGGATTTCTGACAATGAAGTCATTAATCCTCTTGCTCTCCAATATAAAAGAGAGCAATAGCAGTAATAGTAACCGCTTTTTAGAGAGCACCATATTTTTATGTTTTGGCAGTCACATCGCTCTCTCACAACCCCCAGGATGTCTGGAGGACCACACCTGTCGTTGGTTTACGGGTCTCACCGACTTGACCAGGAGAATTATCAAAATAAATTCACCGACCATATCCTCTGATTACCAATCAGAGGGCGTATTACATGCCATGACAGGTCAGCATGTTAGGGGTTAAGATTTTATAGAGAAATTAGAGAAATGGAGAGGTTGGAAAAATGAAGACTCCCTAGCCCTCGGGAACCCTAATTGCATCGGGGTCGGAAGAGAACAAGAGATGACCAAGGTAAGGTCAGATAGAAAAGTTACAGTGAGGAGCAAAACACCAGTAAGTGGAAGTAATATTCTGCTCAGCTTGGGTACCTTGTGGTCGCTTTTCACATATCCCCTAGACGGAGACCCCTGAGTCAAAAAATATCAATATAAACAGATAGAAAAGACAGCTATAACAGATCATTTCACTCTTTAATCATGAAATAGATCCAGAATATCTTACCACATACAAATATACCAAATTATTATGCCATAAAAGAACATAGAATAGATATACTAAAGAAATTAAGGAACCATATATGGTTTCAAACAGGCTTTTTGTCAAACATGCTGTTTTCAAAATATTCTGAATAAACCTTATGAACTGTTCTGCTTTGAGAATCACCAAGCCATTGACAAAACCTGACGTAGTACTCATGCTGTTTCTCAATTTGTTCCGTCATCTTGAGGGAAGATGCTAGTGTGACAAATGAGTAACACAGCATCTCACTTTATAGCATGCAGCCAGTGGAAAAATGCAAGCTTTAAGCTTTCTCCTTCCATTGTACACAGTGATGCCACCCTACAACCAATATTGCATGTGGGAAAAATTAAGGTTGGATACTTTTTAGACAGACCTCGTATATATATTTATTTCTAAAAAGGCAAAAACTGAATACATTATGCACACAATGCAACACAAACATATGATAAGTGGTGCTGGGGCGGGTTTCCTCCGGGTTCTCCGGTTTCCCCCGCCATCTCATTGCACCGGTACTCCATCTTCGTTCCATGTATCATCAGTGTCACGCCTGCGGTGCCGTAGTAGTAAAAGCGGGAGTTAAACACTACTACAAAAAAACTAACATTTGATTATAGAAGCTCAGCAAAATAATGTACTATATTTAATGCTGCAATAATATTATGAAAGTTCTATGAATTAATACATGCAAACAATATAAACTAGTTACAATCTAAGAAGGCACAAACAAGCAAACTTCAATAGTTCAACACATAGATTGGTGAACATCCCTCTTCCAGCAGAAGAATACAAAACAGAATATTACAAAATAATTGAAATAGCACAAAAAAATGGCTTCCCCAAGGAATTAGTAGATAAAAAAGTAAAATGAGCAGAAAAGAAAAAATTACTAAAATAAACTACAAAACTCACAGCAGCAGAAGCAAAAGTGACATTCAAAAAATTCACATATCATTCATGGGCCTTTGATAAATTCAAAAAAGTGTTCAAGGAACACAACATTCAGCTAGCACCAGTAAACCATTACTCCATAAAAAACTTGCTGAATTCAAACACCAAAGATGCTATTCCACCTAACATAAAATCTGAGATATACCAAATTGAATGCAGTGATTGTAATGAAGTATACATAGGAAAAACCAAAAGAAATTTAGAAATTAGATCCAAGGAACATAGGAATATCAAGAGCAAACAATTGGAAAAATCAGCAGTTGCCTTTCACTTTTGAACAAAAAATCACAACATAAAGCCAGTACTGAAACTCCTTGAACACATAACCAGAAAACAAGAGCTGTCCACATGGGAACAAATCTTCATTTTAAAAAAATAGAAACTGAGTATTTAATTTCGAATTCCCCAGAAAGATATTTTCAGCAAGTTCCATGAACCATCGCCAGAGGAAACATCAGAAGAAGCATTGCCATCTGCACCATGGAAACTCAGTCATCGACCGGTTGATAATGGAGAAAAGTTAGTCTCTGAAACGCATACTGGAAAATTATGAATGTAAAGTGTTGTTTAGAGTTATTAATTGACTCACCTTTTAGATTTAATTGATTATAACAACACTGTTTTCAAACTTCTAAGAAAGGAAGATAACATTTTAAATGTTAGAAAAATGCTAGAAAAATCCGTAGTTTCTATCCATTTTGGATTGAAAAAAAAAGTGATGTAAATTCAGAACCAAAATTATTATAACTCATAATGCAAGAATTATCTATGAACAGATTTTCATCTGCAGAACAAATACAGTCTTCAATTTCAGTATTTTTAGAAATACCATCAGAGCAGTCTACAGATGAATCTGATTCACCAACCAAGATTAATCAAGGTCCAGTTGATAACAGAGGAAACTAGCTTGCAAAGCATGTATTAGGAAGTTTAAAGCGAGTGCTGTTTTATGTCATTAATTGACTCAGCTTTTACTGTTAATTGAAATTATCGACAACATTGTCATCAATATCCAGTTTTGTAGATAGATACTGTATATTTCAGCAGATACGACAATAGTTCAATTATAAACAATAACTCCCAAGTCTGAGGTTGTCTTATAGGGCAAATACAAGAAAATGAAGATTGGAAGCTTTCATGGCAAGCATAATTAACCATGGCTTCTCAGGTGATCATGCATGTTAAATTTAAAAATGTCAAGCTTTCGGCCACTATGAAGTCCATCCTGATGATGGCCATGCAGTTTTATATGGTCAGAAGCCTAACATTGTTAAATTTAACACACCTAATCACCTGTGAAGCCATAATTAACAAACAAATTTGTTTGAAATTTATATAAATTAAAACCATTGTAAAATAAAATAAATCACTCACCAATTTGTTTAAAATCCTGCAAAATTCTCACATTCGTCATCTAAGGGTAAGAGCTCCTCAAGTATATCTTCACTTTCGTTGTTGTGAAGGTCATATGGGTGCCATTCTGGCGAGTTGATTTCCACTTCATCAGCATCCCATAACAAATCATCTTCAGTGCTGTCCATAGCATTAAAAATCCCACACGTTTTAGAGGCTTTGATCACTGTTTCTTTATTTTTACCTTTTCCATGATTTGACCATGAAATCACAAAGCTATCAAATGATACACTCCAGATATCCCCACCTTTTGTATATGACTTTTTGCCACTCATAATCCAGTTATTCCATTGTTCAGGCATGTCTTTGAATGGTTTATTCAGAGAGACATCTAAAGCTTGTAGCATTGAAGTTAAACCACTTGGTATAACAGCAATCTTAATATTGTTTCGTGCTAAGTGATTTTTAGTGTTCTCAGTTATGTGACTGCGAAACATATACCACCCCAACAATGCTGATTTTGTAGAGCACCTGCTCACCTCTGCTGCACATTTTCCATCCACAATTTTACACCATTCTCATCCATACACCCCTTCTCATGAAAATGTACAAAAGCCTCTGGCAGAAATTTTATTTTAGCAGTAGTTTTCCTCTTGAAAATGACCATGATTTTTAACTTTACTCCATCTGCTATGCATGTTAATTAATATCACTGTACAGTTGGTCTTTTTATGGCCTGTACTTCCTAACTTGAATGCTTTTTACACCTTATTTTTCCACGGTTCTGTTATTTATCATCGGTGTTTCATCCATATTTCCCATATAAGATAATAGAAAGGTATATTTTTGCTTTATACCAATAGTAAACTTGTGACTTATGGCCAAGACCTTTGATAATTTTTGCACAATTTTTGTTTTCTGTCGTAGTAGTAGATTTTTTTCTGTTTGTGAACGATCGCACCAACCTACTGTTGCTTTGAATTCTTTGCTTTGTTCTGGATTGGCCCATGCCCACTTCCATGCATAAGCCCTAATTATATTTGTTGTAGCAACATAACAATTCTGCCTCTGTTCTTGTACCCATTCTACAATATTATTTTCTAAATCTGCCCAGCAAGCTATTCCTATCGTTATAGGACATTTTTTCTTTGACATATTTTTAATGGCATCTTCAGTCTTCCTCCAATCTCTTACCATCATCTTTGTTATATCAAAACCCCTTACAACAGCACATTTTTTGATTCTTGAGCTTGTTTTATGATCTTTGACATGAAGCTTGCTCCATATTTCCTTCTATTCATTGTTCCATGATTAGACCCATGCAGTTTGCTGAGTTCGTGATTTGACACGTGCTTCCATAGGCAAAAATAACAATGCTGAAGGAGACTTTTCCTTCTGTGTGCAACCGTAATTATTTGCTGCATTTTTGTGATTGTTCAACAATTATAAGGCAGTTCTTGCAGATGCAAGTAAACAAAATGTTCATTTGAAAAATTATGAGCAGGACATAATTCTGGATAAGCTAAACAATGTTGTTATCCAGATGATGATCATTGATTTAGATAAATTAAATTCACAGGCTGTTAATAGTTTGGGGGTCATCTTATAGGACAGATACATAACTGTAATTATAGAACTTTGACGAAAATTTATATCTTGTCTTATCTGAAGGTTGTCTTATTTTCTGAAATATACAGTAAGTACATATGAAAAGTATACCCAATTGTGGGAGTGGGGATGCTAAGCTCATGCTAGACTACAGATAAATATGTTAGCTGCACTGGACATCAAAGATAAGTTGCTATTTGTTAGGATTATATATGATTTGATTGTTTAAGGACTTACAGCTAGAAAAAATGAATGGTCCACATACCATATTTACAGGTGTAATGGATGCACCCCAATTTGAATGCATGAAATTTGAGAAAAAATATCCCTGCATAATGGACGCATTTCATTTTTAACTAATTTTTGGTCATACAATATCGTAATGCCTGCAGCATGGGTTAATCTACATTAGTTCTCTTGTTCTCCAATAGTTTCCATTGATGGATGGGGTGCTAGAAAGGGCCAGGGATATTTGAAGGTGGTCTTGGTCCATTTCATCTTGTAGATCACATTGAGGACATAGTGGTGAAGAATATATCCCAATTCTGTTCAAGTGTTTTGCCAGACAATCATGTCCCGTAATCAACCTGAAGGTTGCAACTGCCGTTTTTCGAGGATACTCAGGAATTACTGCTTGAATGTTTGGGGGTTCCCATCTTTTATTTTTTGATTTTTCATTGTAATATTTTGCAATAATTTTTTTTAATTAAGAGTTGACAAATCATTTAGCTGCATAAAGCGGTAGATTAACTATAAATTTTTGCACACTACTGGCACCCTTTTTTGCAAGAAAATCAGCTTTGTCATTACCTCTCAGTCCACAGTGAGCTGGTATCCATTGGAAGACCAGGTGTTTTTGAAGTGCTGTTAGATGGGTAAGGATTTTTGCAACATTCTATAATTGATAATTTGAAAAATATGTCGATATTTCTAAACATATTTTGCTCCAACTTACTTGTAGTTATGTTAATCACAGGAGTAATTTCATATTTTTTGCAAATTGTTTAAACACCCAATTTAGTAACTAGATTATTAAATAAGCATAAAAGATTAAAAAATATCAAGGATGTCAGCAAATTAAAAAGTAAAGATCCAAGAAAGACATTGTGAATTTACATATCACCCAAACATTTTCAACAAATTCAACAAAAATTTTAAGGATTATGATATAAAACTGGCTCTGCAAAACAAGCATAATGTTAGAAATTTACTCAGTCACCCTCTAAAAAACACAACTTCAATTATTAAATAATCAGGAATGTACCACGTCAACTGTGAAGACTGCCATAAGATATACATCGGCAAAACAAAATGAAATTTGAAAACCAGAGTGAAAGAACGCGTCAGAAACAAGACTGAAAAATTCAATGCCATAGCTTAGATTTAACCATGGACTTTTGGCTTTTTGTGACACTGCTCTAACCAACTGAGCTACTCAGCAAGTTGCCATTATGACAGTCAATTCCCTACTGACTCCCATTACTCCTGGCAACTGTGATCTTATTCTGTTGGAATTGGTACCATAAACAACACGTTTTCTCCTCAAAGTAGAAATGCCAGATGATTTTAGTGCCAACATAATCTGCCTCAATCTATACTATCAATTAATTTCACCCAGCATTCCTGAGGCTTTATAGGATAAACAATACATAAATAATTTGACACTATAAGAACCATGAAACTTCAGTTTTATCTGATTATTAGATTTATAGAGGAAATGCTATCACAAAAATCATTTTATATACTATATTGTTTAAAACTTGATTTCAGAGCAGAAGATCAAAATCTTCTCAAGGAAGAAGTATACAATTTTGAAACTATCCATAACATTAATCCATATGGTGCCGACTTTGTGCCGACATTTAGAGAAGGAATGAAAAACTGGAATATGTGCGTTCAGTATTGGTTGGCTGTAAATGTTTACAAACGTCTTCCAAGAAATCAATTCAGGTAAGCAGTGTTCAGTCTTTAAAGGGTACCAGCTGATTCCGTAATTATTAGCCATATTATTAAATATGATTATAACAATGAATTAAAGGATAATTAAAATTATAATGAGAAGGTAATGTGAATGTATTTAATATAATGATTATTATGAATGGATAATTTTATGGAAAGTGAATTATTCCACTGTAGCCGATTTCAATGACTCATCCTATTTTAACTGTGATAGGGGAACGTAATAGTAACTTTACTTTAAAACAGTGGCAACTCATGGTGAATAGTGATTGTGAAAACGTACCGAGAATTAAAGTAATTACAAGGAACTGTGTGCGTTCTTACTCCGTCAACACCACTCGCACATACCCTGTAGGTAGTACAGTTTCAGCTCTAATGGTTTGCCAGGGCAAAGTTATAGACCATTTATAGAGCAGATCTACAAGACTGCAAGACCTTTGTGGACCCGACTACAGAGATATTCTCCAGTGAGCAACAATGTCAAACTTGGATTGACACCGTACCTGGACCAAAGTCTTCAAACTTGGCTTTCTACCACAGGGCAGATAAACGTCTTCAAACTTGGCTTCCACGTGTAGCATAGTATTGCCTTCCTTGAACAACAACCACAGCAAACTTGGCACACATGACGTGAGACCCTTAAATGGCATCAAATTTGGCGTACCAACGTGGGACTTCGAGTGACGGAAAAGCACCCAGCATCAGGACCTTCGGGATCTCCAGCAGAAAACTAAAGGTACTGAGTGTAACTTTTTGTTGTTGTAGTTGCAATGAACTGATGGAAACTGTTTTAAGAAATGAAAGATGAAAGGTCAGTCAAATTTACAAAGCATGGATGCGCAGGAGTAGTGTACTATACAAACTGTTAAAGACAAAGTAGCAGAAGTAGGAGAAAGTGTTCAGAATATCCAGAGTATACTAGGAAAGGCAATGGAATGTAATAATGCTCCGGGTGTACCAAATAAAGTAGAGAAAGAAACAGAATGTAATGGTAATAGCCAATGTGTATGTTAGCGTAGTCACTGAAACAACTGGTAATAGTAGCCAGGGAGTCAATGTAAATGACTCACAAATGAATATGAGTATGTTAGCCCTGATGAAAGCGATGTTGGAGAAGTTAGAAAATAGTGAGACAGAATATTAGAAGACCCCAAAAGAAAATCGTTCATGTGAATGTTTGTTAAAAGTGTAATTTGTTTTTTGATGTTGGTATGAATTGATCAAATGACGAAAACGTGTTAAAAATGTTCATTGTTACAAACAACTAAGTTTGCCCAAAGACATCATAAATCTTTCCATATTTGATTTTAATATATATGTATAAATATTAGAATTATATGTGTTCCATAATAAAAGTAGGGGAGGATGATTAGGGATCGCTTCCCTAACAAGAAAGAACTATTTGATGGACGCATACGCGGATGTATACGAAAAAGGCGGTGTCGCGTCAGGTGATGCCATAAACTGTCCACTCGCGTGTGTGTAAGCGAAGTGAAAGAACATATTTAGGTAGTGTGAACATAGAATTTTCACCAGACTTTCATCAAGCATTGGTTCCACTAAATGAGAAGGTGGAAGCGTTTTAAATCATTTAGAATGGTGCTGAGAGGAATTATTTAATGTAAAGTATCGATGAAGTGTTAATAAAATAATACATTGTGGTGAAGAAACATTGTATGATTTTTCATTCCATCCGTTACCAAGCCCTGAGATCACAAAGATCTCAATAGCTCGAAGACACAACAATATTAATAATTACAAAAACCGCACCAATAGTAATAGCGAGTTAAGCCAGAAATTAGAAAGTAATAACCAGAAATTAGAGAGTACTAGTCAGAAATTAGAAAGTAACATTCAGAGGTTAAAGACTAACAGCCAAGAGTTAAGTCAGAAACTAGAAACTAGGAATCTTGAAGTAAATCAGAAATTAGAAAGTAATAACCAAGAGTTAAATCAGAAATTAGAAAGTATTAGTCAGAAATTAGAGGCAGGACAACAAGATTTAGTTAGAAAACTCAAAAGTAAACAGAATGCATTAGAAACCTTTCGAGCAGAAGTTAGAGGGGAAATTAATAAAGTTAGAACTGTATGGGGGGAAATAGAAAGTGTAAGGACTGAAATTTGTAAACAAGTGAGAAATCATGCAAAGAACACAAGAAATTACGGGAGGAAGTAGCAAAACAATTTGAAAAGGGAAGTAGCTAGTAAAAAAATTCAGCAGGTTAGAGAAATAGCAAAGAATTAGACCAAACTAGAGAAATAGCTAGTAAAGAATCAGAGGAAACTATAAGTAGAGTAGAACATGCAGAAAGGGAAATTAGGAGGCAAGGTAGTAGTGTAGATGAAATAAATGATCAAGTGAAAGAGGTAGCTACAGAAATTACTGGAATTAAGGAAACATTAAAAAATTTGAGGTTGTGAGTAACTGTACCTAATTCTAATGCTAGTAATGTAAGTGAAAGTACTGCACAAAACAAAGCGAGACAAAGTGCCTCAGCCGACATTTCGATGCTTAATATGGAGGCAAGTACCTCCAGTTATGAACCCAGAAACAATAATGTGTATGTTAATAGGAATCGTGATCCAATGCAATGGCTAAACCATACTTTAAATGAAATTGTGCCACAGTGTTTGAAAATGAGGATTCTGATAGTGCTAAGGATTTTATGAGAAGTCTGCATGAATATTTTTCTGTAAAGTGTATTCCTGAAGAGTATTGTATGACAATTTTTAGAAAGTGTTTTAAGGAGATGCAGCTAATTGGTTAGAGTTATCATTGGGCAATGGGGCAATGACAATAACTTCAGGACCTTTGAAAGTTTATTTATGAACAGATACTGGGGGGGAAACAGACAGTCTAGCATAAGGTTAGAACTAAGTAGTGGAAAGTATAACCCAAGAACCGATAAGTTTATGGTTAACTATTTCACTAAGATTGCTCAAAAATCAAGAATGTTAGATCCATTCATGGATGTGTAAGAATTACTCGCAATTGTTACAACACATTTCCCAGAGGCACTCCAGAACTATTTAATTATAACTAAACCCATTAGCGTCACCGCCCTGATTGATTTGCTGTTGGCATTGGAAACAAATCAATCGAAAAGCAAGCAAAGAGCTAAGTTAGCTTTCGACAGAATAAAGAAGAAGGCAGAGAAGAGGAAATCAAAATGGAAGGAAAGAAAGCACAAATGCAACCCAGATACAGGTGATTTGGTATTAATCAGAGATCACTAGTTGTCCAGCACCTTGAAGAACATTAATAAAGTGCATGGAGTTACTGTATAAAGGTCCTGGGGAAATCATTCAAAAATTTGGGGAACATACGTTTGAAATAGTAGATGCTAAAAATAGAAAACTCCTTGGCAGGTGGCTTAATCAGCTTCTCCGTCCATACAGGATGTAAACACTAAAGCAAATTCAATAATAAATTATACTAATGTATAAATTCAATTCATGTAAACATGCAAGTGTAAAGATCTTAAATGAATTCAACTAGAACGTAAGTCACAAAATAAGGAAATTATGTAAACCAATATATTCATAGTGAAAAGTACATTTAAGACTGAAAGTGAAAGTGTAGTGAATCATGTGAAAGTAACCAACTCAGTGCGATGAAACTGATTACCAAAACAATTTACCAATCAAAGAAGGTGCAAAGACTTTTGGTAAATCACACCTTTATATAGAATCGGAAGAGAAATAAATTTGTAAAATAGCATAGGCTTTATTTAGTTTCAAAAACAAAAATTTGGGTTCATAACAAATAAGGTGTAAACAATGGATCATATGAGGCAAAGAAATTGCAAACTTTCAAGAAGTGGAATATGTGAAACATATTGTAAATTATTGTGTTTATTGGATTGTCTCAGATTTTTGTAATGTGAAATGTTAAAAAGAAAATTAGGTACAAACATTGTAAAATTGTAACTGTCATTGTATGTAACACAGCAGAAATGTAAAGAAAATTGGTAAGTGAACCAGAGTTGCCTTCGTATGAAGGTGTTGATACTAAAGTAATGTTTATTCGGGCAAAGACATTCAGTTCTTGAATTACAGTATAATAAAATAATGAAACGGGGACAGTTTGATACTATAATTATTAGCCGTATTATTAAATATGATTTTAATAATGAATTCTTTAGTTACCAAGCATAGCGTGCAGTGGCATGTGGTGAAGGTATTGGGCAGGGTAAGCAATCTCATTGTAAATGGTTAAACGAAAATATGCTGATACATAGTACATGCAATTAAAAACAATAGTATCACTGTTATCCTGTACATTACTTTGTAACAAAATATTGATTATTTACCTTGTCTTATTTGAAGCAGAGCTGGATTTTCCTCCCTTTCTTGGCAAAATGATGAATCACAAGATCATAGAATTTGGGATCCTGTTGTAGATTTACCAGAAGCTCCTTCTCTAGTGCTATCAAAGATAAGTTTGAAAGTCTTTCCTGTCCCTGAGTGTTACGTGCATAATTTTTTATGGTTTTTAGTTTAGAATGGATACCAGCTCACTGTGGACTGAGTGGTAATGAGAAAGCTGATTTTCTTGCAAAAAAGGGTACCGGCAATGTGCAGAAATCAATAGTTAATTTACCATTTTATGCAGCTAAAAGATTAGTCAACTCTGAATTCAAAAAAATTATTGAAAAATATTACTATGAAAAATCAAAGAATAAAAGATGGGAACTACCAAACATTCAAACAGTAATTCCTGAGTATCCTCGAAAAACAGCAGTTGCAACCTTCAGGTTGATTACAGGACATGATTGTCTGGCAAAGCATTTAAACAGAATTGGGATATATTCTTCACCACTCTGTCCTCTATGTGATCTGCAAGAGAAAATGGATCGAAACCACCTTCAAATATGCCCGGCCACTTCTAATGCCCCATCCATCAGTGAAAAATATTGGAGAGCATGAGGATTAATGACTTCATTGTCAGAAATCTAGCATTAGCTAACAACAAGTTTAGAAAAGGTACATTCAACTGCAGCACTACTTGCTGGAATAGTTAACACTAACTCGCACAGTTTTTGTCACATCACTATACGCTCTGTTCAGTTCATTTTTTTTTTTTTTTTTTTTTTATGAAGGCTAGAAAGATCATTCACAGATTTATGATGCATGTCTCAAGACAAGTAAGTGACAGAGTTGTGACCTCAACGCAACAAAGTCAAAGACTGTTCCATAGGACTCTTTTAGTGATTGAAAAGATAATTCTGGAAAAGACGATTTGTGTTTGTTGAAGTTCTTAAAAATTTAACAATTCCTGAAAACACAGAGACTCAATATTACCAAATTTTTCTCTGAGATGGAGTAAAAGCGTATCCAGAACCTCCCAATACAAACGTTTGTAGTGCATTTTCCTATTCAAATCATCACTGCTGGTATGACGTTTCATAGGCGGTGGATCACCAATGGCTTCTTCAACTTTGTCCCATACTTCATCGACGGAATTACGCTTCTCTTCTAAGGCCCTCTGAAATTCCATAACTTTCAATAAGCAATATCCAATATCAGATGACTTTGCTTGGAGAATATCATACAGTGTCCGTGATGGGGAATATTATAGCAAACATCTCTAACACAAATTTGAAGGTGAAATCCTCCATTGTGCTTACGAAACCACTTGCAGCAGTATAAGTATCTTGATCCCATTTCTCATCTGCATTTGCAATAGTTTGAAACAATGAAAAAAGTTCTTTTCTGAATTCATATATTCTTTCCACCAAACGAGAGCTGTAGTTCCAGCGTGTTTGCAAACCAAGCGGCAATCTTCTGTGTATCTTATTATCCAGGGCCTCAGTTCTCTTAGAAGACTTGGAAAAAAATGGTGTTATTTCATTAACAGTCATGAAGAATATCCTGCATTCTCAAACGTGTGAAACTGCCTGTGACAGAACTAGATTCAATGTATGGGCGAAACAGTGCACAAATAGAGCTTGGGGAAATGATCCTCGTACTTTTGTTTGCAGACCATTTAAATGCCCGCCATAACAGCCGCACCATCATATGTCTGAGCAACTAGCTTTTCCCCAGAGTCAAATTCATTCATGAGTTCCTTTACAATTTCGTATAATGCATCAGCTAACTGCTCATCTGAAATATTTATAAAGAGGAGAAACCTTTCTTGAACGTCACCGTTAGGTCCAACGAATCTCATTACTGGAGAAGGTTGGGATAAATTTGCAGCATCTGTACTTTCATCCAAACTAATGGCAACATAACCGGTCTGTTTGATTTCTCTCTTTATCTCCATTATTAGAACATTACTTATTGACTCAATTAAGTCGTTCTGGATCAGATTTTATAGCCCAGTAAACACTGTCCCCTGCTCCATGAAAGTTCTTAACTTGTCGTCACACAGACAAAGCAGGTTTACAAGTTCTACATAATTCCTACAGGTGTTCCTTTAGGAGAATGACTATATCCCAACAGTTGCACTCTAACAAGTAAATTTTCTTGAATGCTGTGTTGCCAAACTTGCGAGAGTTCTGTGGTACCAAGTACAAAAATGAAATGTTTAAAACATTGGAGCATATTAATAAATTGAAATATATGTCAATATTTATAATCCTGTGTGTGACATTCTTTAAAGACAGATTTGTGATTGAGGTGCAAGTTTTGTGATCCTCTGCTATTATAGGTGTAGTAGTCGGAATTCCTGCTAGAATATTGTAACAAAATCCCAAGTCCAGTTAGTTTTTATCGCTTAAGAAAACAAATATAATCAATACAACTCAGTTTGCCATTGCAACATTCTGCTTTTACAATTATTCACTAAAAGGAACATCAAACTCCTCAATTCTATTATCTCAAGGTTCCTATACCAACATATATCACAAAGCTCCATGGACCTCGGGCTCATTTGAGCATCATTTCACCCATTTCATTTCATTCATTCGTCCGATATGACACAATGTTGGAGAATGTTAATTAAAAAAAAAAAAAATATATATATATATATATATATATATATATATATATATATATATATATATATATATATATATATATCTGAAGGCAATCTTACTATGCACAAACAAAAGTGACTGTCACTTGTGCTGGTTCGCTTAGCTTTGAGAATTCCCGTCTACCTACCTATCTACCTACTCTACTATCCTGTCTACCTACCTACCTACCTACCTACCCAACTTAGTGAAGTTTAGGTGGGCGTGCCTACCCACTTCCTGTCGGTCTGGGTGGCTCAGTTGGTTAGACGCTGGCCTACTGATCCCAAGGTCGCGGGTTCAAACCCGGTCCAGACCGATGGTTTTTAAGTGTGCTTAAAAACGACAGCTCCATGCCAGTAGATTTACTGACATGTAAAAGAACTCCTGCGGGACAAAATTCCGGCACACCGGCGACGCTGATGTGATCCTGGCAATTGACAGCGTCGTTAAACAACAAAATATTTTTATTTTTACCCACTTCCTGTACCACTTTCTGAAGTTTAGGTGGGCATGCCTACCCACTTCCTTTACCACTTTCTGAAGTTTAGATGGGCATGCCTACCCACTTCCTTTACCACTTTCTGAAGTTTAGGTGGGCATGCCTACCCACTTCCTTTACCACTTTGAGGTTTAGGTGGGCATGCCTACCCACTTCCTTTACCACTTTGAGGTTTAGGTGGGCATGCCTACCCACTTCCTTTACCACTTTCTGAAGTTTAGGTGGGCATGCCTACCCACTTCCTTTACCACTTTCTGAAGTTTAGGTGGGCATGCCTACCCACTTCCTTTACCACTTTCTGAAGTTTAGGTGGGCGTGCCTACCCACTTCCTGTACCACTTTCTGAGGTTTAGGTGGGTGTCCTTACCCACTTCCTTTACCACTTTCTGAAGTTTAGGTGGGCATGCCTACCCACTTCCTTTACCACTTTCTGAGGTTTAGGTGGGCGTGCTTACCCACTTCCTTTACCACTTACTGAAGTTTAGGTGGGCCTGCCTACCATTGCTAGTTTTTGAGGTTGGATGGGTCTACCTATCTACCGTTCCACCTACCAACCTGCCTACCTACCTACCCACCCACCCAACTTCCTTCACCGCCTGAGGTTAGAAGGGCCTGCCTACCATTGCTAGTTTTTGAGGTATGGATGGGCCTACCTATCTACCTGCCTACCTACCTAGCCACCTTCCTTTACCACTTTCTGAGGTTTAGGTGGGCCTGCCTACCATTGGCAGTTTTTGAGGTTGCATGGGCCTATCTAACTACCTGCCTGCCTAGCTATCTTTCTACCTGCCTGCCTGCCTAGCTATCTATCTACCTGCCTATGTAACTACCTATCTACCCGCCTAACTACCTGCCTGCCCAGCTATCTATCTACCTGCCTGCTTAGCTATCTATCTACCTGCCTATCTAACTACCTGCCTGCCTAGCTATCTACCTACCTATCTACCTTCCTTTTTCACTTTCTGAGGTTTAGGTGGCCCTGCCTACCATTGCCAATTTTGAGGCTTGGATGGGCTTACCTGCCTATCTACTGGCCTACCTACATGCTGACTTGCCTCCCCACCCACCCATCTACCTACCTATCATTGCCAGTTTGAGGTTTAGGTGAGCCTGCCTACCATTGCTAGTATTTTGTGGTACAATAGAACAGAAAATGAGAATAGTATGATTTTTGGCCACATTTTTACCCATACCCCCTGTGAAAGATGAGGCAGTAAAAAATGTACAACAAATCAGATGTAAATTGTACTTCTAACTTGCAACTGTGAATCTTAAGAAACTTTATATTTAAATTTGAATTATTGATATATTTTTACTGTAGATAGTTTGTTTCCATATAAATATGTGTAATTCTTTGAGAGAGGTAGAACTGGAACTTGAAAATTCGATGCCACAGCTGGGATTTGAACCACGGACCTATTACACCATTGGTGTAATTGTCTCTGATGTGAGACTGCTTTTGTGGTTTACCGGGAGAAATACAAACTGGTTTGAGAATTCAATGTCATTCTGGCAGGTTGTCACAGTAGCTTAATGGTTAGAGCACCTGCCTGATAAGCGGAGGGTCTGTGGTTCAAATCCCAGCTGAGGCATTGAATTTTTGAGTTCCAGTTCTACCTCTCAAACATTGCCCACACACGGCTTGTGTGTTTAAAAACACCAACAGTAAGTTTGTTGGCATAAATAAATAATGTTTAATTCTGATGATGGTAGCCAGTTAAGTTCTTGAAACTGGTCAAGACTAATTATATGTAAGTGATGTTCTGTGGTTCAATCCAACTCAGTTTTCATTATAAATATGGTATGTTTTTTACTTTTAAAAAGTATCTGCTGTTTCATTCGACTAGCACACTGGGAGAAGATTTTCATGTGGAAAAATTAAGATGGAGTCCTCAACTTTGGCTGCAAAGCCTTCAGGGGTCTCCGTCTAGGGGATATGTGAATAGCGACCACAAGGTACCCAAGCTGAGCAGAACATTACTTCCACTTACTGGTGTTTTGCTCCTCACTGTAACTTTTCTATCTGACCTTACCTTGGTCATCTCTTGTTCTCTTCCGACCCCGATGCTATTAGGGTTCCCGAGGGCTAGGGAGTCTTTATTTTTCCAACCTCTCCATTTCTCGAGTTTCTCTATAAAATCTTAACCCCAACATGCTGACCTGTCATGGCATGTAATACGTCCTCTGATTGGTAATCAGAGGATATGGTCGGTGCATTTATTTTGATAACTCTCCCGATCAGGTTGGTGAGACCCGTAAACCAACGACAGGTGTAGTCCTCCAGACATTCTGGGGGTTGTGAGAGAGCAATGTGACCGCCAGAACACAAAAATATGGTGCTCTCTAAAAAACGGTTACTATTACTGCTGTTGCTCTCTTCAATATCATTGTGAAAAATATTGGAGAGCAAGAGGATTAATGACTTCATTGTCAGAATTCCAGCATTAGCTAACAACAACATAATTCCCCTTGCTGCTGGATTCTGATGGCTCATTGTGACCCCTAAATGCTAATTCCTGTTTCCCCAAAAAACAATGTCAATTATGCGTTTCATTACTTCTCTATTTTTTCTTACTAGTTGGTTGTGCTGATTTTCCTTTACTTTCTTCTGAGTATCCAGTTATGGTCAATTCTGGATTCGCCGAATGTTTTAAGTAGAAAAATGGTTTGGAGATGAGTGCTAGTCAAACTGTGTTTTTTAATTGCTTTATGGATGTTCCCCATGTCACTGAACCCGCCACTAGACCATACATTTTTTTTGTTAGCAAACAAGAAAACACCAACAATAAAGCTTTTGTTTGTGCGGACAACCAGTAAGCCATTCATTAGTAATATATAGCTGTGAATTGAATTTTCTTACACAGTTTTTCATTGGAGTAGTAATGTTTAGGTCAGGCATTGGTCTTCCTTCCTGCACAAGTTTAATCTTTTCTTCATAATTTCTAGAAGAAAAACTTTGTGAGATAGTATTACACACAATGCAACCATCCTCGTCTGCAGTTCTACTCTCCAAAGAAAGCAAAGATTCCATGTTTCCTCCTCTCTCCAAGTTTTTAGGTCCAAGCTGCAAGCACTAATGTATGCATGGTTTGAAACTGCTTACCTAGCTCTTGCACGGCACACGGTAAACTATCTGAAAATCCATCATAAATCAACTGTTAATAAGATGTCAGTGACATCGCACTTGTCATTGAATAATAAAGCTAAAGTCACTCGTCACTTATGTATTCACTTGAAATACACTTATTAACCTCTTCAGAAATATGACGGATGAGCGATATGGGCATGTATTCATGTCCTGTGCGTTTGTCCATTTAACTCTTATTTATCCCTTATCTAAGTCAACTTATTTTAATATTCCCTTTGTGAAATATTTAAGTAAAGCTTATATACTTTACTGGCTTACCTTAATATGTTTGTTCTGCAGTGATATGCCTCAAAACAGGGATAAACACACAAGGGCACATCTCCACATATAAGCATAATCTCCACATATAAGCATCTCAATATAAGCATAATGACGTATTGCAAAATTTAATCCAAACGAATCGTTTAAAGATGACATTATTTATGAGGCAGCAAACCCTCACGAGTTGCAAATTCTTCTGGATTCAGTCAGAGATATTACAATTTCTATTACGGATGAAAACGAAAATCCAATTTATTTTGGTCGCTCTAAGATAGAAAGCGTTCTACGAATCCATTATTTTTTTATTATTAAATGCATATCAAAAGCATCGAACAATACCAAATAAAATCATTTGTGCTAAATGATTCAACCAGTAATAATTTAAACAAACCGCCTAGTAACTTAGATACAGATCTGAATATTGCTGATTGCACTTATTTCCCCAGTAGAGGAGTTGTATATATGGAAGTTTGAACCTCACAGAAAGGAAGCAAATGGTGAAATTAATAATAATGAGAATGTCAAACTTGTCAATAATTATTTTCCTCGAATGTTTAATAAAGCATACCTTAAAAGCTTTGGTCAGGTTATAGTAAAACTAGATTATACTGGTTTAGTAAGCGACGTGTTTATTGACCTATTTGTTGCAAAACAGATTTGTGCTTGTATGAGGGTGTTGGTTTAATCACTGACGATAATCTTTTTTATGAAGTAGGATATATTTATGAAGCATCGTACCCAGTGGAATTTATATTCGGTTTCTTTAGATATAATAAACAAGCTTTGTGCAGTTTCTTTCGAGAGAGCCGCTAACGATGGTGCTTGTTTTCACAGACGGGTTACATTTAAAACCAATGGATCAGTCGATAAAGCAATGGCTCACGAGGTTAAAATTGTAATAAAAGAATTTAAGATCAAAGTTACAATTGTAGCATATGAACCACAACTGAAATTTATTTTTTTTTCTTTGGAGCCTTATGGAAGAACATAATTTTACCAGAAAGAGCATAAACATCAATAATACAACCCATTCAATAATGTGCAATTTGACAATCCTGATGTCTGTGTCACACGCTTCCAAACAAATAGATCGGATGACCAAAAGAGAGATGCTAGCAAATACGGTCATTGTCAGCTGGAGAACTAGTCATTCAGAAACTCGAGATATGAAGAATTTCGGATTAAAAGGCCAGAATTGAAAATTAAGAATAATTGTTACCAAGTCGCGTATGACGCTTATGCTTCGTTAGCTGAGAGATGGGGTGGAAACAAATGTGTTAGATAGGATGTCGACGAAGTTGCTCTTATATCATTTGTGGCTGTTATGGATATGACTATACGTAAAAACATCACATATGTAGATAAAAATCAGCTTATAGACAGTTTAGAACTTGCCACTAATGTTCCAGATAATAGAATCATCTATGTTATTATGGGTGGTGAGGAAACCATAACTATCAATCTAGAAAATAAAAAGGTTACAGAGGAAATTTAAATGAGAATTGGTGTAACTACAATTCTATCATGCTATATCATGTTTACCTATCCTAATCAAACTCTAAAGGTCATTACTAAAGGCCGGAGGCATGTGCATTTTTCCATAGGTATGCTGCACATGGACTTTACTGTTATCGCTCGCGCATGTAAACAACTGCAGGTAGATACAGCCTGACCATGAAAACCGTTTCACTGCAGCACAACCTACCAGCATCATAAACTATGCATTCTTGAATTCCACTTAAACGCTTATACACACTGTTATTTATTAACTATAATATCGTCACAGAATGCACTACCCTGGGTTACAATGACCATTCGTGAATTGTTAGATGTGAAATTTCGATGCCTATCACTGAATCAGTTTTTAAACAGTGAAAAACTTTCTACATCTCACGATGTCAGATATAATTGTAAAGAATTTCACTCTGTCGTCTGGCGTATTTTCCTTCCTCATTTTCAAAATTTCATATATAGCTTGATAACCAATATTTTTGTTTAGAACTTTCTGGAATTTAGCTTTTACCTTTACGATATCTGGGACAAGAAGTATCCTATTAATTGCATTAGCTAAGTCTTCTATTATTCTTATGCTCTTGGACACTTCCAAACCTGATTTTTCTAATTGTCTAATAACTTTGTGAAACACTGCAAAAATGTTGGATATGAACCGAAGGTTTTCAGATAGTTGATACAATATCAGAGACCTTGCAGTTACAATAGCAACAGTCCCATTGTGCTACCCCTTGACCTTGCGTCTGCATACACTTGCAAGGCAATGCTTAATCAGTTTGCAGAGTACTATGTTACGTTGTTTTCTACTCCTGCTTCTATAATGGCAGTTGTTTGCACATTTGATGGCCGTTCTGTACTTCTGACTTCATTTATACTCTGGGTCCAGCTAACCTGTATGGTATTCCTCCGGCCTGTAGTCATTACACATCTTCACAATTTTGGATACCTTACTGTGGAAGACCAGGAACTTAAACTAATCGATCAAAAGACCCTTAGGGAAGCTGTTTTGTGTTTCAACAGTATTATAATTTAACAACCGATGGTTTACTTAATTCCAAAGTAGTAACTTTACGTAATTCGTTATGATGCGTAAACATGGATAACCCTTCCGCATCCTCAGCGTCGTCACACAAATGGAAAACAAAACATTTAAAATGCCATTACGTAGGCGCAAACGATACTATAACAAAGATTGCCGATTCTGTATTTAAAGAAAACAATTTCAAAGGAGGATTTAATATCCTTTTTGACTCCAACTAATATTCCACTATTTATCTGTCTATTTTTGGGTAGTAGGTGTGGTAGAAAATCAGTAAAATTGAAGTATTTAAGTTGATCATTTGTTAGATTTGCTTCTTGTATGAAAAATGTATCTATGTTCTAGTCAAATACAATTTTATTGAGTTCTATTCTTTAGGATAATGTTTTCCTTGAAGTCTGAGGGGTGCAGGGGTTTTGGATTTTCAACCCCCAACGTGGTATTGTTCAATTAGGCTGCGAGCTATTGATAGTCGGAAGTCCAGGTAGGTCATTGTTTTGTGTGGGTTTAGAGCTCTCCAAATTACCAAACAATTGTATATGGTTATATCCAGTTGGTGCAAAAATACCTTTTTATACAACTTCTCACTTCAGCTACAAGCAGGAAAGTATATGTATTTCAACAAAGAAAGAAACGGAGTCTACTAAGGTACGAAACACGCGTAAGCAAAAGTTGCAAACATGCTTTATTCTGATGACTCACGACCACGCGTACACTAGTGCTTTATTTCACAGTATGCTGACTCACAAGCCACACATACAATGGATCAACTACTGTTTCTTTCAGAGAACTTATATTAGATGCGTTTGACAGAGCAAAGTTAACTTTTCACCACAGTGAAACAAAATAGTGCCATTTCAACGTTTTGTAAATGCAACTCAACTTTGCTGATGACGTACATGTATACTGCATATAACGAGTTTTATACCAGTTTTAATTTCATTAAAATAACTTAATATTTACACAAAATACAGCTGTGTATATACGAAGCACTTTTAGCACATTTAACAATTTAAATGCCGTGCGCTGGATATTGGGTATCAGTTCTCAGCTCACTGACGTTTTAAATGGCCATCACTCAAGAGGTTAAACTGCAACAATGCTGTAAGGTCATTCGCCTTGACCCGCACTGAACACATGTGCTTCTCTTGAGCCGGTGCTGCGATGGCGCCCGAGCTGACCCGAAAACCTACAGAAACGAATCCTCATGGACACAGTACGTTGTTGCACGCATGATTGCACGTATTGAGCGTGTATCGTTGTACAATAAAACAGAAATTTTAGTTCAAGTCAACTGCAGTAGCCAAGCGCTTAACATAGAATCAGAACGTGCTGCCAGATAATATAATGTAAATAATTTTGTAGCATTGTACAGCGTAAGCACTGTTTACCTTGCGTACATGGACCACACGCCACTGATAGTATGGCATCCCACTCTGATTTGAAACCCACGGCAGGGCAGTCGCCTATCCCCTGTCGTAGTCACAAACATTGATTCATGCCAAGACGTAACAGTTATTACCGTGAATATTATAGAGTGAACAGTATATCTCAACAATGTATTAAGTGGTGAAGTATATTTTTAAAATTGGGAAAGTGAATTATTCCACCGTAGCCGATTTCAATCACTCAACCTATTTTAACCATGATAGGTGGATATAATAGTAACTTTACTTTCAAATGGCAACAACTCATGGTGAATAGTGATTGTGAAAACAGGACAGGAAGCTGTGTGTGTTCTTATTCCATCAACACTGCTCATGCATACTCTGTAGATAGCACAGTTTCAGCTCTAATGGTTAGCCAGGACAAAGTTATTGACCGTTTATAGAGCAGATCTACAAGACCTTTGTGGACCCGACAACGGAGATATTCTCTTGAGAGCAACGTCGTCAAACTTGGATTGACACTGTACCTGGACCAAGGTATTCAAACTTGGCTTCCACGCGGGGCATAGTATTGCCTCCCAGGAACAACCACCACAGCAAACTTGGCGCACATGACGTGGGACCCTTAAACGGCATCAAAGCAGTGAACTACATAGCTGTAACTGTAATTTATTACTTCAATACACTCGTTTGGAGCATGACACTGTTAGAAGCCACAAAAATATTGACAAAAATTATAAAAACATCATCAGTTAATTTATCAATTTTATATAAAAATTTGTAACTGAGATACTTCTTTAGATTTCTTTTAAAACAATTGTTTGTACAAGATTTAATTTCAAATGGTAGCTTATATAATATGCTGCCCACAATATAAGAATTAGTATTAACTTCCTTTTTATTCACAGATTCTATGGAAATCCATATGTCTTGCGTTACTTAAATGTATGTTTTTAAACTGTTTTCAATTAAAAGAATTGATACATGTGTAATGATATGATAGAATATTTTCCTTAATAAACACGTTTCTAGTAGGTTAAAGATGGAAGCAAGTGAGCTCCTGAAACATGCCCCATTTTTAAGAAAACGCAGGTGATATAGTGTCAGCAAAGCCCAGAAAAAATCCGCGGGCTGATTCGTATCTTGCCATGACATGCTCAAAAGTTGAACAATGGAAATCACTTCCTTCATGTCTCCCACGCAAACACGTGCAACGCGATACACATTCGTCTGGAACAGAGCAGACAGCACACATGCAACTTTGTGATTTGTATGTAAGCTGGTGCGTATACATAATTCGGCGGTGCCAAAGGGTGACAAAGTTCAAGTATGATAGCGTTGCAGTTGAAGCTAGAAAGTTATATTCTATTTAGATATCGTCGGAAGTTCTCTACAAATCTGGAAATTTGCAAATAAAGTCAAATATTTGTTAATTCTTCGTTTGGTTCCATTCCTACCACAACTTATGCATACCTTGCAGATTAGGACCTCTTGCTAGAGCTAGTTAGATACCGGGACACCAAACACAGGATAGGAGATATCCGGGCAACGAGATCTTTATAGATCTTAAAGACAAACCGACATAGGGGAGAGGAATATTTGCATCACACATTGCCATTCTTTCTTTATTCTGCTGATGAAATTACATAGTAGTTTATAGCATTTTCAGCATATTATACAAATACATATAAAATTATAAATAAGTACATATTATGAAACATACATATATATACATATGTAATAAAAATACAAGTTGCAAGTGGTCGCTTATTTAACTTAATTGTTCTTTATATAATTCTATTCTTGAATACATACTCCTACTTTTCATATTTGAATGTTTTATTACTAATCTTTACATTACCGTTCATCTAAAATAATATTTACTAATTTTAATTATATAAGAAATTACCCTCTATTTAAAAATTTGTCTATTGAGTAGAAGTATTTTTTTTAGTTCTTTTTTAAATGTTTCTACAGCTTATTGATTTTATATTTTTAGACAATTTATTGTACAATATACATCCAGCTACTGATGGTTTATTTTTATAAATTTTCCAATCTGTGAGATTTTATATGAACATTTTTATTCCCCCTTGTGTTATGCCCATGTAAAAATTAAAAAATTAAATTAATTTGTTGTTTAATGACCCTGTCAATTGCTGGGATCACATTGGCATCGCCTGTGTTCCGGAATTCCATCCTGCAGGAGTTCTTTTAGATGCCAGTAAATATACTGACACGCAGCTGCCTTTTTAAGCGTCCGTGGCCTAGGAGAAACATGCCTCATGTTTCCACGGTCGCAGGTCCACATCCAGCGTGATGGATTCTGTTCAGGTGTAAAACTCTATAGCATGGCTTCCTTTGGAAGCAAAGTTGTTGTTGTTAGCTAATGCTGGATTTCTGACAATGAAGTCATTAATCCTCTTGCTCTCCAATATTTTTCACTGATGGATGGGGCACTAGAAGTGGCCGGGCATATTTTTTTACTTTGGAAGCAAAGTAAAACCAGCAGTCCTATGTCATAAATGTACAGCACGTTAAAGAACCTCAAGCCTGATAGAGGGGTCTCTGAGCAAAATTAAGGGGTTTTTCATGCCCAATATAGAATGGAATGCTGAAAACCACAGCAGTTAAACAGCATCCATAAATGACACTGAGTCTCTTCCAACCAAGTTGGAACTGTACTGTCAATTTTAACCCTAATAGAGAATGGTATACAGTCAGACTCAAATTAACAATAGGAGAACAAACTTCTTGTGTTACATTTCTGCCATCGAGGTCAAATATCATGACCGAGAATTCAATGCCATTCTGGCAGATTGTCTCAGTAGCTCAATGGTTAGAGCAGCCACCTGGTAAGCGGAAGGTCTGTGATTCAAGTCCCAGCTGTGGCATTGAATTTTTAAGTTCCAGTTCTACCTCTCAAATCATGACTGATGTTTTCTTCAGTTGCTTTTATTTTATTAGATTCAAAGTAATGAGTTAGAGAAAGAATATTAGAGTTAATGGTATTTGCCAATTAATTTAATGTTTTCTCCTAACAAAGAGTGGTAGTATCATAAGCATAACTAATTGTGGTAAAATTATTACCATTAGGTACATCATTTATATAAATAATAAATAGAACAGGGCACAAAACAGACACCTGTGGTACTCATGTTTTACTTTCGTCAATGTTTATTTTATTTGAGGTGTTACCAATAAGATAATTTATTTCAATCATTAAACACTTTCAGATAGATAGGATGCAATTAAATTTTAGGTAGTCCTCTGATTCTATAAATCAAGTTTGTTTAATAGAATATTATGCCTTACAAGTTAAAGGCTTTGGATAGGTCATCCATGATACTGGCTACTTTCTTATTTTAAATACACCACATATCTTTTACTTTGAGGGCAGTATTGAAGTCATAACTTGTCTATTGTTTGGATTACTCAATTGCAGGGCAAATTACTACTCAGGGTATGTGTCAAACCAGTAAGCCACAGGTTCAAATCTCGGTCAGAGTGAGTTATCCGGATAAGTTTTTCCGATTGTTCCCTTATACTGAGAAAGCAATGTCTGGTAACTTTAAGCCATATGGACCTCAAGCTCATTAGGGCACCATTTCACTAATTTCATTCATCGCCTGATATGACATTACATTGGAGGATGTTAATAAGAATAACATTAAACATGAATTCCTTTTCTAAAGATTACAAAATTAATGCTTTACGTTCTGTCTCACAAATTTGGTAAGTAAACGTTGACAATGATCTTGCTAAAACACGAGCAGTAAATGATCAGCTCAAGGCTATGCTTTATTCACTGTTAATGTCAACTATCAGTTACTGCCTTTTGTTCATGCTGCAATGACTAGAGTATGTTTATTGTATCTCAAAAGTGAAAGCTGATTCAAACATTTATGTTATGTGTGATTGAATTACTTAGGAGTACCCTGTTGTTCTGATCTTGTTATCAGTCTACTGTAAAGCCTACCGAAAAATTCACGCATTAACAAATAATTTTCATGTACAATACGTACATAAAAACTGAATCATGTAGACAGTGTGTATATAAGGCCAGAGACATTTTCTGACATTCTAGTTCCAAGTAGAGATACTGTCAGATGTCTAGTTAATAAGCTAAATACTAAACTTAAGAAGTGAAAAAGACATAATGGATGAAGAAATTGACAAAATTTGCGCAGCATTCAAATACTCTCAAAAGAAATCTTTAAGATGTGTGCACAGCAATGGGTGTTTTGCAAACCTCTTTTCATACAACTTTTAAAATTGAAAGCTTACACAGTGACTAAATTAAGAACAAATTAGAAACTAAAAGCTGCACTTATTTTATTAATATCCCAAGGTGGTGTAATGCTGACTGGTTTCAAGTTAATAAGATAAGTGGAGCTTTTAGTTTCTAATTTGTTCTTAATTTAGATTCTGTTGCTTCACTGTTAATAGCTTCAATTTTCCTTAACAGTTACTATTGTTCTTGAATTACAACCTTGCGACAGTTAGGAGTGTGGAATGTGTCAATACAGATTGACACTACTTTTAAAAAGGTTAGTACTCATTAGAGTCCATCTTACTATTCTGAGCATCTAATGCAGATGTTTTAAAATGGAAAACTGTCTAGTGTAGTAAACAATGCTGAGCATGTATACATGCAATCTGGGCTGAGCCATAAAACGACATCTCTGTAGAATCAGACTGTCACAAGAGCTAACAGCAAGTCCAGAGTCGGTCTGGGTGGCTCAGCTTGTTAGACGCTGGCCTACTGTTCCCAAGGTCGCGGGTTCAAATCCAGCCCAGACCGATGGTTTTTAAGTGTGCTTAAAAACGACAGCTCCATGTCAGTAGATTTACTGGCATGTAAAAGAACTCCTGCGGGACAAAATTCCGGCACACCGGCAACGCTGATGTGATCCTAGCAATTGACAGCGTCGTTAAACAACAAATATTTATTTATTAGCAAGTCCAGAACAAGTTGGGCGGTATTTGGCATTTGTCTGTTGTGCTAAAAGCTGTTCTGTTTCATATTAAGCACTCAAAGCAACTGATTGCATATCTGTACACTCTGGAAATTTGTTGTTTACCTGTCATTCTTGGTAAATTGAAATTCTTTTGTTAATTGTTCTGGTTGTTACTCTGGTATGGAGCTCCACAAGATCTGTGCAAAACAAGGAAAATAAAAGCATTAAAACTATAAAAAAAATAAGTTAGAATTAACACTGTGAAGTAATGTGATAAAAAAATTATACATTTTGAGCCAACTGAGGCACACTATACTTCACATACCTTAATTTTCTTTCAATGCATTTTGCCTTCACTATAAAACATTATCTAGAATTTATCAACTGGCTGGAACACTGCTGGTCATGTGTTCAGCACCCCAGTCCCTCCTGGCCAGTTATGTTATCTTCATAACCAGGGGCTGCTATTTCTCAATCAAATAGCTCCTCAGTTGGCCCCTCAGGGACCTAACAAAGCTGAGTGCACCCCAGATCAAGTCTTCCAATGCAGACATCACCTCCTTTTCATCCTCAAAATGTGTTCCACAAATGCCATTCTTTAATGGTCAAAATAGTAGAAGTCTGAGGAAGGTGGATGAGGACTGTAGGGTGGATGGGATCTAATGTGATGTATTTGAAAGTCCTCAAACTTGTGAGAGGCCAAGCATTGTCATGTTGAATCAAAATATCTCCTGTGTTATTATGGCACCGAAGATGCCGGAAGTGAATTAATGGTATTGCCTCTTGGCATCACGTCAAGGAGAATCACACCCTCAGAGTCCCAAAACATGATCGTGACTGTACCAGTGAAAGCAGTTGCTCCTAATTTTTTCTTCTGTGGAGAGTGAGGATGTTGCAATTCCATCATTGTCAATTTGTTTCCAGCTCTCAAAATGGCGAGTGCAGGCTTCATCACCTGTCACAATCCAGGAGAAGAAGGTCTTCCTCCTCCTCATCTTAAACGGGCCCTAATGACCTAGTTGTCGACGGGCCCTTAAACCCAACTCACTCACTCCTCATCTTAAAAACATTACAACAACTCAGAACAAATGTTCTCCAGTGTCCCACTGTTAGACAGCATGGAACCTATTTAGCACACATTTTTAGTATCCAAGGGCATGGATAATTCATCCACATTTCCTTTGCTGATTGACAGTTTCAGTACCAAATGACAGGCCATAATGCATTGGTCATCATGGATGAGAACATCAGCATGCTACAACATGTCAGATGTGACAGCCAAGTGTGGTCTCCCTGCCCATAGTAAATCTTGGAGCTCTGCTGAACAGCTTCTGTTGGCCTGACCTTCTGTGCCCAGCAACCAAGTACACTCCTGTTGAGTGTTACTGCTCCATAGACTTCACATAAATGTTTATGTATAAGTACATTCCCTCCAGTTTCTTTCTCTACAGTGAGAAATTCAATGTCGACATGCTGCTTATAATGAACATCACTTACGTATGCCATTTTGAAATATTGCTGCAATTGAGCTATCTGTCAGAAGAAGCTGAATTTTGCATGCAAGCTCAGGAAACTTCAAATAATTCATACCTAAAATTTTGCATTCACAACATTGTCATCGGCTAAGAAACAAAATGTAGGGCATTGATTTCTGTGTGATTCTCATACATTGTGATTCATTTCCATTTGAGGTAACAGCAATTGTTTTTATTAAGTATACCTTTTTTATGATATGGTGATTGCTTCATCCTTTTCAACATTTATTAAACATAAAGGAATGCTCCTGCTATTGGTCATTGGGTCCCTTGGACCTAGTTGGGAGATTCAACTTCTTAACCACTGCCTTTTCCCCCATGTTTACTATTTGTAAGTCAATTATTGTTCCCTGGCAGGTCCCAAAGAGTTAAGGAAATATGGAAATTAGAAGAGGTAAAATTATCTCCTAGGCCTGGAATACTCCAATATCATTGGGGTCAATGACAATAAGAGGTCAATGAAGGATTGGATTGGAAAATTAGAAAGAAAGAATCTGATAGGAAGTGGAAGAATACCAGATTCAGTCGTTAACTCATCAAGCTGACCAATGCTAAATGACGAGTAGTCCCTTCCTTTCATTCATAGATGGCAACACTGCACCACAAGAAGGATAGGGATGGGACATCAGGCAATTGTTAGGTTTAGTTCCTTTAACTTTTCAAAATGAAAGTGTTAAAGGCTTTCCCTCATGTTAGATAACAATTATGGATTAACTCAACAATACTTGACACAAGATTTTTCTAAGTGGAACATCTGTGGCACATTCTTTCGAAGAACACCTTCACATTTTTTGGTGTAATATGTATTTAAATTTAGTGAGTAATATTTTTTTTGGGGGTGGGGGGGGGGGGGGGAATGTTTCATTAACATAACATAGGCTTTATAACTATTTGTTTATTTACTTACTGTGCATGTAGCCATATTGAAGGATGCAGTGCAGGCAAATTCTCCAACTTGCATCACTCAAAGCAATGCAGCCAACACTTTTTAGCACTAAATTACACTGAGTATATAATTATCATATTGTCCCTAAATTATGCTGACCAGTTATATGCACTAAACACTAATTCATTAACTTAAGTATGCCTAGCTTAATCATTGCACCAGAGGTTAGACCTGCCATTAATTTCTGGAAAGGGTCTGCAGTCAGCATGCCACAATATTCATCTAGCCGTTCTCTGTATCATTGAGGTAAACCAACAGATCAGATGAGTCGTTTCTAAAAGTTTTATTATCTGCTAGAATATCCCCAAGAACATACAAACTTTGCTTCTCTCACTGGAATAAATCCTACTTGTAATTTTAAAGCAATAAAACATGGTCAGGACTTTTGTCAAGTGACCAGTTGCTAATTACTTTCAGGTGAAAGCTCACAAATTGTTGTGCAGATGAATGGGGATTTTTTCAGAGGTTGGGTACAGTTGTTACAAATGAAGTACATGTTGGATGCTGTGCAAAAGCAGTAGTCATCAATTGTTTCAATTTGCTTGCACATTGCTGAACCTTTGGGCTTAGAAAATTTCTGGTGTCTCTCATGTCATATATTCAAAAGTATCTCCAAAACTTTGGCAACAATAGATTGCAGAATAAAAACTGAGCGGTAGTGTATGAAGAAGTTCATGTGAATGTAACACATCATATTCTAATGGTATGTGACTTCATGAATAATTATGTATGCCTAAAGAAAAATAGCATGGCTTCAACCTTAGTTAAATAAAACTGATTTGACTTTCTGTCAAATTAAATTCTCTTAAAATGTTATGTGTTTTTATTGTTATTTCACTCGTTTTTCTTTCTGTATTATTTACCTTAGTAAGTAGAGAAAACATCCTATTCCACCCAAAAATGTGATATCAAGATTATATTGGGAATATGCTTTGTTAAGTTGAGCGTCTTCCAAGGACACAATACAAAGACCTGCGAGAAAATCTTGTCACTCCAAACTACTCTTTACATAGAATATTTTTAATAATGTTTTATTTTAAATAAGGAAAATTGAAGCTATTAACAGTGAAGCAACAAGATTCTAAAGTAAGAACAAACTAGAAACTAAAAACTTCACTTATCTTAGTAATGTTGCAAGTTCTTTTTGCACAAACTGACTCGAGTTTCAAGTTGTCTCCAACTCATTCTCAAAACTATACAAACAAATTTGTTACCAAAGCTACAATCTTTCATATTTTTTTTTTCTGAAAACAAAACACAAATACTGATATTCATTTTTAACTACCAATCTCTGAAAACAAAAATTGATAAATACAATCTATAGAAGGTAATTCAAAGTTCATAACACGGTTCCTGTTTTTTAAAATAAAATTTTTTTCCCAAACCATTAAATCTATAGGTCCACTTAATTGTTTTAATAATTTAACTTCTGGATTGATTTCATGATTAAATGACCAAAAATGATCTGCCACAGCTGATTTATCAGTTTGTTTATATTTAATATTTCTAAAATGTTCTTTTATTCTGGTTTCTAAATGACGTTTAGTTTTACCAATATAAACCTTATCACAATCTAAACAGCTAAATTGATAAATGCCAGATTTTTTATAATTTTGTATTTTATCTTTTTTAGAAAAATTAAGTAAATTTTGTATATTAAATTTATTTTGAGGGACCAAATTTATTCCATATTCTTTAAAAATCGTTGTAAATTTTTTATTGGCCCATGGATGGTAAGTAAACTTTTTAAAAATACAATTATCTTTTATTTTTTTGAGGGTTGAAACTTCTTTAACAGCTTTTTGATACTTAAATTTTTCTATCTTTTTATGTATAAAATCTGTATTAAAACCATTAATTACTGCAGTGTTAATAATGTGTTTATATTCTATGTCAAATTCATCTTTATTAAGGGGTATATTTATTAACCTATAAATTAAACTATTGAAAACAGCAAATTTATGTGCAAAAGGATTAAAACTTTTATATTTTATGTAATTATCAGTTTGAGTAGATTTTCTGTAAATACCAAAATTCAATTTATTGTTGTCTTTTAATTTTTAAATCCAGAAATGAAAGGCGTCCATTATTTTCAGTTTCCAAAGTGAATTGTATAGCTTTATCTTGTAAATTTAAAAGTTTTAAAGCATCATTTATCTGTTTTTTAGGGACAACAGCAAAAATGTCATCCATATATCTATACCACATTTTAAAAATTAGAGGGAATGATTTTATAATTTGAGTTTCAAAAAAAACTCAAGAAAAGATTAGCAAGAAATGGCGAAAGTGGACTACCCATTGCCAAGCCAGAAGTTTGTTGAAAAAAAAATTACCATGAAAACTAAAGAAATTTTGATCTAAACAAAGATTTGTAAGTTTTACAAAATCATTATTAAATCTTTGTTTAATTCTAAAGAATTTAACCAATTTTTCAAAAAAATCAAAAGCTTTTTTCTAGGAATGCTAGGAAATAAAGCAGTTACATCAAAAGAAACGAGTTTATCATTATCAGACAATACTATGTTGCTAATCTTTTCTACTAATTCAAAAGAATTTTTAATACTTAAACTTTCAAATTGGTCAAAAGTACTAAATTTTTTAGTTTACCATTTAGCTAAATTATATGTAGGTGAATTTATAGAATTTATAATGGGTCTCATTTTATTTCCTGGTTTGTGAATTTTTGGAAGTGATTTTGGATAACGAATTTGTTTGTATAGCTTTGAGAATGAGTTGGAGACAACGTGAGTCAGTTTGTGCAAAAAGAACTTGCAACATTACTAAGATAAGTGAAATTTTTAGTTTCTAATTTGTTCTTACTTTAGAATGTTTTATTTTCTTAAAAAGACCTCTAAAGTACTTTGATTAAAATGCTATACTTTTAAGACATTTGATTGACAAATCAAATGTGTATCTTGAATTTGATGTGAATAGCCTTGAAGTCTTCTATATTCTGAATGACTTGGGGATAATTGGTAAACATAAGAGATAGACAAAACAACTATACAAAACAAAGTATAGATATCCTAGAAGTACACAATTTGTGTTAAATAAAAACTTTTGAGGTGTTAATCATTGCTGAGATTATTTGCTGTAGATTTGAATTTTCAAATACACTTTTTTCAAGTGGTTAAGCATTTGGTACTCACTTTTTACTTTCTCTACTACGTATAGTAAAGTAGAGGAAGTATTGTATTCCACCCAAAAATTTGATGTCAAGATTTCACTGGAAATATATATTTTGAGGCCCCTGAATCCAAAAAAAGCATTTTTAGAAAAAGGTCCATGTGTGTGTCTGTGTGTCTGTCTGTGGACTGCATGACTCAAAAACGAAAAGTCGGTTAAGAACCAAAGTTGGTATTTAAGTTTAATGTCTTTTGAGGATGTGACATGAAGATTTTGAAGAAAATTCCTCCACCCTAAACTACCCTTTACATGGAAAATTTTTCAAACATTTTGAATTTCTTGAAAATGGCTCTAACGATTTTGGTTAAAAGGACGTATAAGGACATATGTTTGAGATATTTTTATGACAAATGAAATGTATATCTTGAATTTTCTGGCTGTAGCCCATGAAGTTCTATTTACTCTGGATAACTTTTGCATAACTGGTAAACCGTAAGAGATAGAGCAAATCTTTCTGTACAAAAAATGAAGGTCTTGCTAAAACACACAATTTGTCTCAATAAATTTTTTCGTAGAGTGAACAATTTTGGAGATATTGCTTGTTATTTGTGTGAGTATTGAATTTATAATTTACATGTTCACCATGCAAAGAGAACGGAATTTGAAAGCTTTAAAAGATTTGACTATTGCTCAAAGCCTACTGTATTCCCACATTCCCCTTGCATCTACAAGGAAATAAGCAATAAGATAATTTCTGCAAATGTTTATCTGTATTAACATGAAGATATAGGAATAAGAGTTGGTTAGTACAAGAGTAGAGAAAGTCATGTGAGTGCAACACATCAGATTTTTTTGGCATGCAAAGAGCCTGGAATTTCAAAGCCATTACAAGGCAAACTACATTTTAAAAATGACTCTCACAAGGCTGCCCACTTTTTAAAATGACTGTCTTGTTGCTTACTTTGGCTGCAACAAAATAAGTAAATGTGTTAATGAAAGCGTATCTAGTTCATAAGTCATGCTTGTATATGAATAGTTTGCAGAAGAATGAGTAGAAACATTCATGTGAACATACATATCAGACTGTTTTTGGTGTGCTATCTTTAAACTTGAGGGTTTTGGAAATAGTTGTCCATCAGTAATGTATACCTTATTTGTACAAGATTGTAAATGCTAGGTATTAGTGCTTTTGGTTCTAACTTAGAATATCTCCCTCCCATATGCCCCTTCCTTTGTGTTCATGGCAGCCTGTTAAACACATTAGGTAACCAAAACAAAAAATTAGCAGAAAAATGTTGGTTAATATTGTATTATATGTATGGCTACATTACTGTATCTGTCATAGCACATTTACAACAAATACACAATATCAAAAATCTGATATGTTACATTCACTTTCTTTATTTACTGTTCTATAAACTATTCTTATAAAAGCATATTCTTCTGCCTGCTTCTTACTACTTAACCAACTTCCATTGCATGCTTACGTGTTTTCTCTCAGGTAAAAGGAAGGATACCGTAAGCCAAAGGCTTTTAAAAGCCAAGTTGCTATTCAACAGATTTGAAATTCCATTCTTTTTGCATGATCACAAGAAAAAGAATAGCAACTTAGGACTTGAAAGAAGTTGAAGTAGTTGAAAATTCAAACCAATAACAAAAAATAACTCAAATGGTTAACATCATAAACAATTTTTGTTTTATATAGATTGTGTGGTTTAGCAAGATCTACGTTCTTGTGTATTAAGATTTTGTCTGTCTAGCAGATTACCAGTTATGCAAAAGACATTCAGAATGAAGGGAACTTTATTTTCTGTCTTGGGTGCACAAACACGATTGCACCTTCTTTCCCAAAAATGTGGTTTTTAGATTCATGAAACTTTAAAACATGTATTTCTAGTGAAAACTTGATGTGATATTTTTGTGTGGAAAGTAGAGAAAGTAAACAGTATTTAATATTTAAGGAACAATAACAACAACAAAAAATATTTGAAAATGTTTAGTGCTGCAGAAAACTTATTGGAAATAAATAATTGTGTAATTCAATGAGATCTATATTTTTTGTGTAGTAAGATATTATCTTTTACATTTTATCAGTTATGCAAAAGTCATTTAGAATGAAGAGTACTCAGAATTCCCAGAAAATTCAAGATACACATTTTATTTGTCGTGTAAATATTTTAAACGTGTGGTATTATAGAAGTTATTGGAGCCATTTTTGTGGAAATTTTTCTATGTAAAAGGTAGTTTGGGGTGGGGGATCCTCTTGAAAATCTCATGTCACCTCCCTGAAAGATGCTGAACTTGAATTGTTATCTAACCAATTTTTCATATGTGAATTGTGTTTTACATGCGTGCACGCACAATAAACTTCAAAATGTGTATTCCTGGTGAAATCTAAATATCAAGTTTTTTGATGGATTACAATATTGTTGTTGTTAGCTAATGCTTATACTTTGTATGTTATCTGTGATTTTATTTTGTATGCCTTCAAAATGACGGGTTCTATGACATAGTGCAATACACACTGTATGATTATACTATGATTAATTTTACAGAAGCCTATATGTTATTTTATATTTTGTATGTTATATGTGATTTTATTTTGTATGCCTTCAAAATGACGGGTCCTATGACATAGTGCAATGCACACTGTATGATTATAAAGGAGGAATAAACTGAACTGAATGCTGGATTTCTGACAATGAGGTCATTAATCCTCTTGCTCTCCAATATTGTGGATAGGGCGCAAGAAGTGGCTGGGCATATTTGAAGGTGGTCTTGGTCCATTTCCTCTTGCAGGTCACATAGAGGACATAGCGGTGAAGATATGTCCCAATGACATTCTGGGGGTTGTGAGAGAGTGATGTGACCGCCAAAACATAAAAATATGGTGCTCTCTAAAAAAAAACGGTTACTATTACTGCTATTGCTCTCTTCAATATCATTGTGAAAAATATTGGAGAGCAAGAGGATTAATGACTTCATTGTCAGAAATCCAGCATTAGCTAACAACAGTATATTGCTAATTGGATTGCAATATAATACTTCCCATATTCTAGATAAAAATAGTAGAGGAAGTAAAAATTAAAGAATCTAGCTTTGGTGCTTTAATATTTCTTGTATATTTTGGGAAAAAATCCTAGTAACCTTTGACTATTAAAATGCTATTTATATCAACTCCTTAATTTTTTACTATCTAGAGCAGCTTTCTTGGAACCCCTACATACAAAGTTTCAACTCTGTACGTGCAAAGTTTCTGGAATTCTCTATGCTAACAAGTGTTTTGTTGTAGTGAGCATGTCAAAAGGGGAAGGTGTTAGTTGTTTTGGTTTTAATATGTGAAAGACTGACTTAATCATTTAACATTTCAGGACTCTGATAACAATGTTTGTATCAGCATTGTGGCATGGAGTGTATAGTGGTTATTACTTATGTTTGTGCTCTGCACCAATGTATCTTCCTGTTGAAGACTTATATGTTAAAGTGTTCAGGAAACAAGCTACTGGAATGGTAAGTTACATCTAGGAGTTTTCTAACAACCACCTGTTTTATTAACTAATTGTAAATTTTTCCATCTAATTTCATTTAAAAGTTTCCATTAATGTAAGCAAATACATTTGTAACTAATTGGCTTTGGGACTTCTGCCATTACAATGAATTAAGCTAGTAAAACATCAGTTTGAGTATCAGCACTCTTCTATGGCTTTTAAATTCCTGAACAACAAGGATAAGCATAAAGTTTTAAAATACCATAATATGGATGTGTTTTTATATCTCATGGAATATTAATTTTCTCACAAATACAAAATGATACTATACAGGATGAAAGGTGTCTAGATATCTGTATTTAAGGCATCTACAGGGCTTTTGAATCGCTTCTTCACCGCTGCACAGCCTTTTGCCTGTGCGAGTTTGAAGCTGCCGCGGCCGGGTTTGTCACTACTAACAAGCCACATGTAAAACATGTATAAACATCTTATCTTATAGAAAATGCTGGAAATGTCATGAATGATAGTTTAGTCGATCCACAGCTTCTGTTCTTTTCAGATGAGGCATGGTTTCATCTAAATGGTTGCGTGAACACTCATAACAGTCGGTATTGGGCATCTCAAAATACACATCGTGCTCAAGAAATCCCTCATTGTGATTGGAGAGTTGGAGTTTGGTGTGCTGTTAGCGCTAGACGCATAAGTGGCCCAATATTTTAGGACCAGACTAAATAAAGAGAGGTACCAAAATGACATTTTGATTCCATTTTTTCATGAACTGACAGAAGAAGAGTAATCATATGGGTGGTTTCAACAAGATTCTGCTACTGCTCATACAGCCGAGGACTCCATGGATAAAATTAGGGAAGTGTTTGAAGATAGAGTGATTAGTGCTGATGTATGGCCCTCTTGCTCCCCTGATCTAACAGTGTGTGATTTTTACTTGTGGTGTTACCTGAAAAACAAAGTTCACGAGAAAAATCCTCACACATTGGAAGACTAAAACAAAATATTAGGAATGAAATCACAGACATTATAGTTGCCCAACTTAATCGTGTGAATCAGAATGTGTTTTCCCAATATAATGCCTGTATAGCAGAGGAGGGACAACATTTCCAGCATTTTCTATAAGGTAAGATTTTTATACATGTTTTACGTGCGGCTTGTTAGTAGCGGCAAACCCAGCCGCGGTCGCTTCAAACTCGCACAGGCAAAAGGCTGTGCAGTGGTGAAGAACCGGTTCGAAAGTCCTGTATATGGTATACTAAATACAACTGTAGTAACTTCTCTTTTTCTCTAAATGCTGGATCTATTGTTAAAAAATACAAATCTTTATCAAGCTATATTCTAGAAAAAGCTTTGCAAATCTTTGAATGCTATTGAGAGAGAACGGTAGAGATAGAGAGAGAAGGAGAGAGAGAGATCACCAAAGGCATCCAAAATCCTTGGAGCAGGAAAAGAATTATAACTCCAATGTAAAAAGGATGTGGAAATAAATAAAGAAAAAAGCAGTCAGAAAAAAAGGAGTTTTCAGTGAGTAAGTTTAGAAACATTAACAATTTGCTGTGAATAGACTATTTTCACCTGTGGTTCAGTATGTACATAGGGATTCTGAATCGCTTGTAGGATTTTACTTGTGGCTGCCATCACCACATTGCTGGATACTGATGACTGATCTTCCATTTTCACAACAAACAGGGTTAGAAGAGAACGTGTTCTTTATGTGGAATAAATACACATTTGACAGAGTATTTTTATTAATTTATTTTATAGCAATGTAAGTGAAAAATACAAACAGTTCTCATTCACAAACTTTTCTGTACACCAACTGAGAGAAGGCTATTGAAAAACAGAGAATGTAATCAAAAGGTATGAGGAACATCTTAAAAGTAAGTTACACTATTTTTTTAAAACTGCACAATTAGCAGCAAAAGTCCGGGAGTTGTGATGAACATTTGTCTGGATGTAATGGCAGCATTATAAAGTTGTTATGCAACTACCTTTACCGTTGGACAGTTATGCACCAGTAAACATGCAAAGTATACTTGCTTTGACCCCCAATTGCTATGTTTGTGGTGTTATCCATTTTTAACAGCAAAGTTGTGCAATGTATATGGTAAGAATTCTCAGTATTCCGTTATTTATTTTCTTGAACTTTTACAACTGGTATGACCTCACATACACCAAGTTAATACAATTACACTCAAACTTTACGTCAATTTTCAATATTAACCTTTTTCACACGTGTTACTTTTTCTTTATTTACATTTAACTATTGGCTCATTCGACACAAATGTACCAAATTACACTCTTAAGCTATTTTTTAGCATAAACTTTCTTACTTGGCCTTTCAAACTGTCTGTTATTTTTCTCAGCTCCTTGGCAATGATCATCCAAGGAGGATCTAATCTATGGCAAGCTTACTCCATAGAGATCTTAACCAGTGTCACAATATGATAAAGACATATTTAGAACAATAGTTTCTCATTGGGAACAGTCATTCATTAAACGATGAACAACAAAGTGGTAGACCCTCCACTTCCTGCACCTTGAATATTGATGAGATCAGATTGGTCATGGGCACCAGTTGGTGTCTTATGTTTGATGAAATTCTTTTTCATCTTCCTCCAAATATTGAAATAAGCTATACACTTTACAAGATCAGTTTTGAGGATCTGCATGTGTGCTTTCAGAACAACATTAGAGCAGAAAGTTCACGCTGCAATGCAAGTGTTTTGAGGGGACAGTCTATATGACCAACTAATGACCAAGGATGAAACATGAATCCATCACTGGATGCCTGAATCCAAAATACAGAGTGTAGTGTGGAAAGGAAAGGACGAGCCAACACAAAAAAGTTGAAAATCGTCAAATCAGCTGCCAAGATTTTCTGGATTCCAAGGAGTATTGTTGATCAATTACCTGCCGAGAGCTCCACGATCACAGATCCTCACTATTGTGAGGTGTTAAGAAATCTTAGAAGGGCAATTCAAAACAGGAGAGGAAAGTTGAGCAAAACAGTTTTTTGTTTTCCAATAATGCTTGCTCTGACACTGCTCATGAGACTTAAGCCTTGTTTAACAGGTTTTGATGGGATGTTTTTGGTCTCTCTCTTACCTAACTCTTCTGACCTCACACTGAACAACCACCAGCTTTTGCCACAGCTGAAGCAAAATCTTGGGTGAATGTGCTTTGCAAATGAGAATGACTTAAAACAAGTTGAAAGGTCGCTAACCAGTTTGGCAGGAGAGTGGTTTGACTCTGGATTATGAAAACTGTTATCACAGTACCAGAAATGCATTGATATTCAAGCAAATTATTTGGAAACGTAACTGTTAAATGTAATCTTTCAAAATATACCCTTTTTGAAATGTTTGAATGTTTTGTTATTTTTTAAAAGAATATTATAGCTTTTAAGACTGCTCATATCAATAAAACTGTCAGTAATTATTATTTATTTATGCCAACAATCTTACTGTTGGTGTTTTTAAACACACAAGCTGTGTGCGGACAATGTTTGAGAGGTAGAATCGGAAATGAAAAATTCAATGCCACAGCCAGGATTTGAACCACAGACCTTCTGCTTACCAGGCGGGTCTTCTAACCATTAAGCTGCTGTGGCAACCTGCCAGGATGATATTGAATTCTCCAACCGATTCATATTTCTCCCAATTAATCACAAAGGCAGCTGCCGACATTAACAATTGGCAATAATAAGTCACATTCACCTTATGTCAATCATAAAGAAAATCAATGAGTGATTCTCCTTTGTAGTAAAAAAAAAAAAACAGAGTTGTAAGAACTTTTCCAGCTGAGAGGCAGGTTATGGCATTCACTGGGCAGGCTTCATCCTTTCTTCCCCACTCTTTGCTTGTCAGTTCGGATTCTGGAGTGTGATGATAGAACCACGTTCATCACATACAACAATGTGCTTCAAAAAATTCTCCCCTTCTTGCCGGAATCGGTTCAGCAGTCTCTTACAGATCTCCAACCTGATCTGGTTTTTTGTTGGGTTAACAATTTCGGGACCCATCGAGCACTAATTTTTCTAAATCCAAGATGTTCACTGATAATGGTATGATGCTGACACCCACTTCCGATGCAATTTTTTGAACAGTGCAGCAGCAATCACCTTCAATAAGCTCTTGAACAGCACGAATGTTGTCATCAGTGAGACTTGGCCATGGGCATCAAGCGTGACCTTCTTTTTTCAGTATTTCTCAGCTGCCCTAGAATTGTCTGACCCAAGTAAACACTTGATCCTGGGATAGTGTAGTGTTCCCAAACTGTAGCTTCAAACAAGTTAAAATTTGAGGGTTTAACCCTTTCATTGGCTAGAAACACTATAATAATGCGTTGCACAACAGATGAAAGAACCTGTTGTACGTTCATGGCTGTACTGATGCGAAAACCTGTCAAAGCAGCTAACCAAGCTGGTTCCTCCTCCCTAACAGACTGCATGCGCAGTATTCTGCCAAAAGTATCTACCATTCATATTTTAATCACCCTCATAATATATGTATATGTTTATTAATTTGTGTTATCATAACTTCTTATTTTAGTTAAAAATACGTGGTTTTTGCAATAAAATTGTGTTACAAATATTACTCTCTACTTTCCTTGTTCTTTTTGCAAAATTTGAATATTTTGTCTTAGCGCAAATAGCGCTTATTAGAGACAGTTTTACATTTTACATGTCATGTCCCACTTGAGGGGAACACAGCAGGACTCGATTGATTGCTGGCTTAGTAACACTCAAGGACAACTATCATCCCGTTTAAAAGCCACTGTAGAACTACTTTTTAATTTAATTTGATGCTTGAGAACATTTTAAGGTAATTCAAGAGTTATAATTTGTTATTTATTTATCTTTTGTATAATGAAGAATGCAATGCAACCAAATTCTTGATTTTGCTTCACTTAAAACAAGCAGCCAAATCCTTTTTTTATTCCTAAATTACACTGACTAGCTATGTACACTAAACACTAATTCATTCACTTGACCATTCCTGGCCTAAACTTTAATTAAATCTAATTGCTTTACAGCAGGATAGAACTTATTAATATCTTCTGTAAGATATTAAGTTCTTGGTTCTTGGAACGAGTCTAGTGAACGGTTCATGCAGTCAGCAAATATGAGTAACCAGGCTTTTGTGTTGCCACTCACATGCTCTGCAGTTAAATTGTGTAATGTAATTGCTTACCTATTGTTATTAGATCTGTCATCAGCATCTCATTTGTTTCCAAATCTATCATCACAAGTAAAAATTGGCATCCTATCTTACATTCATCAATTTGAAGTATGTGGCTGTAATCAGCAATTTAATCTTCTATCACAATAAATTTACTCTTATTGGAGATTATGCACACCTTACAACAGTAACTGAACCACTCACATGTTTTCTGCAAGCCCACACATTATTCTCCTACTCAGCACTCCATTATTGTTAATTGTCTGGCTGCTTGTATGCAATTGGATTTGTCCAAGCAGTAACATTTTCTCAAACCAAACACATTTTTTTTTGCACACAAGCAAGCATGGTCAGGGCTTTCTAAAAGTTACTGGCTCTTAATTGGTTCCACATGTTATATACTACACAATTCATGTGCGTATGTCTGGAGATTTTTTTTTGCAGAAGTTGGCTACTATTGTTACAAATACTGTGCATGTTGGCTGCAATGCAAAAAGCAGTAAGCTAGTTGATATGTCATTTCAGTCTGCTTGCACATGCGTGTTGGTGAACCTTCGAGTCTAGAACATTTTATCACATCGTATATTCGAAAGTTTCTCCCAAAGTGATCGTTGACCACCTTTAAATCCAGAAAGCTCCTTTCCAGATTATGCATAGTCTCTTTTGGGCAATTGTATCGTGCTAATTACATTTTGAGCATGTTTTCCCTTTATTTATATGAGTTTAACACTGCTGGGAGCATTAGATATCCCATGGCTCATCTCCTTAAGCCTTAGAGCCTTTTGGTCTTTTGTAAAGCTAGGTTTAACTAGTAAGAGCCTCCCTATAAGGGGGTCCTATTGCAAGTTTAAATAGGTTTCTTGTCTTCTTCTAAGCCCTTGGGTCCATCAAGGAACTTGCCCTGATGAGCCAGTGATTTTACAGGAGAATAAATTGTTGCATCTGGTCATCGGCAAACTGCATGACCAGTATGGAATAAATGTTCATCCTGTCCCAGTATGTTACATATTGTTTTTGGAAGGATGAATATGATTGATTTTCTCCAGTTCCTTCTGTGCTCTTCTGCTCCTTTTGTTGTTTTCTCCTAGTTGCTCCAGATAACTTCTTGGTTCCCAGGTATAGCCTATTTAGGAATGAGGCAACAATGCCCAGTTCTTTATTTGGAAATGGGTTTCTCCCAGCTGGAGAGTCCCTGTTGTACCCTTCATTCTTTTAGGCTTCCATTTTGATCGCATAAGTTGTAGCGGGATAAATCAAATTGATTTGATAAAGCAAGTTCTTAAATAAAATGTTCGCCAACCGAGCATTCCGTGTAGCTAACAGGTGTGTATCAGCTAGAGTTTGCTCCAACTCAGGGTAAAACAATCATTAGTGTGAAGACGCAGACAATGCTGAACAAAAGGCGAAAAATCCTTTTGAGCCTTTTCTTAGGCTAATAGGGATGCCCTGTGCAGTGAGGCGAAAACATCTCCTGGAACTCCCGCCACAGCAAGGCATGCCTACAGGTGGAAATTCGGGAGCTGCGTGTACAATATGAATTTTCACCAATGACGGCAACCGCGTGGTCAGAAGATAAGGGTATAGTCAGGGGAAATGGGAAAAGTTATTAAACCAGCGAACACGCATTTTAGGAGGGAGTCCTACAACACACCCCAAGATTCCTACAACACACCCCGACATCCTTACAACACCCCTGCAACATTATTATCAGCGCCGGCCAGTACCGCGAGAAAAAGTCAGTGACAAAGAACAACAAAGGGTATATGGTATGAAGAGTAGCATTTACTGTGGACTGGAATAAACAGGTTTCACAATAACTGTGGTTATTATTCCTTCAACACCCACGAGATAAGATCTCAGCCGAGGCAATCTGTGTGAGACCTTAGGACGACCAGCCACAAAGTTCTGGAGGGGCTGGTCCCGTAATGCAGTTGGTACAGCACCTGCCTGTTGTGCAAGGGTTCCCAGGTTCGATTCCTGGCAGGGGGTAGGAATTTTTCTCCAGCCAGGATTATTCCTCATCCTTCCCTGAGTCTGGAAGTATAATGGCGGTGCCGTGGCTGAGTGGTTAGACTGCTTGCCTAGCATTTAGGCGTGACACATGTGGTATTTGTGGTGGACGAAGCGCATCTGGATGGTTTTTCTCCGGATTCTCCGGTTTCCCCCGCCATTCATTCCACCATTTGCTCCATTATCACCTTCCAATCATCCATTTTACCTGCATTTCATATCATCCTCTTCCTCACTATCATACCTGGTGCTTGGTTGACCACCTGCTTCCAGGTGTTCTCTCTGTCTGGTCCAGAGGTCCCTCAGCTCCCCGACAGGTGTCTGACCCTAGGCTGGCTTATAGGTCCTACATAACGGGAGTGTAATCAAGGAAAGAAGAAAGAGAGAAGAAGTTCTGGAGGAATAAAGTTGTCCAACATCCAAGTATGATGGGAAGGCTGCATACTACAAGGTGTTCATCATCTGCCTTAAAAGATTGTTAACAGCGCTGTTGGTTTACTGTCCTCTTGCCACGCACTCCATGCCTTTCTTAGATAGACCAGAGCTCTTGAGGGAGCTCCATCAGATTCTCCAACTTTATTTATTGTCATTTCTAGGCAACCACTATGAGATATGTGCCATTAAGAGCTAATTATGCACACTTTTGACTGTAATATTACTTTTTGTAATGTACAAATTATTTTAAGATCAAAACCAGTGCTGAAAAGCAACAGCCTGTGTCATTGATAAAAGTTTAAATGATTCACTATTAATAATATTTTAATTGGTAGCTCAGTTGAACTTGGCTCCCATGTTGAGAGTCCTTGGGTTTCATTCCTGGCTCTGCAGTGCAGTTATAGATGACCCTAACTGAATGTCTACTTCTGACTAGCTCATGCCCCAAAGACCAATGTGGTTTGGAGTACATTGTGAAAACTACAGGTCTCTTGTTACATTGTCATTGTCACCCTGCCATCACATACTACTCAAATGGCCATGCTGTGGCCGAGCGGTTAGACTGTTTGCCTCTTACCAAAATGGCCCGGGTTCGATCCCAGGTGACCACACGGGGGATTTGTGGTGGACAAAGCATTGCAGGGGTGGGTTTCCTCCAGGTTTTCCTGTTTCCCCTGGCATCTTATTCAATCAGTGTTCCATCTTCATTCCATGTATCATCAGTATCACTGCATGTGGTACCACAGGTAGTAAAAGCAGGCATTAAACATTAAAAGAACAAACAAAAACACGTCACTCAATGGGTCTAACCATTTCTTAGAAAAAGGGTTTCCCCAAAGGTCATTGACCATGTGATTAGAATTGAAACATGTTGTTTGCTAGTGCTGGATTTCTGACAGTGAAGTCATTAGTCCTCTTCTCTCCAATATTTTTCACTGATGGATGGGGCACTAGAAATTGAAACAACATAATTTTCTCTTTACTAACAGAATGTAATATTTTATCTGTGTAAATTAATCAAGTCTTCACAACTGTACTAACAGGAGGATTCTATCTTTTACAGGCAGCAGTGATTTGGGACTTCTTCTTGTGGTTCTTCAAAATGCAAGCATTTGCATACATGGCTATTGCTTTCCTACTGTTACGTATAGATCTCACACTACATTACTGGAGCTCCATTTATTATGCTGGGCATGTGATTGCCATTATTCTTTATATTTTTGGCATATTTGTTGCCAAAACTTACAGAAAAAAGGATGTTGTTCCAAGTAAGGTGCAGTAAAATTCATTGTCAAAACTTGTCATGAGTAAGGCCCAGAGAAAACTATTGACCTTAACAAAAGAGATTTCTTATAGCTTATGATCTTGTGCACCTGCAGAATTCAAAAGTTTAGGTATATTCCTTTGAGTTCCAAAGCAAGAAGGTAAGTAGACAGTGTTGAAAAGGAATTGAGATTGTTTAAGTGTAAAAAAGTAATTTATTAATTTTGTTATTATTCTCTTACATTTCAACAGGTGATAGAAGTGAGTGGTTTAGACTAGGGGTGATACCTCACTATTCTTGATACTCGGTAGTATCAAAGTATGTTTAATACTTGGAGATAAACACTCAACACTTTTAAATTTTTAAGTTTCACATTATTGAACATTGTTGCATTTATCTTAATGCTAGATATGAAATTAAAGGCTTCACATTTATTGCCTTGCAATAGGCCTTGACTGCATTTCCTGTGAGTGAATGAGTGTAGCATTCCATAGATTCTTGTGTTTAAATGAAAACATGCAAAACAATGGGGGAAGGAGTAGAGTTACCTGTCTAACATGCATTAACTGAGTTGTGAATGAAGCTGATTTAGGTGACACATGAGTCACATTTCTGTTTGGTGACTCACTCGTGGGCATTGCAGTTACCTACTTCAGTGACCAAAATCTGTGAATTGAGCAGAAACAAATCAGAACTTAAGACGCAAAATGACACAGTGCATGGAAATATTTGTTCTTTACTTCCATTTGTAAGCTTGTGTTTTGCAAGTCAAACTTGATCATGACCATACCTCACAGGTATATCCCCCAACTAATTTCCATAAATATTTTGTTTTACCAATACAAACAGTGATATTGAATAAAATGTGAAGTGTGAAACTATTTTGGAATAGACAATGCTAATAACAGAGCAGTGTGTAAAATATCTAGAAAAATATTTTTGCATGGTGGTAAATCCCACAATACAACTAATTCAAAGAAGCAGAATTGAGCAGAAACAAATCAGAACTTAAGACGCAAAATGACACAGTGCATGGAAATATTTGTTCTTTACTTCCATTTGTAAGCTTGTGTTTTGCAAGTCAAACTTGATCATGACCATACCTCACAGGTATACCCTCCAACTAATTTCCATAAATATTTGTACACCGAGTGAAGTTAAGAACTTTTATTGAAAAGTTAAGTACCAGTTTGCTACTGCTGTCAGAACATGATGGCACAACATAATAATAATAATAATAATAATAATAATAATAATAATAATAATAATAATAATAATAATGATGATGATGATGACAATGACAGTAACAATAATAATAATAGAGCAATTCCGCGAACATGTCATACCGAGTGTTAAAATTTGAAATTAATGTTTCACTTTTTTTACTGAGGAAAGATGATGCTAGATACTCCAAAGTATCTTATGAAGTGAAAAATAAATGTTTTTAACGTGAATATGGGTTCAAATTTCACTTCTTACCCATATATTTCCAAAGCACTAAAAATAAGCGCGAATAACGGTGATTTTCATATCAATATTTCAGAAGCTATGTACAACTGTTTTAATTTTTTTGTTCTGTACATCACACAATGACTCTTCATCTTCTAAACGTGTATATGGCTAATAATTTTTGACATTTATAAATAATCCTTACAGCCTCTTTAATTACATTGTGTCAATGTCAGTTAGTCACGGTAAATAAGGATAAAGTCCTCTGGAGGGAAAAGTAATAGACTGAAATAAATATCCTTTTTGATTCTGCGTCATTACAATATAACAAATAAAAAAGTATCAGAAAGTTTTCCTCTATAGTCATTAGTTTTCCCACAAAACACGTGACTAACGGACAATTAGTGCTGGCGCCCTGTGGTCGCATACACGTACAATGCTTCTGAGACTTCAGTCAGGATAGACGTATCAGTCTGTTTTTGACTCCATGATTAAAACACCAGCCCAAAGACAATGTGAATACAAACAATGTCTGAAGGAGCAAGGCAGTTATGCACAATGGAAGGAAACAATAGAAGTGACTATGAGGAAAGGAAGAGCAATACTGAAACAAACAAAACAAGGAAGAGAACACCTCAAAGCTGAATATAGGAGATATAAGCTAGCACAGTGGGCAAGACAGAAGATAAGAGACCAAGAAGGGATTGATAAGGATACTCCATCAACATCAACCGCTTTCAAAAGCAAACAGTATTTCGGAAAGTGTAGAAAACGTGTTGAGGAAGCATTGCCGCAATCTCCACGTAAAAGAAAAGAAATGATTCGTAAGTTAGCAGTTGAAGAGGGATTACATTTTGTAAAACCAAAGGATTCTGTCCCGGTATCAGGAAAACAAGTATCAGAGGAACTTGAAAGTGCAATCAAGTTCTGTCAGGATGATTCAATATCTTACCAAGCTGCTGGAAGAGATGATTTTATTGAAATCCATGTTCAGGGAGAAACAAAAGAAGTTCGCATTAGGTATCTAGTGGTAACATTAAAAGAAGCACATGCACTCTTTCTACAAGACCGAGTAGAAATGTCCGTGGGGTTGACAAAATTCGCTGAATTACGCCCTGCTCACGTGCGTCTTCAAAGTCAGATCCCACATAATGTGTGCATTATACATGAAAATACGAAGTTTCTTTTCAAAGCATTGTGTAAAAATCACGTACTCAGTGAGACTGAATTTCGTAAGTTCATAGCACAAGTGGTTTGTGATCAGAAATTGAGTGATGTGTGCAGGGAGGATGCTCCAACTGCCCGGGATCGAGTGGAGCAAACATTTCGGATAAACTTGCTAATTCTCCATGCGAATGGAAGCTGTGGAGTTCACGTAATGGAAGAATGGAAATAGAAGTTAAAAATGGGTCTGTAAAAGACTGCATTGAAGAACTGACCAATTGCCTGCCACGTTTCCTAAATCACATTTATGTAAAAAGACAGCAATCCGAGGCCTTTAAGAAGGCTCGGGAAAATGTTGCAATTAGTGAAGCTGTGATACAGATCACTTCTTTGAGAACTACACATGCAAGGCGCAAAATGAAATTCAAGCTGCCCTCTGGAACAATACACAGATCTCAATATTTACTGCTGTTGCCTGGTATAGGAAAGAAGATATTCGTGAAATTCAGAAACAATCTTTTGCTTTGGTGTCTGATTATGTATCACATGACAAATATGCAGTTGATATTTGCTTAAGGAATATATTTTCGGAAATATTGGATATTGTTCCGAATCTTGAACTTGTGAAAGTGTTTTCTGATGGAGCTGCTTGTCATTTTAAGCAGAAATACACATTGAGCCATGTGACATATCTTTCTGAAGTATTTGGAATCCAAATTGAATGGCACTTCTTCGAATCCTATCACGGAAAGGGGGCAGTAGATGCGATTGGAGGTCAAGTGAGGAGGATGGCATGGACAGCTGCGAAAGCAGGATTCAGAGTGCTGAAGAAATTGTTAATACTGTTAGAAAGAAAACCAAAATATGTGTTCTTGAAGTTTCTCTGCCTGAAATTGAAGAAGCAAAATAATTTCTCGACAAAAGATTTGAACGTATTTCACCTATGCCATCCTCTCAGCGAGTTCATTATGTGAAAGTATTAGGTTTCAATGTTGTGGAATATGCTTTTCTTTCATGTGCGGAAAGTGTCAGAATGATGCACAACTTTCGGAAATAAAAACAGTGTAGTGATATGCGCATGTGCTACGAGTCTACTGCATCTAGCGTTCCTGCACTGTAAGGAGTCCAATCATGTGATACAGTATGTGCTGTGCTCTCATGTGTCGTCTTTGTTATGGTTTTGAGTCAGCTTTTTATACTTGCAACGACGTAACTGTAATAAGAAATGAGAGCTGTCAACATGTTTATTCTGTTTATGTTGCATGACAGTAATGCTTCTCCAAAGGATATGATTCTTCTCAAAATGATAAATACAATTACACACCTGTATGTATTACATGTATGTAACGTATAATATGTATCACTATGATTTACCATATGTTATACCATGTAAAACAAAGACAAAGTATTACAATTTTTGCAAGTGTCAGTTAGTCACAAACTCATGTCAGTTAGTCACGCTGACCTTTTGAATAAATATCTCCAGATGAGAATATCATACGAACTGGCTTGAGAATTTAATGCCATTCTGGCAGTTCGTCACAATAGCTCAGTGGTTAGAGCGTCCGCCCGGCAAGCGGAAGGTCTGTGGTTCAAATCCCAGTTGTGGCATTGAATTTTTAAGTTCCAGTTCTACCTCTTAAACTTTGCCCACACACGGCTTGTGTGTTTAAAAACACCAACAGTAAGTTTGTTGGCATAAATAAATAATCATATCAAACGTTTTTTCAGGTCATTTGAAAGCTAAGTTCCTCTCTCAAGTGATTTTTCAGAACAAATCAAATAAGAAAACTTTCAGAGAAAATGGAGGACAAACGTTTGAAGTTGGACCTGCAGTTGACAAAAATGTCAGTAAGTCACGAAAAGTTTAGCGCTCATTATTAAATAATTGTTTCACTTTTTTAAGGTTTTTATATTTCCTATCACAACCGCCAATGTATTCTCTGCCATACCATATTGTTAAAATAACATTTTTACGCCTATATTGACCATTAGAGAGACATTTTAGGAAGAAAATGTAGTGTAAATGTCAGTCACACGCGGAATTGCTCAATAATAATAATAATAATAATAATAATAATAATAATAATAATAATAATAATAATAAATAATGTTTATTGTCTATAGACTTCATACAAGTTTCAGACATTGTCATATTCTACAATACAATGAGTATACATAAGTTACATTAATATTATAAGATTAAACTAAATTGAATATATACATACGTTTGTTATATAATTAAGAAGTTTCTATTTACAACAAATAAAACCAGTTACAATTCATTACATATAATTCATCTAACTTATATATACATTTCTAAATTAAATATGTTTTCAGTTCCTTCTTAAATTTTTTTTTCCTTTGTGTTGCTTAACAGTTGTTGGCAGTTTGTTGTATAATATCTGTCCTTTAATTAATGGATCCTTGCAAGTTGATTTGAGATTTACATGCTTCCTGTGGTAGTTATCCCTTCCTCTGGTATAATAATCATAAAGTGTGCAGTTACTTGTGCTATTATTTTCCTTCTCAGTTGAAATTACAACTACCTTATATACATATAGTCCAACTACAGTAAGAATCTTATTATCTCTAAATACATTTCTACAGGAATCAGTACTTGCTAATCTATAGATACAACGTAGACATTTTTTTTGTAGCACTAATACTCTATTCATGTGCGCATTACAGGTGCTTCCCCATAATTCTATGCCATAGGAGACATGAGGATAAATGAGTCCAAAATATAAAGTTTGTAACATGTTTTTGTCTAAATACAATAATTGTCTTAAAACATATATATTTGAGCTTATTTTTTTGCATACATAGTCAATATGAGCTTCCCAAGTTAACCTATTGTCTATGTGAATCCCTAATAAGTTATGGTTATCAACTTTTTCCATTCTAGTGTTGTTAAAGTGTACATCATCAGTTACTACATTTGCTTTATGGTATTCAAATGTGATCATTTTGCTTTTCTTAGAATTAACTTCTAAATTTATGCTACTTAGGTACGTTGCTAGCTGTTTTACAGAGTGTGAAATTTCTGTTACCAACTGAGTACGAGATTTTTCACTGCAAATCATTGTGGTGTCATCTGCATACGATACTATAGTATTGGTAGTTATATTTGGTAAATTATTTACATATATTAGATACAAAATTGGACCCAGAACAGACCCTTGAGGTACTCCAGTTGTTACTACTTTTTGTTCTGATACATAACATTTTTTAAACCTATTTTTGATTTCTGTTGAACACTTTCTATTACTTAGATAAGACTTAATTATATTTAGCATTTTGCCTCTTATGCCATAAATTTCTAGTTTATTAAGCAGTATTTGATGTGAGACACAGTCAAACGCCTTTGAAAGATCAATGAATACTCCCGCAGTGCTCAAACCTTTGTCTAGATTTTCTGAAACTTTGTGCATAAAATCAGCAACTGCTGTGGTTGTTGACATACCTTTTCGAAAACCATTCTGGTGGCAATTCAATACATCGTATCTATTAAGAAAGTCAACCAGTCTGACTAATAAAATCTTTTCAAAAACTTTACCAATCACAGAAGTTAAGGTTGTTGTTGTTAGCTAGTGCTGGATTTCTGACAATGAAGTCATTAATCCTCTTGCTCTCCAATATTTTTCACTGATGGATGGGGCATTAGAAGCATAAATATTGATTGCTAAGAAGTTAAGGTTATTGGCCTATAATTATCAACACTATTTCTATTACCCTTTTTATAGATAGGTTTTATGATTCCCAGTTTTAAGCAATTTGGAAATATTTCTTCATTTATTGAGCAGTTTATTAGGTGGGCTAAAATAGCTGCAAGCCCATTTTGACACTTTTTCAATATTCTAGTAGATATACCATCCCACCCTGAAGATGACTGTTCTTTAAAACTGCATATTATTTTTGTGATTTCGTCTACATTTGTGTTATTCATGAAGATGGTATTAACGATAATATTCTGTATTTCTGTGTTATTGTGTGATATATCCTTCTCCTTACTTCCCAAGGTTGCAAAATAGTTGTTAAATAAGTTGCTTATTTTGTTTGGATCATCTACATGTTTACCTTCATGAAGCAATTTAATGTTTTCACTGACATTGCTGTGTGTGGTGTTTCTATCCTTGACTAAATTCCATACTGCTTTGTTTATATTGCTGGAGTTATTTATCTTTTGTTTATAATGTTGCGATTTTAAATCAATTAATGTCCTATGATACTCCTTTTTTAATTGTGTATATCATTCCCTGTGCCGTTCAATTTTTGTCATCTTGTGTAATTCATAAGCATCTTTCATTTTATTTCGCAGGATGTAAATTTCATCCGGTAATTTAATTTTCTGTACAGGTCTCTTTTTGGTTGTCTTTCTTTTAATAGGGCAGATACTGTTAAAGTAAGCGATTAATGTTGTCATGAATATTTCCCATTTTTTATTGCTACTTTGCTCTGCATACACTTTAGACCAAGTTTCCATTTCTAGTATGCTATTGAGTTTATCTACATTCTCATCTGAGACATTTCTAAATTCAAAACTTATGTCCTCATTGTGAGCCGCAAAAAAATCATGTACATCAATATATACAGCATGGTGGTCGGAAAGATGGAAATTATGTATCCCTACTGAATAGCAATCTAGCTTTATATTTGTGCATATGTGGTCAATAATAGTTGATTGTGTGGTTACCCTTGTTGGTTCTTTTACTACATCATTTAGGTTATAGGATTTTATGATATCAATAAAACTACAATAATCTCTATTAGTGCTATCTACATTATTGATATCACCTAAGATAGTCAGCTTATTTTCTTTTGTCAATAATTTATTAAGAACACCATCTAGATGCTCTAGAAATTCAGAAACTGGAGTATTTGGTGACCTATATATACCTAAAATTATGTGGGCTTGTTTCTCATTACACACCTTAATTGCAGCCATTTCTATAATCTTTTCAACACTTAATTTCATAACCCATTCTAGAGTTTGAAATTTTACATTATTTTCAACATATATTGCTACACCTCCACCCTTATGTTTTTGCCTACCATTTCAACTACATGTGTTTTGCCTCTGGTATTCAGGTGAAGGCCATGAGTAGTATTCATATCCCTATCTAAGTTTTATGAGCTTGTTGGTTTTACGTATTTCCTGATTTAAACAAGATGTAGGTATACAATAAGTCATACCTGTGGGGAATATTTACTACTACAGTCTTGCCTTCCTTTGGGCCTGAGCATAACCATTTTTGAAGTTCCTGTACTGCATACTGTGCTTCATTTTTATACACGTCGTTTGCTTCTGCAGTGAGTACGGTGAATTCTGGTTCATCAGCATCTTCTCTGGCAGTTTTTATCATATGTTGAAGTTTCGCTTTGGGTAGCGTGTACCCAGTCACGTTCAGATTCGGTTCCATCTCCTTCAACATCGGCGCTAATCTTCGTGCATGGCTGTCTCCGTAGATTGTTATATGATTTCGCTTCCTTTTTTGTACGGTATTTACTTCTTTATTCACATTTTCCTCGTTGAGGGCTTCCTCATTGTCTTGTACTGTCAGTAAGCTGTAGGAATTCGATACCGTTATAGCATTTCTACTCACTTGCGTGCTTTTAGCTGTCTTGTTCGGATATCGCCAATCATTATATTGTACTCCCTGTTCTTCTTTATGGTTTATTTTTAGATCTTGGTTTTCTTTTTGTGATCTATCGATTTCTCTGTGAGCTAATTTCAATTCATTATGTATTGTCTCGATAATCTTCTGTAACGAGACTATTTGGTCCTTTTCCCGCGTCATACACTTTGCTCCACTGGGCGTGCGGTTGTTGTTCTTGAATATTTCGCTGTACGCCGGGGTTTTTAAGCTTTTCAATTGATTCACACATTCACTTTCACTACCTTTTTCACTCATTTCACAAGTATTTCTTAGGTTATAATTACTTTTAACGTATTTTTTTACAGAGTCAGAGCATAGCTGAATTTTAGCGGCCGCCATTGCTTTGTTAGTTCATCTGAAAATGATGAGCAAAAACAAAATTAGTTACATATTTTATACACAGAAACCTACTAATATGAACATAATTCAGTGAACAAGCTATCATCCTTACTGCCATTTATAAAGTGAGTATCAAGTTAATTAAGAAAAAATTGAAGCTAATAACAGTGAAGCAAGAGAATCTAAATTAAGAACAAATTAGAAACTAAAAGCTCCACTTATCTTATTAATATTGCAAGGTGGTATACTGCTGACTATAGTTTCAAGTTGCATCCAACTTATTCTCAAAACTATCCAAACAAGTTACCATAGTTACCGATGCTCAATTTAAAAGATCTGTCACCAACCTCTGAAAACAAAAATTTGTAAATACAATCTATTGGTGGTATTTCAAAATTCATAACACAGTTCTTGTTTTTTAAAATGAATATCTTTTCCCAAACCATTAAATCTATAGGTCTATTTAATTGTTTTAATAATTTAACTTCTGGATTTATTTGATGATTAAATGACCAAAAATGATCCACCACAGCTGATTTATCAATTTGTTCATATTTAATGTTTCTAAAATGCTCTTTTATTCTGGTTTCTAAATGACGTTTAGTTTTACCAATATAAACTGTATTGCAGTCCAAACAGCTAAATTGATACATGCCAGATTTTTTATAATTTGGAATTTTATCCTTTTTAGAAACATTTAGTAAATTTTGTATATTAAATTTATTTTGAGGGACTAAATTTATTTAATTCTTTAAACACTTTTATAAATTCTTTATTAGCTCACGGATGGTAAGTAAACATTTTAAAAATACAATTATCTTTTATTTTCTTGAGGGTAGAAACCTCTTCTACAGCCTTTTGATATTTAAATTTTTCTACCTTTTTATGCACAAAATCTGTATTAAAACCATTAATTACTGCAGTGTTAATAATGTGTTTATATTCTGTGTTAAATTCTTCCTTATTAAGGGTATATTAATAAGATAAGTGGGGCTTTTAGTTTCTATGTAATTTGTTCTTAATTGAGTATCAAGTATTGATGCTTTAAACTTGGTATCAAGAAATAGTGGTATCATCCCATTACTAGTGTGGACATATAGTGAATGAGTCAGGGATCTAACACCTTCCTAAGCTGCTAAGTCAACTTTTGTTGCATTCTCAGAGTTAACTTCAAGTACCTAGGCATATTTGATGATTATTACAAGTGAAGCTTCTACTGTATGAATATGCATTTGAAACACATTTAGACAATCTTATCTAGAAATGTACAATTTCTAAGTAAAAATATTTGAAAGGTTAAAATATTTTAAAAAATGACATGTTTGAGATGAAGCTGAAAAGTTTTATCTTTGATGACAAGCTGAAAGCTAGTATAAAAGCATGTGAGGAGGTGGCAATTGAGCTAGAACACTTACATTTTGTTGGATTGTCATTATTCACAAAAATGTAGTTTAAATCCTCATTGGTGCCTATCAATATAAGAATATGAGGTGGTTTCTCTGTCTGTTGCTGGACATACATAAATATCACGTTTGATCAGCTTGCCTCCAGTTTCCTTGAAAAGTGGGTTGTTGATACCTTGAATAGTGGTCCAATACTAGCCTGGCTGATATCCTAACAACTTATTATTAATAAACTTGACACGACTGATCACCTGTGAAGCCTTGATTAATAAGTTCTTTACCTTCCATTCACCATGACCCAAAGGTTTCAGTGGTAAAAGTAACAAATATATAATTTTTGACAATGCTGCAATATTTATTCCTCTTTAATGTCACAGCTGATTCTGCAGCTCTAGCAAGCTGGGAAGTGGAATGCGTATGAGAGATTGGAGCAGTGTCTACACAAGTTGCATCCCATGCCAAGGACTTACCGTTCTTCCATGGAATCATTGTTAAGCCACCAGGGCATTTGCCCTCAGGTCCTAAATTCCATCTTCCTGCAAATTGTTGAATTAGAACACCTTGTACAATGAGATGCCAGTGAGATGTACAAATGCCTTCCAGACATGTTCCCCAATTTCCAGATTGACAGGCTGTTTCTCTGTATGGCCTTTCCTATTATCACATATGCATTCATGCTGTACAAACTATACGTGAGTCAGCTGCCTCTTATTCTCGAGTTTAATGCAATCCGCATTTTATACCCCAACATAAAAACATCGACTCCATTACTAGGTTGTACCCGCATATTTAACATGGATGTTAAACACTCGATGAAATTAGTGCTAATATAGATGTTATCACATCGCTTTTTAATATATTCGTAATTAGACAGCTGACGTTTGCACTTCTGCAAATGTTCACTGGAACCACCGAATATTACATCTTAAACAGAATTTTACCTCACACGTTACTAGGTAGCTCAATTGGAATGAGCGCAAGACTCCGAAGTAATCTGTCTGCTGTGAAGGTGGTTCGAATCACCTGCGTGTACTAATTTTTTTTTACCGTGCAATCCTCACAATTTACAAAATATTATTCTGAAAACTGTTATTATATTCATTTTTATTGTTTTATTTATGTTTTATGACATTGTTTGATGTTTCTTTATTGGTGAACTACAATTATGTAGTTGTTTAAACACACCTATAGGTAGGTGCAATTGAAATAAGGATCATTCATACACATTTGAACACAGAAAGCAAGGAAATTACATTGTCAGAGTTTAACATGGAAGTTAAACTCAATTTTGCACACAATGAATTATTGTGCTATTAAAAATGCAGACAACCAAAAACGATTTAAATTATAATGTCCTAAACCCTCAGGGACTTCATAATTAGATTATTGTGAGTTCGGTTTCCAAGTTTTGATGAACATAAAAAAAAGTATTTACAATGCTGAGACTCGAACCTGTGTCATTGGGGCTTAGCACAGAGGACCCGTCACAATCCTATTCAGCTATTTCGAGACTTGACTGAAGGCATGTACTGCGTGCAATAGTATGACTTGTATGCCATTGCCACCTCGCAAGTTTTCGGGCTTGATTTAGCCTTTTAAGACAGTTTTAATCATTTGCTGGACGATTTAATGTTATTACTTAACTGGCAAAAGCTGTTATGCATATTAATTGAGATGTACGAGGCGTAGTTCATGCAAAAATGTAAATAAACTGTTGTTTAATAATATGTTCGTTTTGACTGTACGGGTCCATGATGGATGAGGCGTGTCTAAATTTTTCCTAATTTTTGGACAACCAACCCCTGCCCCTGCTCTAAGTACAAGAATCTGCCATTTTCTTTTTAGCTGACGTTGTTAGTGTACTCATATGATAGGTCCATTTTTTCCGAGCTGTTTACTGAATTACGTTGCTATGTATACTCTAATAAAAAGTTTGTAAAATCGGCTGGGAACCGGAATTCGCTCTCAGTAAACAAGTTGTATGTTTTTGAGGTGTACTTTAGCAAGGAGTACGTTCTGTCCCTTAAAGCACTGTTGCTCTCAATTTTTCGCATTCCTCTCTTTAAGAACGTCAACCAATACATTTTAGTAAGTGCAAAACTGGACTAAGGCACACATGCCGTTAGATGGGTGGCCTACCTTCCAAAAAAATAAGGCGTGGCTGACTCACCTGGTATATACCATTTCTGAATCATTTGGTTACTAGCTGCCTCAAGTTGAAAATTCTGTCTGAAAGTGCACAACTGTTATACTCCATGGGCTCTGGTATTCCAATACAACCCATGTGGTTTGCCATAACATTCCATACGGGCAAAATTCACACCAAGTAAAAAATTTAACCTTGTGACCATTTAACACAATTTGCTTCTATTCAACAAAGACAAACAAAATTGGGGAAACTGCATCATTTTTTCTTCTTGTGCTACCATGTGTTGTTTTGGTCAACAATTAACAATTGTACATCTCCTAAAACTGTTTAGAGTTTCTCTCTCTAGTGACGCCAATTTCGTACAAATTCAGCAACTGACAGAGACAGTACATGTGTTTATAGCCATGGAATGTTTCTGTGGATACCCTGTATTAATTACATGCAACAACCTTCTCTGATTGGAACATTATTTTTAGTAGTAACCTCAGTATACTAAGGAAATAATGAAGCTATTAACAGTGAAGCAACAAGAATCTAAAGTAAAAACAAATTAGAAACTAAAAGCTTCACTTATCGTAGTAATATTGCAAGTTCTTTGGTGCTGATCAAACTCGAAACTTGTCAGCACCAAAGAACTTGCAATATTACTAAGACAAGTGAAGCTTTTAGTTTCTAATTTGTTTTTACTTTAGAACCTCAGTATGTTTTAAATTTTCTTAGTTCATTGGTCACATTTAGCAGATATTTTCCTCAGTGCTAATGTTCTTTATTTTGTAAAACTTGCACAAGATATTCCATGCAAAGCTGTTCTTATCATTTTCTAAGCAGTTAATGTGAGCATATTGTTGACATCCTGGACACCTGAGGTTTCCTTCTGCAATGCAATGCAATAACTTTTGTGTCATTTCATGGCTCATGTTTAGTTTCTTCTGCAGAGGTTTAGTTTTGCTGTCTCTTTGTCTTCCACATTGTTTCTGTCTGAAGAAAGAAACTGATCTAATTGTTATGAATTTCTGTGGAGATGTTTAAGTCAGTAGAAAGAGAGAAATCTGGAAGCCAGATTTTTTGCGTGGATTTAATCATTGCGTCAGAATTATTTATCTTAAAGAGAATCAATAATCCACTGACCAACCTTGACAATAAGTTGTAATTATGCATTGTTACATCATTAAGTATCCGTAATATGTGATATGTTCTTGTAGGTTATCTTAGCAACAGGAATTTTACATTATAGTGCAATGAACATTTTCATTCTTTGAATCTAATGTGTATAAAGAAAGAGAGTGAATGTTAAAACTAGAACCTGTACTTGCTTGTAACTGAGAGAAATAAAGGAGACATTTATTATTCATCAGGAAAGGATCCAATGTTATACTTTTCAATATAAACATGTCAGCAGAAGAATAAGGAAAGCACTAAAATAGCTATCTTCAGTTATCATTTCAACAACCAATACTCTTCTATTGTAACATTATGTAATATCAAATGTATTTGGAATAAGGTAGCATATGGGCTTTACTCATGGTTAAGTACAAAATCAACTCTAGTTTGCATAGATAGTTATAATTTTTGACAAGAAAAGGATGTTTTGACAATGAATATTCTTTAGCTTAATCAGTGTATATTTGTATAAGATTGTTTTATATGGTGAAAGATTGTGTGTTCAGAAAATATTGAACTCCCCCATGGTATATTTGGTGTCTTCCATAGTTCTATTCATTAGTATTTTCAGAAATCATAATTTTTTGAGCTTAATGAAAAAGTTAGATTTAGTGATGAACAATTGTACAAATTCAGGTGTGGTTACAGCCTTCCAACTTCTGTGCAATTATCTTCTCTTATAAAGATAAGCATCCACTTAGTCCACATTAGTATTTTTTGGGGGGAGGGGGGGATGTTTGTGTTACTGAGGATTGAATTCTCAGGATGTAAGTTCCAATGCATAATGTATTATTTGATATTGGGTTAAATGAAAAGTAATGCCTCTATGTAATTAATTTGTGTTTGAAAGGTAATATCCAAATGAATCCAACAGAAATAATCCTTAGAAAGTACCCTTTAATTATTTATATTAAGTTTTCAACATAATCATCAGACACATGTATACATTTCAGCTAATGATCAATGAATTCTAAGAAGATATGAAATGTGAAACCATGATTTTTACATTGCATTGTCCCATTATTTCCCCTCCCATTATTTTACAAACTGTTCCATGTCCTTGAAACATGCTGACAGCACTGTTAAATATCTCAGCCTTCATTTTGATTGTTGTCTGACCTGGATCTCTCACATTAATTAATTCACTTACTTCAGATTATGCAAACTGATACTTGCAAATACTGTGTGGTTTTTTTGTGCAAGTTTTTACATTACAGCTACGGGCAAAATTAATCATCTACAAATGTTTCAGAATAAAGTTTAAAGATTCATGCTGAACACACCTTGTATATCAGAAACTTGCAAATAAATATTGAACTTGGATTTAGTAGTATCTTTGCACACATTCACCCTTAGGCTCACACATTTTTTTCAGCTTCTTCATAAGTATCTGATGCAATGTGTTTCTCTTGGGATGAAGATCTAATGCGTTCCCTGGAATAAGAGTTGTCTCCTGCAGGACTTGCTGCTTTCTCCCAGAAGTGATTCTGAGTTTGAAAACTTTTACTGAACCAATACATGTAACAGTTTGGTGCCAGAGGGGCCTCATATGACTGACCTCAAGTGAAATTATTTTGTTCATTTTTGTCATTAATGTATTTTCTTCCAATTTTGAATAACATTTCTACTGCTGAACTAATGTGTCCAGTAAAAAAGAAAGAAAGAAAAAAAAGGGGCATTATAGAAGAAGTCCAAACTGTTTCTGATCTCTCTGTTATATTAATATTCCATGGGCTGACATGACTGATTAATAGTGATTGGCCACTGCATCCCCCTGCTCGCCACCAAAGGGATCATGAATGGTGTGATATGCTTCATCTAATTTTACATTTGGCTTCAGATACTCAGCAGAAGTTCCTGATAGCTTTCACATCTGTAAACTTAATTTTCCAATAATAAAGCAAAGTAATGATGTTACTTATACGCTCTTGTGCAATACTATGTTAGCATTTTTGTTTTGCGAGATTGGTGACTAGGCTAAATCAGCCTACTTTTCCCTGTAAAGCTCTGCGCTTGCCTTGCGAGTCAAGTATACCTGTTTCATTCTCTTTACACCCACAATGTTCATTGCTCACATCATGCGTTCTTTGAAGAATATCTATTGGCATAAAGAATTCACCATTGTGTACATTGCTTAAATTGCATTGACCTGAAATCTGCTCAGGATGAATTCCATATAGTGCAACAGAACAGTTTTTAGTGCCACAACTTCCTGTCAGCTGAAGATAGGAAATATAACAAACATTTCAGTACCAGTTACAGTTGGGAAAATTCTGGAATTGTTTAATGTTTAGCTTACTTGGAGTAAGTGATACAATATCTTTGCATACTCACAGTGTGCAAAACATACAGTCTGCATTGAAAGTGTTCCACATCTGGTTGTCTTTTCAAAGAGAATAGTAAATAATGCTTATTTTATATTCCTGATATTTATAACTATGCCTCCTATGTTTTCAAAGTTCACTGATAAAGTCATAGGAGGAAAATAATTGCACATGTCTTTGACTTGATGAGGAAGAGGCGGAGAGGTTATGTAGTGCATAATTGATGTATGGATATTTGACATTGATTGTCCCAAGAACTTTCCAGTATCAGTTGACCATTCACCTCCTGATATAGTAACCAACTTGTTTCATAGCTGTCATTAAGATTTTCACATATCTAGATCTGTTGTGCCAGCTATACATGCCATTTATTGCCAAGTTCTGAAGGTGAGGCATTGTTTTTCTTTCAACGCTGCGATATTAATAATGGTGAAGTTTTATGAGATTTTAATCCCCCCCTCCAAATCTTTTTTAAGTCATTGTAATAATTGTGATATGTTAGCAACACTATATGAAAAGTGTTTTGAACAGAATCCAGATATGTTTGTTTACTTGGATGCAACATAATCAGTCAGCATCTAAAAGGTTGTATGCCTAAGAATTCATCAATGATCTGCCAATAATGCTGTTTGCATCGTATACATATGTGGACAAATGAATGCTTATTTTCTTTTCCTTAAATGGTCATTATTTAAGGATATTATCTACTTATTCTAGCAGTGAAATGTAAGTATAAAATAAGCTCTCTTGGCAGGTCTTGATGCATTTAATTAAACCAAAGAAACAATTATGTAGATCATTATTGTACTTTTACTTTTGATAAGTGTGTGATAATGTTAAATTTTCTGTAACTATTCTGTTGTACTATGAAAGAAAAAAGGTTTTTATAGTTGTTTGATACTAGCAGGGCTCTTTTGCTGAAAAAAATAAACAACAAAGTTAAATTGAATTAAAAAAGACACAGTGGCACAGTCCTATAAGACACGGCTTCACTGAATAACCAAATATCTCAAAGAGACTGAAATGGTGATCATGGTGGTAATATAAATGGTAAGCCATATGGCAGCATGAAAAAATAAAAGACTATAAATTAATTTTTTCTGTTTATCTTCACAAGAATGGAATTAAATAGCTTTTGTTCCCTGGGCCCCAAAACTATAATAGAAAATGTCGCTCAGGTTCTTTGCACTCAAAGAGCCCTGCCTATAACTTAAACTAATGAAATTTATTACTTTTGCAAAAAGTTAATTATTATAGGCAGGTTAATACAGATCAAAAAGGAGAGAAAACAGAACATGTGTTTATGAAGATACATTGATAATACTGCAGCTATATACACAGGAAATTGAATGGGTTTGCTCAGCCTAAAATTACAATCTTAAATGCAGCTAAGTTGTTTAAACAATTGTTTAAAATGTTATGCAACAAGACATAACTTGTTAATTTAATTTTATTAGTAAACTGAAATATCTTGCAATGAGGTAATCTTGGAATAATTTTCATGACGAGAAATTTTGTTAAGCTCAATTAAATTATTTATTAACTGTTGCTTGTATTACTGAAGAAGACATATATTTATACAATATTTCTAGAGCACAAAAAAGACAAGATATGAATGATATTAATATCTATATTGTTTCTGTTAAAAAGGTTTATGATAGATTTCAAATGTACCTTCCAAAGTGTCTGTACTCCGTTTCTCTTGCCAAGATCTGTAAATTGATAATAGATATAAAATATTTTTATGTATGTACTAGATGTGAAATATGTATATTTTAATTAAACAAAAATAAATGTTTTATGGTGAAAAGAAGAATATAGATTTTAAAATTATTTGGGTTATTTGTAGTAAAGTATTTGCTAGTTTAATGATTTTACACCATTCTAGGCTACTTTTAATGTAGAATATACATTTTTACTTTCTCTACTGGTAAGTAGGGGAAGTATTGTATTCCACCCAAAAATTCGATGTCAAGATTTCACCGGAAATATATGTTTTGAGACCCCCTGAATCCAAGAAAAGCATTTTTAGGAAAAGGTCTGTGTGTCTGTCTGTCTGTGGACAGCATAACTCAAAAACGAAAAGTCGGTTAAAAACCAAAGTTGGTATTTAAGTTTAACGTCTTTCAAGGATGCAACACAAAGATTTTGAAGAAAATAGCCCCATCCTAAACTACCCTTTACATGGAACATTTTTCGAAAATTTTGATTTTCTTGAAAATGGCGCTAACGATTTTGATTAAAATGTCATATGTTTGAGATATTTTTATGACAAATGAAATGTATATCTTGAATTTTCTGGCTATAGCCCCGTAGTCGTATTTACTCTGGACGACTTTTGCATAACTGATAAATCGTTAGAAATAGACCAAATCATACTGCACAAAAAATGTAGATCTCGCTAAAATACACAATTTATGTCCAAATAAATTTTCTTTTAGGGTGAACCATTTTGGAGATATTCCTTGTTATGTGTGTGAGTTTCTGAAAACTTAAAACTTTCGTGAAATGGAACATCGTTGTTCATTTTTTTTATATTGTAAGTGTGCAAAGAGAACGGAATCTCAAAGCTTTAAAAGATTTGACTATCGCACAAAATCTACAGTATTCTGATATCTCCCTTGCACCTACAAGGACATAAGCAATAAGATAATTTGTACAGATGTTTATCTCAACTAACACGAAGAAGATATAGTAATAAGAGTTTGTAAGAATGGTTAGTACAAGAGTGGAGAAAGTCATGTGAGTGCAGCATATCACATTTTTAATTTTAGTTTATAGTAGAAGTTCAGCACATGTTAAAAGAGAGTAACATTGAACACATTTTAACAGCTTTGTAAAAAAATAACTGCATTGTACAGTTAGTAATGTGACAATACACTATCATCCTATAGAGAAATTATATTGCTATTAAAATACAAAATATTATCTGGGCTTGTGGGCCGTGGTCTAGTAGAAAATCTCCTTCCAGACGTTTCATTCAAAGCTGTGTGGAACATCTTCATTGGTGTGACCTTAGTACTCTGCTAGTATCGGCAACAACAGCTAAACGCAGCTTCGAAAAAAAATGTCTGGAAGGAGATTTTCCACTAGACCACGGCCCAAAAGCCCGGATAATCATTTTCTATTTTATGATGCTGACCGTGAAAGCTTATGCAATTTGATATATTGCTACTGTAGTGGCACTAATTCTTGCTTTATTGACTGTGCTGAAATACTTCAAATTAATGTTTTCTATACTATACAAGCCTAATTAGCACTAGCAAGAATTTTTCACTTAAGTAATTCAGTTTCTATAGTGCTGCCGAAATAAAGTCACTTGAAGTATACAAACGTAAGTATGTGAATGCAGTGAACACTCTTGTTGGTTCCTGATTGTAGCTCTGAGGAAGAAAACTAAATGGATCCATTTTTTTAATGATACTGCTGTTCTATTGCCGGTTTTTTACATTAGCAGTGTTGATTTTAAGTGGCTTTCTTTGGCCAGATTTGGTATGATTTTACAACCTCCATAATTATACATGAAATTTCTGGTTTTTAAAGTAAGGCTTATTTGTCATGTTTGGTAAGTATAAATCATTGTTTGTATGTTGTGTTATAATGCACTGACAGTTTATGTTTTAAAAATCTGGAATGTTTCACTCATGTGACTTCTGCTACTCTCATACTGACTATTTTTACACTTATTCCTCTATCTAGTTCATGTTAATCAAGATAAACTTTTGCAGAAATGTTCTTATGGCTAATTTTCTTGTAAGTACAAAGGGAACATGGAAATACAGTAGGCTTTAAGCAATAATCAAACCTTTTAAGAGCTTTATTAGATTGTTTATTATTAGCTGTAGAAATTACAATGTAATTCATAGCATCATCAGAATACATATGGTTATACATAATTACATATAAAGAACCTTTCAAAGATACACACACGCACACCCACACCCACACACACCTATACTAATATATACATAGTCAAGTTCATGTATTACACTCTTATCACTAGCTTTACAAATTCTACAAACTAACACATATTTATAATCTTACAGCTATGCCTTATGCCCTATTTAGAAATTATTCTCTTAAGTAAAAACTCCCATATATGCAATACTTTTTCAATTCTACTTTAAATTTACGTTTATATTTTATTTCTTTTATATTTTGTGCTTGTTTCTTATATAGCAAACATGAAGCTACTGATGGTTTGGTTTTGTAAATTTCTAGTCTATGGGAATTTATGTGAAAATCTGTGTTACCCCTAGTGTTGTGTTCATAAATCTGGTTCGCTGTTTTACTGCTGTTTTCTGTTCTTTTTGCATAATTATCTCAACTATGTACAATGACTATAATGTCAAAATGTTCAGTTTCTTAAAGTATTCTCTACATGATTCTTGCCTATTTAATTTTAAAATACTTTTATAGCTCTTTTATACTTTCTCTACTGGTAAGTAGGGGAAGTATTGTACTTCACCCAAAAATTTGATGTCGAGATTTCACTGGAAATATATGTTTTGAGACCCCCTGAATCCAAAAAAAGCATTTTTAGAGAAAGGTCTGTCTGTGTGTCTGTGAACAGCTTAACTCAAAAACGAAAAGTCAGTTAAAAACCAAAGTTAGTATTTAATTTTAATGTCTTTCAAGGATGCAACACAAAGATTTTGAAGAAAATAGCCCCACCTTAAACTACCTTTTACATGGAATCATTTTTCGAAAATGTTGATTTTCTTGAAAATGGCTCCAATTTTGATTAAAATGTCATATGTTTGAGATATTTTTATGACAAATGAAATGTATATCTTGAATTTTCTGGCTATAGCTCCTGTAGTCTGTATTTACTCTGGACGACTTGTGCATAACTGGTAAACCGTTAGAGATAGACCAAATCATACTATACAAAAAATGTAGATCTTGCCAAAATGCACAATTTATGTCTAAATAAATTTTCTTGTAAGGTGAACTATTTTGGAGATATTCCTTGTTATATGTGTGAGTTTCAGAAAACAACTTTCGTGAAATGGATTATCGTTGTTCATTTTTTTTATATGTTAAGTGTGCAAAGACAACAGCTTTAAAACATTTGACTGTCGCACAAAGCCCACTGTATTCTAACATTCCCCTTGCACTTACAAGGAAATAAGCAATTAGATAATTTGTACAAATGTTTATCTCAACACAAAGAAGATAGAGACGTAAGAGTTTGTAAGAATGGTTAGTACAAGAGTAGAGAAAGTCATGTGAGTGCAACACATCAGATTTTTGTAATATAAATAAGTCTTTTTGTGTACTGTTGCAGTTTGTCCCCATACTGTGATACCATAAGCAAGAAGTGGATATATTAACCCATAATACATTTTTCGTAGGGCGTCTGCATCAACGAGCTTTGCCATTTGTTTTAGAATGGACAGGCTAGAAGAGATTTTGTTAAAAATTTGTTTTGTGTTTTTCCCAGCTTATATTTTTGTCTAACACTACCCCTAGAAAATAGGTCCATTCCAATTTTTTTATATCTTGATTTTCTAGTTTTACGTCAAGCATGATATTGTGTTTACTCTGTGCTGTCTGTATGCTCATATATGCTCTTTTTGTATGTTAATGCATGTGCCAGGCTTTATAGGGTTTCCCCAGAACTTATTATCGAGGTGTCATCAGCATATGATATTATTCTTCCGTTTTTTAGCTGTGGTATGTCATTTATGTATATTATAAATAAAAGCAGCCCCAGAACTGATCCCTGTGGTACCCCATGTTTTACTGTTCACATATTCAAAATGTATTCTTTTATTTGCTGTCATTGAGTATGGTTTATTTTAACTTGTTGTGCCCTAGCAGTTAAATATGTTTTAATTAGTTCGTGAGCAATCCCTCGTATATTATACTGTTGCATTTTATTTGATAGTGTTTCATTAACACAGTCAAACGCTTTGCTAAAATCTGAAAATATACAGCTATTTTGGTGCTTTTTACTTTCTCTACTGGTAAGTAGGGGAAGTATTGTATTCCACCCAAAAATTTGATGTCGAGATTTCACCGGAAATATATGTTTTGAAACCCCCTAAATCCAAAAAAAGCATTTTTAGAAAAAGGTCCGTGTGTGTGTCTGTGTGTCAGTCTGTGGACAGCATAGCTCAAAAACGAAACGTCGGTTAAAAACTAAAGTTGGTATTTAAGTTTATTGTCATTCAAGGATGCGACACGAAGATTTTGAAGAAAATAGCCCCACCCAAAACTACCCTTTACATGGAACATTTTTCAAAAATTTTGATTTTCTTGAAAATGACTAACGATTTTGATTAAAATGTAATATGTTTAAGATATTTGTATGAAAAATGAAATGTATATCTTGAATTTTCTGGCTATAGCCCCTGTAGCCGTATTTACTCTGGACGAATTTTGCATAACTGGTAAACCATTAGAGATAGACAAAATCTTGCACTACAAAAAATGTTGTTGTTGTTTTCTAGTGCCTTGCATCTGGCAATGAAGCCATTAGCATTCGTGCTTTCCAATACTTTTGAACTGTAGTTTCTTCTGATCTTAATGCTTCACAGGTCTTCAAGTGGTCTTCATTCATTCCTGCTGGATCGTTACACAGGACACATATTGGTGAGGCTGAGATACCTATTCTGTAGAGATGACTTGCTAAGCAGTCGTGATTTGTCAATAGTCGGAAGGCTGCAACCGCTGTTTTCCGTGGTCTCTGGGGGATTATATCTACAAAAAATGTAGATCTTGCTAAAATACACAATTTATGTCTCAATAAATTTTCTTGTAGGGTGAACCATTTCGGAGATATTCCTTGTTATGTGTGTGAGTTTCGGAAAACTTAGAACTTTAGCGAAATGCAACAACGTTGTTCATTTTTTTATATGTTAATCGTGCAAAGAGAACGGAATCTCAAAGGTCAAAAAGATTTGACTATCGCACAAAGCCTTCTGTATTCTAATATTCCCCTTGTACCTACAAGGACATTAGCAATAAGATAATTTGTACAAATATTTATTTTAACTAACACGAAGAAGATATAGGAATAAGAGTTTGTAAGAATGGTTAGTACAAAAGTAGAGAAAGTCATGTGAGTACAACACATCAGATTTTTTAGTTTTCAGTTTATTTATAATTTTTAATACCTCTTCTTTACTTATTTCAGTAATATATACTGAATTACTAATGACTTTGCAGTGGTTAACTGGTCTTGTGTTTAAGTTAGTTTCAACTAGTTCATTTATGTTTATAAAACTATCATTGGTCATGTTACTTATTGCATTGGGATCTTTACTTATCTTGTGTGCCGTTTTTATCTGTATGTTATTTAATTGACTTTCGATTTTGCCAAGTTTATTATTTACCACATTCCAAGTTGTTTTTGAGATATTAACCGATTTACTAATTACATTATTATAATACTCCCTTTTGGATTTTTTTATTAATTTTCTATAGAACATTTTAAAATGTATATACACATCTATATCTGTTATTTTATTTGTTTCTCTGTATTTATCGTAATAATACCTCACTTTTGTTTTAGTATTTGTTATATATAGCTCAGGGGTCTCCATCTAGGGGATATGTGAATGGCGACCACAAGGTACCCAAGCTGAGCAGAACATTACTTCCACTTAATGGTGTTTTGCTCCTCACTGTAGCTTTTCTATCTGACCTTACCTTAGTCATCTCTTGTTCTCTTCTGACCCCAATGCTATTAGGGTTCCCGAGGGCTAGGGAGTCTTTATTTTTCCAACCTCTCCATTTCTCCAATTTCTCTATAAAATCTAAACCCCTAACGTGCTGACCTGTCATGGCATGTAATACGTCCTCTGATTGGTAATCAGAGGATATGGTCGGTGAATTTATTTTGATAATTCTCCCGGTCAGGTCGGTGAGACCCGGTGTGGTCCTCCAGACATTCTGGGGGTTGTGAGAAAGCAATGTAACCGCCAAAACATAAAAATATGGTGTTCTCTAAACAGCGGTTACTATTATGGCTAAGTTTCTTCAATATATATGCTATATGACTCGAGGGGTAAAATGTTCTGGAGTTAAAATAGTCCACCATTCGGATCTCTGGGCGGGGACTACTTCTCGAGAACCAAAACATATTAATAGAAGATCTAACATCAGACTTCTACAATGGAACATGGGTGGTCTCACCCAAACAAAAAGAATACAACTCAATAAAATTGTATTTGATTATAACATAGATATATTTTTCATACAAGAAGCAAATCTAACAAATGATGAACTTAAATACTTCAATTTTATTGGATTTTTACTACACCTACTACCCAAAAATAGACAGGTAGTGAATATAGTTGGAGTCAAAAAGCATATTAAATCCTCCTATGAAATTGTTAAAGAAATGGATAACACAGATAAAGCTGAATTAATAAAGATAAATTTTTTGGATAACAAAACACATTTGCATGTCTACAGTATTTACATTCCTCCCAGGAATGAACCAGATCTCTCACTTTTTGACCTATTAAATAAAACAATCATAATTGGGGATTTCAATGCCCATTCCAAAAGATGGAGTTATGAAAAAGTGGATTCTACAGGGAAGATAGTTTCAGAATTTTTGAACACCACAACCTTTGAACTGGTTTACCCCACTGAAGGAATGTCGCCTTGACGTGGCGGAGGGGCTCAGTAACCGATCCAGATGGCTTACTGTGTCATTTTTGACTACAGGTAGGCAAGAGGTGAGGGGAAGCAAAGAGCATTCCAAAACGGGTAGATGAGGCTCGGTAGTCTTGGTCGACGACTCATCTAGGAGAAGAGGACTCCAAAATCAAACTCCCCCAGGGGGTCCTACTACAGTAGGTACGGGTTTAGTGTACCTGGGGCCCCGAGCCATACTCTCGATTGGGTTCCTCTAAGAGGTGAGAGGGCACCTGTTAAACGCCCAATCAACTTTGGTCCACTTTTGTGTTTGACCTCCCACCTGATACCTCCCTGTACAAAGTCTGATGGATAACCTATGTGCGGGTTGTAGGAGGATGGGGAGACGCAAGGGGTGACTGGGTAACCGCGTAATTCCCAGCCCCTGGTTATCATGTAGGATCTGTGTGCGTATCCGCTGATAAAGGTGAGTCCCGGGGAGGGGCCATTGCATGAGCTGATGCACTCCTGAAGGCGATTGGGTCCCTCTGTCTATAAATTGGTAGGTGAGACCCTAAGGTGAGCAAGGTCCAGGCCAGGACTCTCACCTAAGCCGTGGTGGCGCCCAGGATGTGAGCATGCCATCGGAGACATTTGCAATGGTGGAGGATAACATCGCCATGAGTTCTTTCAAAACCCAAAAAAAACAAATACTGTAAAGTAAGTGAAAAGGAAGTAGCAGAGTTGAGTGGTCCTCGCTACTTAGGTATAACAAGAACAGAGGAGGGTAAAACATTTAGGTCGGTGAATCCATTCATCATACAGAAGGGTCTGGATAAGATAGCTGGCCCAGTTAAAAACTGCACAAGATCCCGCAACGGCACGCTGCTGGTTGAATCTAATTCAGCAGCCCAGGCAGCTACTATTTTAAAAGCTAACATGTTAGCCAGCTATCCGGTGCGTGTAGAGATGCACAGAACGTTGAACTCCTCTCGCGGTGTTGTGAACACGCGCATTGGACGATATGTCCAATGATTAAATTTAGGAGAACCTTGCAGATCAAGGTGTGATATCTGTTTATCGGGTTCAGAGAAAAGATGGAGGCGAATATCTGCCTACCCGTACCCTTTTCCTTACCTTTAATCGGGTACATCTCCCGCAAAGCATAAAGGCTGGGTACGAGGCCATTGAAGTAAGACCTTATATTCCGAACCCGCTTAGATGTTACAGATGCCAGCGCTTTGGTCATACAAGTGACACGTGCAGTGGTAGAGCTACCTGCGTGAATAGTAGAGGCATCGCCCATGACGATGAATGTACATAGCCTCCCTGTTGTATTAACTGCAGGGGAGAACATCTAGCAAACTCCCGAGAATGCCCCCGTTTTATGGAGGAAAGAGCCATCCAGGAGATCCGGGTTAGAGAGAAGGTGTCCTCAGAAGCCCGAGAGCTCTTACGTTTGCGCCAGCCCACTATCCCGAACTCCGGTACCTATAGCTCGGTTGAAGCTAAACATGTACAGCTTCGGGAAATCGCAACTCAAACTAGCGATATAAACGGGGCAACAATTTCAGACAAAATTCTCATAGCTAGGTCACATCCAAAGCGCTTGATATCACCTAAGTCCGCTTCAGCATCTCCAAGCACCGCAGTTCAATCCAGCAAGGTCCCCAACAAAACAGCCGACCTCGACAAGTAGACCGATAGTATACGATGCTTCACCAATAAAGTTTAAGACGCAATATAAAAGATCCGATTTCCTTAAAGAGAGTAAGATATCTCCCAAGGCACCAAAGGGAAAGAAAAGCCCAAAGACATCTCCCAGGAGATCCTCTTCGGAGGAATCCTCTAGGGTGGCTACAGACCGGCGAACGTCATCTTCGCCGGCCTCCGTGTCCAATCGGCTCGAAGCTTTCGATCCAAAATTCAGCATGGGAACACGGACGTCCTCGGCAGAGGACATGGAGCTAGAATCTGCCATACTGGGAGACCCCCAGTGGAAAAGAGGCGCGAAAAAGCCTCCGATAAAACTGTAAGCCCAAGAGAGAAGAAAAGGGCAAAATTAATTTCTATTCCAAAGTAATGAAGAGTTACTTTGGAGTACCTGTCCCATACACAATGCAATATGGCTATCCTACAATGGAACATACGTGGTGTTAGAACTCAAAGGCCAGAACTTGAGCTTTTGCTCAAAGAAAACTAACCTCTGGTCGCATGTTTGCAAGAGACTAAGATGCGTCCTCAAGACGCTTTCCATCTAAGGCGATACACCCCAGTACGGTGTGATGTTACACCAGAAGAGGGTGTTCCGGCACATGGCGGCACTATGATGCTTGTCAGAGATGACGTATTATATATATGCAAACTCCACCATTGCAGTCTGGTATACAATCAGTTGCTGTACGGATTATACTGCCAAACATCCAGATCACCATTTGTACCTTATATATGCCTCCGTGCCATGACTTCTCGCACATTGATTTAGAAGATCTAGTTTCCCAGTTACCAACACCGTTTCTATTGGTTTGAGACTTCTATGCGCACCACCCACTTTGGGGTTCAAGTCGCGCTTGTGCGAGAGGTACGCTCATTGCCGATTTCTTGGATAGTTAGAACCTAGCTCTCCTCAACACTGGAGAGCCTACATTCATTTTGAATCTTAAAATAGTTTCTCGCACCTTGATCTTTCTATTTGTTCACCTCAGTTGGCAGTCTCCTTACAATGGAATGTCACTGTAGTGACCACTTCCAGTGTCTTATTAGTAGGGCTCGGAAGTTCATGCCCTAAAAAACACTGAAATATGCATGCAAATATGCTCTTAAAAACTTGAAAATATGCCAAGAAATATGCACTATTTTATTAAAACAATTAATGTCCCTTTGCAGTAGAGAAGACGAGTTAGTATAAATAATAAATAAAGTTACCTTATTCTTTAGAGGTTGAATCAGAAGTAGTCCCGCTGCTAGTATTAACTGCTAAATTGCAGTTCACAACCATCACTTTGCACAAATTTTCAACTGTAAAGCATCGTCTGTTGTCTCGCAAAACACTTTTGTAACTTCTCTCCACGTCATAAGATGTTATCGGGGCATATTTAAATGATGCTAACTGCTTCACACACCCACAGAGAGAGATTGAGAGAGTCAAGTCTCTTGGTGAGACATGGTTTTCTTTTGAAGATGTCTCGAATACCGCACATCTGTTTATAACCAGAATTTTTTGAAATTCCATAATTCACTTTCTCTTTCACTTTTTGTCCTATGCTACCAGGAACCAAACTAGGATCACATATTGTGTTTTTTTTTTCTTTTCTTTTTTGTTTTTTTTTGTTTTTTTTCACAGACAGTGATTCATGCAAAGGAGATCCTACAGCTTCCAATGCCGTTATGACTGTTGGTAAGAAAGAAAAATGGGCAGATATGAAACCAAGATCCTCTTTTAACCCAGTGCCTGACAGAATATTTTGCACAGTTTCTATTGATGAAGCATTTTTCAAGTCCAATAAATTAATAACCTCTTCGGCTATTTCTATGTGCTCAGCATAATATAAAACTGCATCGATCCATGTTCCCCATCGAGTTAACACTGGTGCAGGAGGAAGTCAGATATTAGGTGCTGTTGATCTAAACAACTTAACTCTTTTAGGAGATTTAACAAAAATTATCTTCGTACTGGACACAAATCTATTTACCAATGGGAAAGAACCATTGTCTCAGAAATGCTACCAATATGAAAATATTATACAGATGAAAAAAATTAAAAATTAAAAAAAAATTAAAAAAGCATAAAAATCATTAAAATATGCAATATAGGGGCAATAACATTGAAATCTTCGTGAATTGCATCATCATGTGCAGTACTGCCAACATGAAAAATATTATCCAGATAGAAAAAAGTAATACAAAGCCATAAAAATCATTAAAATATGCAATATAGGGGCTATAGTATTGAAATAATATGCATTTATCAAAACTCAAGAAAATATGCAGTTATATGCACCATAAAATCATGTCCAAATAACTGAAAATTCCGTAATTCGTGCACATAATGTAAAAGCATACATTTTTAACCCCTATGAAAAAACATGCAAATGCATGAACTGCCTAGCCCTACTTATTAGTCTCTTGACGCAAGATATATGTTCCATGCGTATGCCCAGATGGCGTTTGGACCATGCCAACTGGAACCTTTACACCCAGCTGGCTGTCTTTACGTACAACGAGCACGACTCAGTGAATGATTTGGCACAGCATCTCACGGAGACGATTCTCTCTGCTGCTGAACAATCAGTTCCGCGGTCGAATTATTATTATTTTGTTGTTTAACGACGCTGTCAATTGCCAGGATCACATCAGCGTCGCCGGTGTGCCGGAATTTCGTCCCGCAGGAGCTCTTTTACATGCCAGTAAATCTACTGACATGGAGCTGTCGTTTTTAAGCACACTTAAAAACCATCGGTCTGGGCCGGATTTGAACCCACGACCTTGGGATCAATAGGCCAGCGTCTAACCAACTGAGCCACCCGGACCGACATCCGCGGTCGACTAAACACTAGAGGCCTGTATGGGCCGATATATGTATATTCTTCGGTCCGGCCCGGCCCGGACTCAACCAAGCCCGAGTCCGGCCCGAGCCCGAGAAGAGGTTATAGTGTGCAGGCCCGAGCTGCTGCTATTATTATTATTATTATTATTATTATTATTATTATTATTATTATTATTATTATTATTATTATTATTATTATTATTATTATTATTATTATTATTATTATTATTATTATTATTATTATTATTATTATTATTATTATTATTATTATTATTATTATTATTATTATTATTATTATTATTATTATTATTATTATTATTATTATTATTATTATTATTATTATTATTATTATTATTATTATTATTATTATTATTATTATTATTATTATTATTATTATTATTATTATTATTATTATTATTATTATTATTATTATTATTATTATTATTATTATTATTATTATTATTATTATTATTATTATTATTATTATTATTATTATTATTATTATTATTATTATTATTATTATTATTATTATTATTATTATTATTATTATTATTATTATTATTATTATTATTATTATTATTATTATTATTATTATTATTATTATTATTATTATTATTATTATTATTATTATTATTATTATTATTATTATTATTATTATTATTATTATTATTATTATTATTATTATTATTATTATTATTATTATTATTATTATTATTATTATTATTATTATTATTATTATTATTATTATTATTATTATTATTATTATTATTATTATTATTATTATTATTATTATTATTATTATTATTATTATTATTATTATTATTATTATTATTATTATTATTATTATTATTATTATTATTATTATTATTATTATTATTATTATTATTATTATTATTATTATTATTATTATTATTATTATTATTATTATTATTATTATTATTATTATTATTATTATTATTATTATTATTATTATTATTATTATTATTATTATTATTATTATTATTATTATTATTATTATTATTATTATTATTATTATTATTATTATTATTATTATTATTATTATTATTATTATTATTATTATTATTATTATTATTATTATTATTATTATTATTATTATTATTATTATTATTATTATTGTTATTATATCATTATTATTTGAAACCTTTCAGCAGAATAATCATATAGAATTCCTGGTAATGGAATGCTGTGATAATTGTGCCATTCTTGGAAAAATATATAATACGTTATTTTGTATCTCTTAATTTTCAAGCCCGGCCCGAGCCCGACATTTTCCAAATTAGGCCCGAACCTGGCCCGCGGACCGGGCCGGGCCGGGCCTAAGCCCTAGGGCTTGGCTCGAGCCCGTGTAGACCTCTACTACACACCCCCGTCGATTTCCCTTCCCCTGGTGGACGGAAGAATGCCGGAATACCATTCGTGCTCGAAGGCGTGCTCTTAGGGTTTTCCAACGTCACCCTACTTTTGATAACCTAATCCAATACAAGAAAATGCGCGCCAGGACAGACAAGTCATTAAGGATAGCAAAAAGTCATCATGGAGCAAATTTGTAGCTTCATTTAACCGACACACATCTTCCTTGGTTGTGTGGGATAGGTTAAGGCGTGTTGCAGCTAAAACGACCCATATACCAATTGCGGGACTAAAAACAGCCACAGGAGCTGTTGTTGATTCATTTGAAGTGGCCAATACATTTGGTAGTGCTTTCGCTCGTCTAGCTCGAAAAAGTACTCCCCTGAGTTCCTTCCAACTAAAATTCAGGTGGAATCTCAAGGCTTCGCGTTTCGGTCTAGAAACGTAGAAGATTACAATCGCCTTTTCACTATGGTGGAGCTAGAACATTAAATCTTCGCGATTATCAGCACCAGGATCGGACAGCATTCATATACAGGCCGCGCGTTACTTCTTGACGAGTGAAAATGTTATATGAAAGATTGAATGCGAGTCACTACTCAGCTTTTGCGGGAACGTTAGCATCGAAAGAGAGCAGGCACAGTCTGCAGTGAGATGACGCACATGCTTCTGAGCTGAAGTAGTACAGCACTACAAATCAATTTATCACACTTCCAGTAATATCAGCCACACGTATTATACACTATACCTCTATAACTGTTTCCACTTAACTTTATTGCATTTCTTGTATTCCCGACATTTCTCTCTCGTCTTCCTTGTCTGAATTGCTATTATTTTCGTTGCATGCACACATCCGTACCGCACAAAACTTTTGCAGTCGACTGTATACACAAACGCGACAGAGGAAAACAGAGGTGTCTGTTATCGTAGCATAAACATTTGCTGACCTGTTTATTAAGGGATTTCTGCTCAAGGTCATTCGTCAAGAACAAACGCGCAACCTATACAACTGTTACAACAGCTCTCTCCTGAAGGTAAGGCATTCCTACTCGAGGTTATAATCGTGTTTGGGTTGACAGTATACTCCCAGAAAATTGGAGGGAGGCCACCGTTATTCCCATCTTGAAGACTGGAAAGGGCCGTCATCTTCCTCCAGCTATCGTCCTAATTCCCTCACCAGTTGCGTTTGCAAGGTGATGGAACGCATGATCAATGGACGATTGGTATGGTGGTTAGAGAGTCGTAACCTACTAACATCCAGTGTGGTTTTCGACGATGCCGTTCAACTATTGACCATCTTGTGTCAATATCGACACATAATGGACAGCTTTATGAAGAACTGTCAAACCGTCGGCATATTTTTCGATCTTGAGAAGGCTTATGATACGTGCTGGCGAGCAGGGATTCTACGTTCCCTGTATGCCTGGAACATACGTGGACGCCTACCACTGTTCATTCAGGAGTTTATGAAGGACCGCTTTTTCCGAGTAAGGGTCGGCTCGGTTTTTTCTAATTCTTTTGTTCAGAAGGAGAGAGTACCTCAGGGTTCGGTGCTAAGTGTGACGCTGTTTGCTATAGCAATTAACTCCATCTGGAAATGTGTTCCACCTGGAGTTTCGTCATGCCTATTCGTAGACAACCTCGCTGTCTATTGCACTTCTCAGCGCATGGCGTTCTTACAACGGCGCCTGCAGCAATGTTTGAACAACCTTAGAGAATGTAGCTCCAAAAACGGCTTCCGTTTCTCCACTGAGAAGTCAATCTGCGTTAATGTCTGGCGTCGTAGGAGACGATTACCACCTTCGCTCCGTTTCGGTCCAGATTTACTTCGCTTCGCAGAAGAGTCGCGCTTCCTGGGTTTGATCTTGGACAGGAAGCTTAGTTGGTCGTCGCATATTGCACACCTGGGAGCACGATGTGACCGCTCCCTAAATATCATGTGAGTACTGAATGGCAAATCGTGGGGAGCGGATCGGACAATGCTAGACTATGGGTGTATTGTTTATTCGTCAGTACGACCATCTGTGCTGAGAAGATTAGACGCGGTCCACAATAGAGGCATCCGCATTGCAATAGGAGCTTTTCCAACAATCCCAGTGGTGAGCCTTTATGCCGAGCCCGCAGAACCTCCTCTGCAATATCGGCGCGAGTTTCTCTTGGCAAATTATGGTTGTGCGCTTAGATGTATGCCTAAGCACCTAACTTTCGCTTCTTTTTTCACCACCTCGCTAAGAGAACGGTATAGGAATAGCATCCTTAGTCCTAAGCCTGCGGGGTTTCATTTCCAAGATCTTCTAGTGAAGCTTGGGTGGAACTACCTAGGATGTTCGCCAAGGGCGAGAGGCTTTACCCCACTTGGCTATCTGGCACGCCCTATGTAGATCTTGGAATGACCGTACACCAGAAGTCCACGATGCCCATTTCAAGCATCCGCACATGTTTTTTAGAATTTTTGTCAGGCTACACTGACCGTCGATGTATTTATACCGACGGGACAAAGAGCACCAATGGTGTTGGATGTGCTTATGTTTATGGAACCGAACCACATACATTCGGTTTTCCAAATAGCACTTATATTTTTACTGCAGAGCTTTATGGAACTTACTGAGCTATTTTGTATGTGCACCATCGTAAATTAGGTGACTGCCTGATTTTGAGCGATTCCATTCCCTTAGTGCACTTCAGAGCCTTTGTGAGCTGTACAACCCCCACCCTATTGTACAATGTATCCAGGCATCCTTCATGTTTTACATGCTTCTGGCGTTGACATGGTGTGTGCATGGATTCCTGGTCACATTGGTTTGCCAGGGAATGAAATGACAGATTTGGCAGCAAAGACAGCAACTACAGAACCCAGTAGCACCATCTCACGTGTTACTTTGGAAGACTTTAGGCTTGAAGTGCGGAGAGCGGTGCTGTCGTCCTGGCACGAAGAGTGGTCAGCTCTCCGCGGTAGTAAGCTTAGAGAAGTGAAAGAACTTCTGATAAACTGGGTAACTTTCTGTCGCACATCTCGCCGCGAGGAGGTTAGTTTGGCTCAATTAAGAATAGGGCTTTGGAATTTTTCACATGGTTACGTATTTAAAAGGGACCCTGCCCCTCTATGTGTGCTGTGTGACAACCTTTTGTCAGTTGGCCAAGTGCTGCTAGAAAGTTGCTCTCTAGCGCACCTTCGGAATTCTCTGCAGCTGTCTGCCAGACTTCCAGACTTGCAGATGTCTTAGCGGACGATAAAACAGCGGTTGATAGAGTTTTTGAGTTTTTAGCGGTTTGTAATATCAATTTGAGGATTTAAAATTTTAGATATTTGTTTATGCCTTTTGACATATTTATTACCTTATTTTATATCTGGCTAGTGTGACTGTTTTTTACGTTTATGTGTATCTTTTCTTTGGTGCTAGTAATTTTATTTTTGATTAAAGTTTATATCTGGCTATTTCCATGAAATTTATAAGGGCGCTGATGACCTAAAAGTTGAAAGCCGTTAAACCCACAAATCATCATCATCATTATTTGAACTGGTTTATGTTAAGGGAGGATACCACAACCTTCATACATTACTCTGGAGCAGGCAGTAACCCAGACCTCTTGTTAGCTGCAACAGATATTGTTTCAAAAATTAAAAAACAAGTTTTAGAAGACCCAAATTCTGGTCACAAGGCAGTAATTGCTGACATAAAACTAGATAATACAAATAACAGTCAATATCACAGAAATCTGTATTGAAACTTCAAAAAAGTAGATTGTAACAAATATAAAACTGAACTGGAACATAAATTTAAAGAACAAACACACTCACAGCTGCATGACCAACCAGATCATATGAACAACAATTTCTGTAGTCATCCTAGAAACCACTAAAAAAAAACATATTCCTCATGGAAGAATAAAAAATTTCAAATTGGAATCAGTTAGAAGAAATGAAAAAGCAAAGGGATATAGCTAGAAATGCAGTTGAACAAACAAAAACATATCAGATATACAAATATGGCAAAAGAAATGTGCCTCACTAAAAAAAGAAATTAATATAGCTAAAAAGAATCACTTTAATAATTTCTTAGGAAGAATGGATTATAGGACAAATGGTAACAAAGCCCAATAAGTTCATAAAAAATGTCAAGGACAGGAAAGAAAACAACAGCACACTTATCATACACAACAATAAAATATTAACGAATGATGCGGCCATAGCCGAAACATTCAATAAATATTATGCTAATTCACATAAAGTAACAAGAAATAATAAAAAGGAACGTAAAGAATTTAAGAAAGATTTGAAACAAGAAAGAGAATGTGATCCTAACACTCAGAGCAATATTTTTTTTCAAAATTTTAATATGCAAGAACTGAACATTGCAGTAAATAATCTAAAAAACAAAAAGTCCCCTGGACCTGATCACATACATCCAGAGTTCATAAAAAACCTTGGAAAAACAGCAAAACAACAACTACTAAAACTCTACAATCTATCCTGGAAAACCACTGTACCTGCTGAATGGCGAAAGGCAATAATTGTACCACTCTTGAAGAAAGACAAAACAGCGTCAGAAATAAAAAATTATAGACCAATAGCTCTTACTACATAATAGCAAAAGTGATGGAAAGAATGGTGTCAAACAGGTTAAATTGGTTTCTAGAATCACAAAATTTAATTTCCCATGTCAACCTGGATTCAGAGAGTTCCACTCTACAAATGAACAAGTCTTACTTCTCAGTCAAGAAATCAAAGACTCCTTCAGTAGAAAAGAAGATATTGTATCAGTTTTTATTGATTTCCAAAGTGCATATGGTTCTATATGCAGAACAAAACTACTAAAGAAAGTAAAAAATACAGGGATACAAGGTCCAATATTTTCATGGTTATGTCATTTTCGAACACAACACTTTATTGCTATCAGATATGGAAGAAATATATCTAAATATAAACAAGTACACCTTGGCTTACCAGAAGGCGTAGTGCTCAGCACTACACTTCTTAATATAGTTATTAACGATCTGGCATAACAAATACAAGAATCAGGTGTGAAGTGTGCACTATTTGCCGATGACTTAGTAATGTGAACTTCAAACTTCAGTTAATTTCACACTAATGCCTCTGCCATGACTGCCTGCAAATATGTGAATGTTTTGTTTCCTCTTTCTGGCTAGTTTCTGGCTGTTTTGAGAATTTTCTTTCTTCCTATCCTGTAAATACTTGTTATCTTCTTCCACTTCATCTGGGAGGCTGATGACCCTGTGTCTATTTGTTGTTTCTATTGTTGTGTTTTGTACATTTTGGACACATATCTTTGTGTGGCATTGTATTTGTAACCATTGTGTGTCATGTTTTTTCGTTGTTTCTTCTCAAGGCTGTTGATTTTTTCTTTTAACATCTTAATTTCAGCTCTTGCTGCTTTTAAGTCCATGGATAACAATTCAATGATTAATTGTAAAGATGCGACATTTTCTTTGTTCTCATTACCAGCTGCCGCCATGTCGTTTTGCTGTATCCGCATTTTGCACGCTGATGAGTAGAGCCCGGATTTTTATGTAATATCAAGGTGCGAAATATGTACATATTTATGTAACAAAAAACATCAAAATATGTAATGAAATATGTAATATGAACAAAATATGTAAAGTTATGTAAAAATCTAAATGTTAAGATTACCAGCTCAAATGTAAATGCAGACTACAAATTATCCAGAATTTTGTGATTTGATGGGTCTGTAAGTACATAAATTAATTACAATGAGTTAAAATTTATTAAATATAGAATTAATTACAGGGATAACATTTTGTTTTAAGCAGAATTTACCTAAAATTTATTTTCAAGTTGGTAATTACGAAATAAAAAATATGTGTTTTGGATTATGTTTATTAAACTTACTCATTTCACATAATTATTTTACTTAAATTTTAGACGGTGAAGCAATGTTGAAATACTGAACCAATTTATCAATGAGTGAAACAATCAATTCAAAATAATTAATTTTTATAATGTGTATGCATTTTCAGTTTTCTATCTCTTGACATACAATGAACAACCAGGCATTTTTATTTTAAGTCTGTTGCTTCTTTCAACATGCAGTGAATAACCGTGTACTTTTCCATATTTTCAGGGGTCATTGTTTGTGTCCTATCGGTTAAAATGTTCTTATAAGCAGAGAAACTTCTCTCCATGTCACACGAAGTAACAGGAGCATATTTTAGCATAGGAATCTGATTTGCAGAGATATGTTTTAGTAAATCGACACTGTCACCATTTAGCACTTTAGACACGGACACTAGCGCAGAGTACCTTGGATTCCTGTTTAGCACAGCTTTGAATTTTTCACCTACCTTCCTTCCTACATCTCCTGCAACTACACTAAACTTCTGTGTTGCACGTTCCATTATATCCATAGATTCATGAAGAAGGGAATCTGATGTTTCCAACTGCTTGATGGTACTAGGCAACCAGCTGAAGTTACTTTTGATGTAAGCACAGGAGCTTGCCACTTTCGGATCTTTAAAGATGTACTGAGATTCAAGGATTGAAACAGCTACTTCTGAAGAGAACATGTTCACCAGTGACCGGACTCCTTCAAAATGTTCACAATAGAAGTTCACAGCTTCTAACCACGTACCTCATCTTGTAAGAGGTAAAGAATGTTGGAGATGAGTTTTATAGCACTGGATTCTGTGCGGTGCCTTCATGAAGACCTTTTTTGTTGCTGATATCAACTTACTCACACAGAGAAAATTACTTCTTACTACTTCAGCAACACGTTGCAATGCAAGCAGGTACATTTGGGTAGAAAACATTAAGGGCAGCAGCAGCTTTAATCATGTAATATGCTGCGGCATCTGAATACATAATTAAAACCTTTTCCTCACATACACCCTCTGGCCACAGAATTTTCATCCCATCATTTACGAATCTTGCAATTGTAGAATGATTTGTATGTTCTAATACCTTGCAACAGATTAGAAATGGTTTTGCTGGACTTTCGGAATCTAGTTTTCCTACTACTAAATTTGCTATATACCGACCCATGTCATCTGTAGTTTCATCAACGGCAAACCAAATAAGGGAGTCTCCAATTTCGTTCTGTATATGAGCAACTGCTTCTCCATAACACACATGAAGATACTTTTTCCTCAGAGTAGATTTGCAGGAATAGCTTTCTTGCAATATTTTTCTAGAAAGGAACGAAATTGAGGAAATTGAAGTTTATGCCGCGGAATATTAGCTGCAACCATTGCACTACAGAAGTCTTTAAAAAATCATTTCCGGACAGTTCCTGTTGCATTTCTGTCAACAGAACTTGCTTTGTAGAAGACTGTAAGCATTTGTTGCGTATGTGAAGAGCACTTTTGATATGTTGTTCCAATTGAGGTTTCATGGAACAGCCAATTCTTTTACCGCAAGCTCGACAGACTATTACTTTTCTGTTTGGTTATAAACGCGCTATCTACTATCACCCATGAATTCAATTTTCAGGATAGCGAGGATGCAATGGTGCCATTTTACTAAGACTTCCAAGAAAGTAACTGCAGTATTATGGTCTTACTATATTGATGGTTGTCCAGCGGCTCACTTTGTTTCCTCGCAGCTATTATAGGTATTACTACAAGATGCCGACTACTGCGACAGTGGTAACAATCAATTTCTCCAGTCCTTCAAAATGCCCAAAGCGCTGCGACAAACATGACACTGGAAGTCAACATTGTCAAACAGCACCTGCTTTGATATAAACGGACAACAATCAGAACAAGGCGAGGTGGTTATTATCCCATTGTTAATTTAACTTGCATCCTATTTCTAAAATTGATTTTTGTTGCTTTCAGCAAAACTTGTGAAAACAGTAGTTTATAATGTGACTACAGTATTTTGTAAAAAATAATAAAATTCTAACGAAACCCAGATAATATATACGTTTTATGTAACATTGTTAAAATATGTAGAAACATGCAAAATATGTAAAAAAATGTAAAATAAAAGTTTATAAGGGAGTCTCAAATGACGTAATTTGCCAACGTTTTTACTTCTCATTAAAATATTATGCACGATTGAAAATATGTAATTACATAAAAATCCTGGCTCTACTGATGAGTATAATTGCAGATACTTTTTGTTACCTTCATTTCCACTATTGCTGATAATTCTGCTTTGCTTCTGTGTCATCTATATGGTGATCATCAATCTTATGCATTTGGCAAAATTTTGTAGCCTATGTTAGTACTCAATAACTCCCGCCACAATCTTGTATTCTCATATAGGTGATAGCTATATGGTGGCTTTGAGATTTCATTCTCTTTTTAGGGCCAAGGAGATAAAAAGATGAATAATGTATACCTATTTGAGAAAAGTATAAATATTTGAAAGTTCAAACAAGTAACAAGGAATATCTCTGTAATGGTTTGGTACACAAAAGATTTCACATACATTGTGTGTTTTAACAAGGTGTAGTAAGATTTTGTCTCTGAGTTTCACCCAAGAATTTTGGGAATGGGCAATAATGATTTGGGGTAACCTAAAGTAGTTCTCCCTAGCTTTAGATTGAAGTGCAGATGGCAATCTGTGCAAGCCTGGGCATGCTCCAACAATTTCACAGCAGACATTAAGATTGATCTCAAACGAGAGCATTTCTAAGCTATGATTTTCTACAACTTTGAAGTTGGTTTTGGGAACAGAGGAAGAGATTCCCTTGAAGATGAAAACCATGCAAAATGGCCAGCTTTAACAATAGATGAAAATGTGATGAAATCTGAACGCATGTTGCGGGAAGACTATTGCTGCACATATCAGATTCAAGAAGCCCTGAATATTAGATCAGCATTAGTGGGGGAGTCCTTAAAAAACTTAACGTCAGGAAGCTCTACAGCCATTGGATTTTTTACCTCGCAAACGACCAGAAATATGCAATTTTGCCATAAAAACTATAGAAATGTTTTATGGAAGATCCAAAAATATATTTAACAGTCTGGTGCGGTTTTTATTAAAAGATAGTCAACACATATCAGCGTGAATATAGCAGCAGGAATAATGTTTTTACTGAATGATGTAATAGTTTGATAGCAGACGCTACTCTTATCTTCAGGGTCGATGGTTACAGAATGGAATGCATAAATCAACGTTCCTTTTATCACAACATATTTATTCGTTAATTTACACTTTTAGCACCATATTAATTATTCAAAGACTTTACACAGGATAAAAGTTTGGTGAAAGTTCCATGTTCACACACTACCAAACACACGTCTGATCATCATGAGCATACAGACGCTAATAAAAAAAGAGTCCCTGGCATCGGTATGACGCAACACCGCCGTTCTTATGTATTCATCCGCGCAATAGTTTTCCTTGGTTGAACACAAAGTGACAAGAAAACATTGGCTATCTTGAATATTGAAAAATAAGTCCCTGATACACCCAAATTAAAAGAATTAGAAATTTACACACTCTTACAAAAATATTTACATGAACGATTTTCTATTGGTCAATATTCTGTCTCAAGTGTAACAAGTGACTGAAGCTAGATATACCAATTGATCTGGAAGGGTTGCCAACTCGTAGGATAATTATGGGGGCTTACAATAATTTTAATGTTTGTACACATGGTTGCCAACCCGTATGATAATTATGGGGGTGTACAACAATTTGAATGTATGATAGTTCGATACCGGCAAAATATCATTTTCACTGGTTTGTCACACCAGCAAAATGAAACTAATTAATTACAAATAGTGACACCACTTTTGCCCTCATGGTCTATCTCCGCCCCTCTAAGGCAACCGTTTCCAACCCTACTAAGCCTCCTACTCTTTATCCTCTTATTGCCAATGTGCCCAGATCTGGTAATTTCAATGAAGATGACTGTTCAGAAAACTCAGAATACGTGATATTCCGTGTGAAATAAAGAGCATGCCTGAACCTGACAGTTTCTGGAGTGCTGTTAAACACATGTCACCTTGGTGGAAATGCTATTTTCAAAGAGCTGGCGGAGTTTGCATTATCAGTGATTTCGTTGCCCCACAGGAACATCTCTTGTGAAAGAATTTTTTCTGAACTGGGCTTAATAAAAACCAAAATTAGAAACATTGGTGCTAGATACGGTAAATGGACTAAGTCTGTCGTCTTAGCTTATGAAAGAATGTGGTGGGTCCGAAAATCTGCAAGTCGCCGAGAAAATGTTAAGCTTTATCTTAAAAATAAATTCGTATAATGCTGCAACGGTTGAGGAAGATGAACTTTCAGATGAATAGTGCTAAATTATTAATCTAGAGATAAAAGTGCTAAAGTTTTAATACTGATTGAGGTATCTTGTAAGTGGATATCATAAAAATTATTACTATTACATTTTCTTAAGTGTTATGCTGATATTTTTATTGTTGTAGCAGTTGGTTTATGATGTACAATAATTTTGAATCCAAATCTATAATTTTGAGTGGCTGGTACGATAATTTTACTTTTAAATGTTGGCAACCCTGATTTTGGGTCTTCCTAGGAGAGAATCCTCCAGCAAAAGTCAGTCACTGCCAAATGGTAGATCACAAAATGTCTGCCAAAAATTTTAATTGAACTGAGAACAAAGTGTCCGAAGACTGGTCTGCCTGGACTTTAGTTGCACCACAACACTGCCTCTGCCCACACTGCATGAGAAACAACTGAATTTCTTCAGGAGTCAGGTGTCAAATACTTGTCCCATCCTCCCTACAGTCCAGATCTGCCCCATGTGACTTTTTTCTATTCTCCAAAATAAAAGAAACAATTTGAGATCAAGGATTTGAATCACTTAAATCACCATAGTTGCTTACAAAGAAGGTATTTGCACGGTCCCTGAATAAGAATGGCACTCAGCATTTGAAAAATGGTTTGAAAGGATGACTTTGAAAAAATGCAATAATCAGATCTAAATTTTTAAAATTTTATTGCCTTCATTCTCAAAACTTCCAGAGTGACACTTATATATCTTATGGTTTACCAGTTATGCAAAAGTTGTTCAGACTTTAGAGGCTATTCCAGAAAAATTTAAGATTGCATTTAATTTTTCATGAGAATATCTTAAATGTGATATTTCTATAAATTTTTTTAGATATTTTTGAGAAAATCAAAATTTTTAAAAATATTCCATGTAAAGAGTAGTGTGGGACAGGGGGGATTTTCTTGAAAATTTTTGTCGTATCCTTGGAAAATATACCAAATTTGGTTTTTAATCAACTTTTTGTTTGTTAGTTATGTTGTTTGCAGACAGACCTGCAGACCTTTTTCTAAACATGCTCTTTTTTGGGGTTCAGGGTGCCTCACACATACGGGGTGTAAATGAATAACACCGCGCAAATTTTGCTGGTGATAGATCGTTCATTGGCAATCAATTTGAGATAGGAACTCTATGGTCTAGGATTACAAATTACAGAACTGTGCCTTAAAATTGTTTGAGCATGCCACTGATCATGTCCGCTGCAGCTGTAACACTGTGAATTCCGTAGCCTGTCTGTTTAGCATAGTGGATATGATGCCACAATGCAAAGGTATGCATGTATTAAAAGTGCCAGTTCAAATACCCATCAGTCCATATTTTTTATCTTCTTTCTTTCTCTCTCTTTCTTTGTTTCTTTCTTTCTTCGTAAGTGCATGCTTAATTTAATTTGATTTACAGGAAACATTTATGTCACCTCGTAATTTTTCAATTAACTAGTGTAAACTTTTTGTTTCAAGTTTGTTTATACACTTATACGACCTAAATAGTAAGTACACACTGAGAATTTCGTTTTCACTTAAATGAGATGGTTCAAGCCTAACTAGCAGCTTAGAAACAAAGAGCTACATACAATTGAATTATTATAAACATAAGTTGAATTAATATTAACATTACAATACAATAGGTGGATACAAGTGGAACAAAGGTAAGGAAATAAATTAAAAGTAAGTGCAGGTTTCATATTTTGGTACCTTAATTAAATCTGATAATAAGTGGAGTGATACAATAAGAGAAAGAATACAGGCAGGGAATGAGCTTATTATGCAAATACGATTTTCTCTAATGGAATGATAACCAGAAATACTAAACTCAGAGTTTATAAACCATTAATAAGTCAGTAGTAACCTATGGGTCTGAGTTTTGGTGTGCCACAATGAACAATGAAAAGGCTTTGCGATCTTTCAAGAAAAGAATACTCAGACAAATGTTTGTAGCTGTAAATTGTGGTGCACAGAACTGGAGAGTGAGAAACAATCAGAAAATAAACTATTTAATAGAAGTAAACATATGCATTACATATGATGGTGGTATTTTGCTATTTTAAAGCATAAGCGCAACATTGCTTGGGGAAAAAAAAAAGTTTACCCATCTCTGGGTTTGAACTCAATTTCTTAGGTTCATTAGGTCCACAGTCAGTCAACATAACCGTGCGGTCAAACCACACATTTTAGAACTGCCCTATATTTCTGTAGCTACTTGCCACAACCTGTTATCAATGGCATGCAGTCACATGTTAAGTCTCCAATTTAAGTGATTTTGGTAACGCTACAATTTAGAAATGCTTCTTCAGAGAGACAGCAGAAGGCTTTACTAACTTCCTACTAAACACTATTTTCATTTCAGTGAGTGATATTGACATATTTCTTTCTGTTTATGATTTATTGATCACAATCTCTAATTACTTTGAATACATATAACTTATTAACTTGATGTCGTAGACCATTGGTTACCTATCTCAAATTGATTGCCTATGAACCCTCTACTACCAGTAAAATTCATGCAGTGTTATTCATTTACACCCTGTATATTTCTGGTGAAATCTTGACATGGAAGTTTTGGTTGGGATGCAGTACTTCCCCTCCTTACTATACATAGTAGAGATGGTAAAAAATATCTGTTATAGTGACTTTATTTACTTACAATTAACCCTTTCAGTCCCGAATTATTTTGCTACTTATGCCGTTCTTCCTCTAATTCAAAACCAGTTTAGATTAGGTGGTCTGGGACACCTCCGGCCCACTGGCTTGAATAGCCATGATTGCTAAGGTGACACGTAGTGCACTGGCCATGCACTCAAAGCCTGAGGTCATGAGTTCGAGTCTCGGCAACCGCAGTCAAATGTGCCTGTGGTAAAGGACGGGGAGGGCCCACATAAAATAATCGGTGTGATGGCATTCGTGGATGATGACAAGGTATCATTTGACTGCGGTTGCATGGATTTTGCTTCTTTTCTTATAAAAAAAAAACACTATAATCTAAATGGTAAAAAAAATAATTTTGTATAATTCAGAACATCTCAAATACATGTTTAATTGGTAACGAACAGTATAACAAGAATATAGCAGAAAAAACCGTTAGAAGTATTACAAATAGGCAAAAAATGCCTATGTTCATTATAATGGACACCAGGACTGAAAGGGTTAACAGCATGGTCAGCTCACCAAATTTTATGATAATATGCTCTAAAAGATGGTAAAAGCACAAATTCTTTAATTTAAACAACTAAAAGTATTTTCAAAATAATTATAATAACTGCATTGCTCATTTGAAAAGTGTTCACATCCATTATTCATGTTATAAAATGAAAAACGCTAGCTTAAGTTTAAACAATGGGGCATGAGCGTCGGCAGACTTTTTTCCGGGGGGGCCACATGTTGGAAATTTAATATTAATTCATTATTTTATTGTCAAAATTTATAACATTTGTTGCAGATAATCATATTAATTTGTGCTAAATAAAAATTGATGTTTACATTAAAATTAAAATAGTAGTTTAATAGTCAGTAATTGATTGCACATTAAGTTGACCAACTTCCAGGGGGGCCGTGGCTCCCCTTGTCCCCCCCACCCCCCTTTGCGACACCCATGCAGTGGGGTAGCAGAAATCTTTTCTCATTCAAAGTGCTCAAAACTACATGAAGTACATTTTAATTTACTTCTCCACTACTAAAAATAGTGTGAGGACCAAGTGCTGTAATGAATTACACTGAAAATGTAATTACTTGGTTATTGATGCAACCTAAGTCAAGAAGTAGTGCCGTAAAATACTTTCTTAAAAGTAATTGGCATTTTCCATTACAAAAGTGGTAAAATGATCAGAGTAAACATTGACATTCACCAAATACTTACACTTTTAAGATGAATAAAATTAAAATGGTAAGAACAAAATGGTATGTGTTGGTGCTTAGTGCACTCTGATTTGAAGATATATTATCTTTAGAAATCTTCAGCAAATTATGAATTACTTTATTGCAAAATTACTGGACTTCACTATTTTGTTAGCAACCTCTAATTCATGTTGCTAAGGCAATACATATGGAAATATTGACCTTAGATCGTTATTGATATGTAGCTCTAATGGATTACAATTGTTTTTTCCTCAGCAACAAGTGTTCAGACAAAAGAACTCAGTTATTCCTCTGTGATAAATGTCATTGTGTAAAATATATTTCTTGTTGCATACATTTATTATTTATTTCAATTAGTTTTCTTTTAATGCTCTATTAGTTCCTCAGAAGGCGTAGAAAAGTACCATTTCACTCCAGAAACTTGACTGTAGATTTACATATCACTGTAACATAGTCATGAATACTCACAAAATCATTTTTGAGAATGTTTAAGCTTTTGTTTTAATAGAATACTAAATGCACTTTTGGAGAACTGAAACAGAAATATCTATCTATTTTATAAAATTTATGTTCCAATTTACTGCCATTAGCACAAATGAAAGTAAATTCTGTTCTCAAACTTTATTTCAAAGATATCTGTTTAGTCTTTTTGAAATTGAAAACTGAAGCAGTGATTACATGCAAGGACATGTGCAGGAAAACATCCGAATGTTCTGTTTACTGTTATAAATGGAACACTTGGATGATTTCTGTTTAGAAACCTCTGGGGTAGACTTGAGATTTGGACCTGAGACTTCCTGTTCTATGATTCAGCCTCTAAAATACAAAGATTGTGCATGATACAAAGTTATTGCTGAGATCCAGATTGAGTGTAACTTGGGTGATGCACATTCATATCAAACTTATTATACTGGTGAGGGGTACCACTTCAATCAGAATAAAATATGTTAAGCACTGGCACATTGGATGAAAACTACTAAATTGCATTCCTGTATATTTTGTCATTTGGGAACAAAGTATGTTTTCTGTCAGCATAAATAATATTGAAGCTAGCTATAGAACAATGGGCTTACCCACTAGAGAGAAGGCTGCAGATAACTGCAACCAGCAGCAGCAGTCAGACATGCAATGCTGAAAATAGAAACAAGGGTTTTAATTTGAGAAAAGTACAAATATTTGAAAATTCAAACCAATAGCAAGAAATATCTTACAAAATTATCTTTACAAAAAGTGTATTCGGCATAAATTGTGTGCGGCTTCCAAATAGTCCCACAAAATTTAAAATGTTAATGACAGTGTTAAAAACCAGGCCCCAAAGTTTATTATTATCATTTGGATGTCCTGTTACTAAATTTCTCTAAACAGCAGACAGCTTAATTTACAAGATACAATTTTCCTTTTGTGTGCATGAGACCTACATCCTTAATGTAGTAAGATTTTGTCTGTCTTCTATGGTTTACCAGTTATGCAAAAGTCATTCAGAATGAAGAGGAGTTCAGAGACTATTCCCAGAAAATTCAGGATAAATATGACATGAAAACATCTTAAAGATATGGTATTTTAATCAAAAGCTTAGAGCCATTTTACAGAAAATCAAAATGTTATAAAAATTTACATTACAGATTGAAATAATTGTTGCCTTATTCAGAATGAAAAATTCAGTTCTATAGCTGCAATTTGAACATGGATCTTCTGGTTTCTGTCCGATTGCTCTAACCTAGTGATGTCAAATGGTACGCTTGAGTGCAAGCACACACTTTGTAGCTTAGCAGGCCCACGCTGCCTATAACAGTAGCACTTCCTTGCTGCTTGGGACAGTGTTAATCCAGGCTGTACAAGATTTTATATGTGTTGTTGATCTCTTATGTTTATCGAAAGTTGGGATTAAATGTGCTAAATTTGTGAAACTCATCAAATTCTAGGGCATTTTCTCAGTTGCAAACAGCAAGCGTTGAGTCAGCCACACATATCATAATCATTTAATTTAAAATATCTTTTGTAAGGATTCTTATTTCTTTTGCTTCTGCTCACACTGCAAGTGCAGAAGAGCTGGAATAGGACTGTTTTACGAGGTGCATCCAGAATGTAAGTCCCGATGACCGATAAAGAGAACAAAAACATCACTAAGTAAGAAATATTTATTGGAATAACTACATAGACTCACTGGCTACTTTTCAACATAGTCACCACAATTGTTGAGGCATTTATCGTAACGGTGCACCATTAACTGTGTGCCCAAGTCATAGGATTCTGCCGCCAATGTCCGCAGCCACGAAGTCACTTCATTCTGCATCCATGTCTATCCCAAAAGACAATGCACACGATTTTTTGACAGAGATTGTCTGCTTGAATTTGGTCTTCACAGGTAAACCACTATGCCGCCAATGCATTGATTGCTGTTTTGTCTATGCTGTGGCATTTGCCACCAATGTTTCATCTCCAGTGACAATATTGCAGAGAAACTGGTTACCTTCCGCTGCGTATCGCTGTAGGAATGTCAATGCTGCGGCCAGACGTTTGGTTTTGTGTGCATCTGTCAGTTCTCTAGGCACTCATCTTGCACACACTTTGTGAAAACCAAGCCACTGGGAGACAATTTCGTGCAAAAGCGAGCGAGACATCTGGGGAAACTGACAGAGTTCTGAAATTGTTGTTGTTAGCTAATGCTGGATTTCTGACAATCAAGTCATTAATCCTCTTGCTCTCCAATATTTTTTTATATTGAAGAGAGCAATAGCAGTAATAGTAACCGCTTTTTAGAGAGCACCATATTTTTATGTTTTGGCGGTCACATTGCTCTCTCACAACCCCCAGAATGTCTGGAGGACCACACCTGTTGGTTTACGGGTCTCACCGACCTGACCGGGAGAGTTATCAAAATAAATTCATCGACCATATCCTCTGATTACCAATCAGAGGACGTATTACATGCCATGACAGGTCAGCATGTTAGGGGTTAAGACTTTATAGGGAAATGAGAGAAATGGAGAGGTTGGAAAAATAAAGACTCCCTAGCCCTCAGGAACCCTAATAGCATCGGGGTCGGAAGAGAACAAGAGATGACCAAGGTAAGGTCAGATAGAAAAGTGAGGAGCAAAACACCAGTAAGTGGAAGTAATGTTCTGCTCAGCTTGTTAATATAAATTAGTTTTTACTTTAAACCCATTACAAAATTCCGAAATATAACGAACTAGTTGACTTAATAGAACAAATTCTTCGAAGTTAAAAATTATTTTCCACCTTTCAGTTCGGTTTGTTACAAAAGCATGCCCTTGTTAGCTCTTTAAAACTATACTTTATTGGGGAGTTGTTTTTAATGTCTTTCATGATAGACCATGCTGTTTTACATCTATTTTTACTTTCGCTTCTGGTAAGTAGGGGAAGTATTGCATTCCACCCAAAAACTTGATGTCAAGATTTCACCGGAAATACACGTCTTGAGGCCCCCTGAATAAAAAAAAAGCATTTTTAGAAAAAGGTCTGTGTGTGTGTGTCTGTGTGTCGGTCTGTCAGTCTGTGGACAGCATAACTCAAAAACAAAATGTGGGTCAAAAACCAAACCTGGTATTTAAGTTTATTGTCATTCAAGGATGCAACACGAAGATTTTGAAGAAAATAGCTCTACCCTAAAGTACGCTTTACATGGAAAATCTTTCGAAAATTTCTATCTTCTTGAAAATGGCTAACGATTTTGATCAAAATGTCATGTGTGAGATATCTTTATGATAAATGAAATGTATATCTTGAATTTTCTGGCTATAGCTCATGTAGTCGTATTTACTCTGGACGAATCCTGCACAACCGGTAAACCGCCAGAGATAGACAAAATCTTGCTGCACAAAAAATGTAGATCCTGCTAAGCTACACAATTTATGTCTCAATAAAATTTCTTGTAGGGTGAACCATTTCGGAGATATTCCTTGTTATGTGTGTGAGTTTCAGAAAACTTAGAACTTTAGCGAAATACGTTGTTCATTTTTTTTATATGTTAATCATGCAAAGAGAACGGAATCTCAAAGGTCAAAAACATTTGACTATCGCTCAAAGCCTGCTGTATTGTAATATCTCCCTTGCACCTACAAGGAAATAAGCAATAAGATAATTAATGCAATAAGTGAGGAAGTGGATGATATGAAATGGTGCTGAAAGAAATCAGGAAAGGTGATGATGGTGGAATAATGGCAGGGGAAACCTGATAACCCGCCCTTGCCCCAGTTTGTCCACCACACATCCCACATACGGACGTCTGGCATCGAACCCGGGTCGCTTTGTTTAGAGTCAGGCGGTCTAACCTCTCGGCCACAAACTAAAACAATGTTTAAGTTACTTACTTCTGAAATTGTGAAGCGCTGGTTCTGCACAATTGCTTGCCGCACACTTTCCAACACTTCTGGCATCACCAGGGACGGTCGGCCATTACGGTCTTCGTCGTGAATATTGGTTCTTCCTTCCGTGAATTACCTGCACTATCATCTTACCCTACTGTCACCGATGTCTTGTCCATACACGTGACACAATTGGCGATGGTTATCTGCTAGAGATTGCTTTTGAGCATGCAAAAATCGGATGACTGTACGAACCTCGCATTTGGCGGGAGACAATATTGGAGCAGCCATTTTCTCCTAGCACAGAGCAGTAACTACTGCCGTCACAAAACTGAAACTTTACTGCAATGTTACCATATACTTCCTCTCTTCTCCTGTGCACGCGCATTCCTATCCGATCGGTGGTGGCATCTCTGGAAGCGATCGGGACTTGCTTTCTGGATGCACCTCGTGCTATCAGTACTATCACTCGTATTTCAACTGTGAATATGGTCATTTCACTAATTATTTTATTACACATTATTCATCCCTTTCAAAGCATTAACACTAGCAACAGTCTTGGTACACTATACTATGAAATAAATAATACTAATACAGCTGTTACTTAGATGTTCTATGACAGCTGTTGAGGACTATAACAATCGCACAATTAAAAACACATTCTCTCTTGCTTTTAATTCCATGTGCTATTGCAATGCAGCCAGTTATGTTCATATGGCACATTTCAGAGACTCTTGTGTGAGTATAGCGACATGTGATTCCGAAGCCATGGCATGCTTATTTCTGCATTCTGCCACCTCACCTCTCTCTTCCCCGCATCATAGTGAAGGCTGCAGGAGCAAGCATCCATAGCCCTACTCTCCCCTCTGTTCAATGGTGAAGAACAAGGCATATTCCATACTACACGCTAATTCTTCATGATGGAAACTGGCTAGTATTGCAATTGTTATTAATATTACTTAGTAATTTCTAGTTTACTTTATGTATGGGCTTCGGTGATAACTTTGATAGCTCACAATATAGGCCGCTGGTAATTAGGTTCAAGCTGTGACCACGAGTAGAGTTTTAATGTGGAGCTATTTTTATTTTATACAACAGGAGCAGTTTGTTTCCTTTTGAATTGTAAAGTTAAAATTTATATAAATATTCTTAACTTTTGTGGTTTTAATGTTTTGTTTTGGGAATATTAATTTCTTTTTGAAAAATGACATTATTATTGTAATTCATATTGAAACCTTATAATCAAAAAATCTGTGTAAATAAATACTTTTAAACCAAACAAGAAGAAACACAATAATAAAAAGAGTGAACTTCATTTTTCCTTTGAAATTTGTACACTCATGTTTTGCTTAATGCTGCTGCTACCTGTATGTGTACCAGTCTTTCTTGGAGCACCTCATGCCCACAAGTGCTGTCAAGGTCACAAAATTGTACTTGTGTTGAAATTGCTGCTCTAACAGCTGAGCTACCATAGCAACATGCTGGCATGGCATTACATTTTTCAACTGACTCCCATTTTTCCTGGCTTTGTATTTTTCAGTCTGATTCTACCCTTTCCAAGCTAGTCATACACTGGCTGATATGAAGGATTAATTTTCAATTGAATTTTGGCATTTATAGAAAAGGAACTCCCTCTGAAAATTGCATAAAAAGTAATACAGATTTTATACAGGGTGTGGCAGGAACAATAACCCATTTTAAACGTTTTATTTAAGCATGAAAGAATACAACTACATTCATTAATGTGCACTGTTGGAAAGAATACTTCATACAATTGATGCAATCTTGATCACTTTTTACAAATAATGTCTTTCAAGTGTCTATTGTTCACAATGCAATCTTCTGCATGAGCATGCAATTCCTCATAACTTTGTGAAGAGTGTCGTCTGTAATGGACTCAATTTCAGAGTGAATATTGTTTTTCAAATGGATAGTTGTTGGCTTGTTGGCATACACCTTGGACTTGAGAAATTGCCACAAAAAGTAATCGCAAGCCCATAAACCGGGCAATTGGGCTGGCCAGTTGACATCACCAAAGCGGAAACCAGTTGCTCTGTAAACATTCTGCGCAACACCATCATGGACGCCCTAGCAGTGTGGACAGCTGCATCGTCCTTTTGAAACCACGACTGCATATGGATATCTTTATGGCACATTTCCTCCTTTAAGAACTGTTGCAACATAACAACATATCATCCTGATGTAACAGTGACACTGTCACCTGCGCCATTCTCAAAAAATATGGACCAAGAATACCCCGTACAGAAATGCCACACCACACAGTCACTTTTGCACTTTGAAGTGGTCTTTCATGAATTAGCTTAGGATTGTTAGGTGCCTAGTACCTGAAGTTTTGCTTATTCACATAGCCCAAATGGGCTTCATCAGACTTCTAGAGGTTGTTGATGAAATCGGGTTGTGTGTTCATCATCTCTGGAAGCTCTGTAGAAAATGTCTGACGTGCCTGCAGATCTTTTTACAATAACTGTTGCACCACTTGGAGCTTGTAGGTATGGAACTTCATATCCAGATGCAGCATCCGTCGTACACTTCTGTCTGAGATGTTTAGGACTTGTGAAAGCCAATGAACAGATCGCGCTGGACTTTGCTGTAAAGCAGTTGTTACTCTTGCAATGTTGTCCGGGGTGCAAACGGTATGTTGTCTACCAGGGCGCTTCTTGTTGGTTACATTTGTTGTTGCTCTAAGCAGGTGAACCCCTCTCATAATTGTCTTCTGGGATGGAACTTCATCATTTCAACCAAAGTCAAAATGTTGTCGAAACGAATGCTGCGTTCGTGTGACACCATCACCACTTTTGAAAAACGTTTTAATCACAAATGCACAATCTCTTTTGACCAACGCTCCATACTTACTGAAAAGGCTGTTACCAACATCAACATTGTAGGAAGCCAGTTCCAACAAAGGTGCACTATTTAAAATGGATCATTGTTTCTGCCGCACTCTGTACATAAAGACATAGAAAAAATGAAATATCAAAATACTGTAAATAAGTTTATAATCTCAAGATAATGAAAGATGATTGTAATTTTAACAAATTTGCTGATCGTCCTTGGACTAATAAAACATTTATGAAAATTTTTAAAGAGCATGGAATAAATTAAGTTCCTTGAAATAAATATATACAAATTTGGTAAGGCTTTCTAAAAAGGATGAGATTTGAAATATTAAAAAAAATATGGTATTTATCAATTGAGATTGTTACAGAGTTTACATAGGTAGGAGTAAATATCATTTGGAAACCAGAATGAAATAACATTTTAGAAACTTTAAATATAAACAGATAAATCAGCTGTGGCAGATCATTTTTGATCATTTAATCACAAAATAAATCAAGAGGTTAAATTATTAAAACAGTCAAATGGAGCCATAGAGTTGTTAGTTTGGGAAAAAAGATTTGTTTTGAAAAATAGGGATCGCATAATGCATTTTGAAATATCGCCAATTAATTTTGTCAATAGATTTGTTTTACTTCCAGTAATTGGCAGTACAAAAAGAAGGAATCTGTGTCCTAGTGCAGTAACATTAACAACAAAATACGCTCGAAGAACCATGTTGCAAATGATTGACTTGCGATTCTAGTCCTGTTGAAAAATACATCATTATAAAGTAATAAATAAAGCCACAATTCTTAGTCACCTTACCGTGTGCATGAGGCTGTTTCATTCAGTGCTGATGGCGTGCCTCTCGGTCTGGGCAAACACACTCACTGCATAACTAACACTCCTAAACATTAAACAGTACTAATGGCTTTAGTTATAAATGAAGTATCATTCACTGATATATATATATATATATATATATATATATATATATATATATATATATATATTTTCTTACTTCTGTTATCCCCCAAATTTCTATTGCATTTGCTATCCTTGCTTTAATTGGTGCTTCATAAATACCCTCTAGCTAATTGTCATTTCCAGTGGTTTGTACTTACATATTCTTAAGCACCTCATTGCTGCCTTCCCTTTCACTAGTACTTTTTATCTTTTGTACCACACAACACATATAGTAAGTAGAGAAGATATTGCATTCCACCTCAAAATTTAATATTATGACACTGGCTGAGGGCAGTGGCAACAGCAAAGGCTTGGGGCTGGCTGCCTCATAGCACTGGCAGCACATGTAATTATTTGAGAAGTGTCCGGCTGCCGGTGTATTTGTAAAAGTTTGAGAAAGGTCCATGTTACATCATCCTTGCTATATAAGTAGGCAAGGTGATGAGAGGAGTTGGTCAATTCTGTTTTTGAGTATGTATCAACTGCGTGTGTCGTCGCATTGTGAAGGAAGATAGCAAAGCAGTTATGAGTGTTGAGTGATTGTATCATCAGAGTTAGTGTTTGAGAGACAGAGAAAGTGAAGAAAGTCAGTGAAAGGAGTGAGTCAGGGTTATGAGAAGAAAACAGTTGTGAGTTATAATATCACGAAAAACTAGAGACTGTGTTAACTTCAGTAAAAGAGAATTGTCATTTGTGCATTCAGTTAGAGAAAAATAAAGTGAGAAAAGAAATGCTGGACTGGACTTTTGTAATTATATCGAGATTTTACTAGAAGTACATGTTTTGAGGTATCTTGAATCCAAAAGGACCATTTTTAGAAAAAGCTCTGTGTGTGCGTGCGTGTGAGAAACAACAGCATAATTCAAAAACTGATAAGTTAGTGAAGTACCAAATCTGATATTTAAGTTCAGCATCTTATAAGGATGTGATATGAAGATTTTCAAGAAAATCCTCCCACCTCAAGCTACCCTTTAGATGTAATATTTTTACAAAAATGTTATTTTCATAAAACGGCTCTTAAGTTTCTGATTCAAATGCCATATCTTTAAGATATTTTCATGTCAAACGAAATGTCTATCTGAATTTTCTGGGAATAGTCTCTGAAGTCTTCTTCATTCTGAATGACTTTTGCATAACTGGTAAACCATAGAAGACAGACAAAATCTTACTGCACAAAACATGTAGGTCTCATTAAAGCACACAATTTATGTCAAATACACCTTTTGGTGGACGTAACCAATTTTAGGATACTCCTTGCTATTGGTTTGAATTCTCCTCGTACTTGTACTTTTCTCAAATAAAAAGTTGTTACTCATTTTTTAGGTCCTTGGCAAGCACAGAGAAAGATCATTGTATAGTGACCAGTTCTTAAAGAACTTGACTTGTTTAAGCCTACCGTATTCGCCTATTCCCATTGTACCTACAAGAAAATATGTAATAAAACCATCCCTACAAATATTTATTTTGATTAATAATAGTAGATAGAAGAATAAGCATTTTTAGGAATAGTCAGTACAACAGTGATTGGAGAAAGTCGTTTCATTGCACACATCAGAGCTTTTACCATGTGCTTCCCATCCTCCATTGCTATCCAGGCATACACGTAAGTAATCACTCACTCACTAACTCTAATTCTTATCATTTGAATACCATTGTTCATCTTTGCTCAATTTGTTTCCTTTTTTTTTTTTTTGAATACTGCTATTTTTTTATTTCTTTATGTCCCTCATTTGCAAAATTTATCTATACCATTGATGCCTTTTTATAGATCTATTATCTACTTTTATTGCTCCTGCCACTAGATCACCTGCATATAGTAAACCAGGTATTTCTTTAGATGTTGTTGTTGTTTTCTAGTGCCTTGCATCTGGCAATGAAGCCATTAGCATTCGTGCTTTCCAATACTTTTGAACATTTCTTTAGATGTTAAAGTGGGACAATATGTATAATTCAATAGATAGTAGTTTCCGGGCTTGTAGGCTGTGGTTCAGTTGATGAATTATCTGATGTTTTGCCCAAGACTGCATTGGGCATCTTCAGAGAGTGACTGGTTAACAAATGGAGGGCAATTGATGGAGTGTCCGGCTTATGAGCGGCCATGAAAGCCTAAGCATGCATAATATGTGAAATTTTCTTTAACTTTTTATAAAATGTCATCCATAAATATGTTATAGGCCCTTGCTATATTTTTGTGCTTGTATACTTGCATTTATTTTTTTTAAGTGTATTTTTCCTTCATTCCCATGTTTAGCTTCTTTTACTTTAAATATACATGGATTTTAGTAGTATTATCTTACTAGATTGATCAAAGATAAATAAAACACAGTATGAGAACACTATACATTAAAAGATAATAAATTGCAATGTTCAGGTGTACAACTTGTAATGTTGAAATGTACCTGCTGTCATTAATAATGATGATGATGATGATGATGATGATGATGATGATTATGATGATGATGATAATGGTGGTGGTGGTGGCAGTGGCGGTGGCAGTGGTGGTGGTGGTGGTCATCGTGGCAATGGCATTGACGATGATCAATAATGATGATGATGATGATGATGGTGGTGGTGGTGATGATGATGATAGTAATAATAGTAATAGTAATAATAATAATAATAATAATAATAGTAATAGTAATAATAATAATAATAATGATAATAATCATCATCATCATAGTAATAATAGTAATAGTAGTAGTAATAGTAATAATGAATAATGATGATGATGATGATGATAAATAATAGTAATGGATGCAAGGGATAAGCAAAGACAAATGAAATGGAATTAATAGAAGAAATAATACAGGATAGAGCAAAGTTAAGAAAGTTAATGCAAAATTTTGAAGGTTTTCAGTTGAAAAAAAAAGAAAACAACTACAATGTGAATGAATGAAGAAAAAACTCACAGTGGCATAATGAAGAAATATTGGAAAGATAGAAAGGAAGAGGAAAAGAAGAAGTGAATGTAAATGCAGTGGGTTGCTTAACATGGTCTGTAGATGGCCTGTAACAACGGAAAAAATTAAAGAAAAAATATATATTTGACAAGCATATGATGTTACCTATAAAATGCATATTATTATGATATAAGTTGCTTTCATCTTCCTCTTTATCATCAGTTTCTGAATCTAAAGATCTCATTTTCAGTTTATCTTCAGAACTGGAACCATATTGTCATATGCGTGGAGGGCATCATCCTCACAAGGTTCTTCCAAATCCTTGGAATTTTGTAGGTCATACTCCTGTTTGTGAGAGGTAGTAACATGCTACTTTTTTTTGTAGTGTTTAACACCTGCTTTTACTACATACGGCACCACAGGCGGTGACTGATGGAGCACCGGTGGAATGAGATGGCAGGGGAAACCAGAGAACCCGGAGGAAACCTGCCCCAGCACCGCTTTGACCACCACAAATCTCACATGTAGTTACCCGGGATTCAACCTGTGCCACTTTGGTGAGAAGCGAATGGTCTAACCACTCGCTATGGTGCGGCCATAACATGCTACTTGCAATAGCAAACCAACATTGCACAAGTAATGAAAAATATATGCCAGTAATATGTAATGAGAGTAGGTGCACAGTGTTTTGTTGGCCTCTGCAACACATAACTACTGATTACTCATTCTTGGAGCTAAAGAAATAAACAGATAAGGTTGTCACTCTACCAAACAGTCTAGTAAGGTGTAACATTAGATGTGCTAGTTCATCAGTTGAATAGGTACATTTGTTTGAAAACTAGAATATTTAAATAAGCATAGGGGTCTCCCAGGTCTTTAGTGACCAACTATGTTAACTACACTGTAATGCCCAACTTGGAAGAGGGTGAGGAGATTACTCTGGGAGTGTACTTTGATCAAAAGGCAACTTATAATAACAAGTCATAAGGTATAACAAAAAGGTTTAATGTAATTAGAACAGATTAGAAGTCATCCTAGAGTGCAAGTGAGCCATTGTACTGGGAGTATAGATGCTTAATAAAGAGCTACCTTGAACAGATGTGAAGTTGTGTACCGCTGTTGGGTTTTATGGCATGTCCTGGTGAGTCCATTCTACAGCAGCTCTGGCATAGCCTCAACCCAACTGTCCATCTCACTGATTTATAGAAGATTTTTTACGTTATAAATGCTCATGCCCAAACATAGGCAAAAGAAATGACTGGTGCTGAGTGACACAGTTCTATACATTCCGTATGGCACCATATCAACTAATGAATTTCGAAAATTCTAGAACTTAATCTGGCTCATATGTTATACCTATGTAGTTTACACATTAATGTTTCTAATTAATGTTTATACTACCAAAGGCTTTCTCAGAATCTGCCAAAAACATATACTGTACACCTTCCCCTTTATTTCCATAAATATTTATCCACTATTGTCCATATCAAGAGCATATTGTCAGTTGTTCTTTCCCTCTTTCTGAAACCTTCCTAAAATTCTGATATTCTTCCTTATGTGTCTGCCCATTTTTATAAACTGTCCACCATTATTCCTATGTATATGTAACTTCCTTTGCTTTCTTTCTTCACTCACTCACTCACTCACTCACTCACTCACTCACTCACTCACTCACTCACTCACTCACTCACTCACTCACTCACTCACTCACTCACTCACTCACTCACTCACTCACTCACTCACTCACTCACTCACTCACTCACTCACTCACTCACTCACTCACTCACTCACTCACTCACTCACTCACTCACTCACTCACTCACTCACTCACTCACTCACTCACTCACTCACTCACTCACTCACTCACTCACTCACTCACTCACTCACTCACTCACTCACTCACTCACTCACTCACTCACTCACTCACTCACTCACTCACTCACTCACTCACTCACTCACTCACTCACTCACTCACTCACTCACTCACTCACTCACTCACTCACTCACTCACTCACTCACTCACTCACTCACTCACTCACTCACTCACTCACTCACTCACTCACTCACTCACTCACTCACTCACTCACTCACTCACTCACTCACTCACTCATTCCAGGATACACAGGAAGCAAGAAAGAATACAACAATAAATAAGGAAATAATGAAGCTATTAACAGTGAAGCAACAAGTACTTAAAGTAAGAACAAATTAGAAACTAAAATCTTCACTTATCTTAGTAATATTGCAAGTTCTTTGGTGCAATATTACTAGGATAAATGAAGCTTTTAGTTTTTAATTTGTTCTTACTTTAGACAAAAATAAGTTCATCAGCAAGCAAGATACTGAGTGTGAGGTATTTATTCCAGGGTTACTTCATGTATATGGGTTAAGTAGTAAAAGACTGTTGGGTGAAAATAATTCAATCTAAATAATGGAAGTTCAGGAAGAAGAAAATAGTAGCAGCCAAGAAATTGTAGAGAATAGAGTAGCAGAAATAAGAGAAAATAGTCAACATTCGCAGATTAGCTTAAAAATGAACAGGTAACAATAGGAGCCAGGGAAGAAAAAAGTAAACCAGCAGGAATGGGGAGAAATAATTTAACAGCAGTAATGGAGATGTTAAAAAATCTGAAGTAAAAAAAACTAGGAGAGAAATTAGAAAATAGTCAACAAGAACTAGGAAAGAAAAACTATAAAATAGTCAAAAGAGGTTAAAGGAAAAGATGGAGAGCAATAACTAAAAATTAGAACATACTCAACAGGAGCTAGAAAAGAAGCTAAAAATTCAACAGCAAGTATTAGAAACATTTAAGGAGGAAATTGAGGGGAAATAATGTTAGGAGTGAAATTAAAGAAAACATGCAACTAGTATAACAGGTTAGGAAAGAAATTAGGAAGAAATAGAAAAGTCTGAAAAGAAAATAGAAAACTGCAGGAGGAAGCAGCAAAGAACTTAGAAACAGAAAGGGAAATAATAAAAAATAAATAGAACAGGCTAGAGAAGTAACTAGAAAAGAATTAGTAGCAAGTGTGATACCGAAATTTAGATTTCCGATCGAATGGGCTTTTGAAAAAGACACGTTTTAATTTAATTGCCGGATATGAGATTTGCGATAAATATTGAGTAATAACATAAATAGATAATAGAGCAGGAAGTGTTGTAAGGTGAGCAAGATATGAGTAAATAATAGTCGTTAAATTTGTAGGATAAACACATTATTGGTTTGAAATTAACGAGTCATGACGTCATACTACATAGTTTAAATACACGTTCGAAAGTCAAGTCTATTAACCTTAAAAGTCGCGCGATATATTTAATAAAATATAAAGTAAACATCGTTTAATCCTAAAAAGGTAATTATATATTCGAAATTCATAAAAGAACATGTTATAATAGAAAGGGACATTTCTAAATTGCGGGAAAAGGAAATAGCATTTTGGATACGAGGCTTTCTTGGATGACGTCATGACATTCAAATTGGAAGAGAACGGTCTTCTTAGCGTGGGTAAGAGAAAAAGCGTCTGGTCACTACTCAACCAGAGACCAGTACGGGAGGTCGTGCTGCGCGGATGTGAGTGCGATTCCTCTACAGATACAAATATTTTCGGCATAGCTCCTGAAAATATTTAAAAGGAAATAAAGGATATGCAAAGTTGTTCTTGGGTTGTCCATTACACTTACGCAAACCCGAGATAAAGAGATCTCTTGCAGAACTAGCCGGAGCGAAACACATCAAAGGGCAACGTCACGTCACCAACGACTTCAGCTTCAAATGGCGATCCAATAACTAGGACACAACGTTAATTCAGCTTCAAATTGGCATCCCAACGTGTGGCGTCGAAAGAATGGACCAACCCCCCAAGACGACCAGATCAGCATCGAGCCAGCAGACAAGAAGGTGCCCAGCGTGTCAACATCTGTGAAACGTGTAGTGAACAAGTTTAAGTGCAGTTAAAGTGAAATAGTGAAAATATTGAAAATTTTGGTGAGTAGAAAAACACATGTAAATAGCTTAGAAATGGAAGACAGTGATAGCGATTTTATAGGTTTTGACAGTCCGGAAATTGAGAAAAGTGTAAGTAGGATGGAAGAATTTAATCAGAATGTAATTGGTAGCAGAATATGCCAAGAATTAGAAGATCAGAACGTTAGAGAAACACCTAGAGGTAGTTCAGAAATGTTTAGTAGTAATTCAGAAAGGCCAGCATTTATGTCAGAAATAGAGAATATGTTTCAAACGATAATGAAAAAGATGAGTACAGAGTTAAGTCGAAAGATAGATGAAAATAGTAAAGAATTAAGAACAGTGGAAAAGATGAATACAGAGTTAAGTAAAAAGATAGATGAAAATAGTAAAGAATTAAGAACAGAGTTAAGCCAAAAGATGAGTAAGATAGACGAAACTAGTATAGAGTTAGGACAGAAATTAGAAAAGGGACAACAGGAATTGGGAATGCAATTGGAGAATCAGAGGAGAGTTTTCGAAACCTTTAAGGAAGAAGTTAGGGAGGAAATTAATAAAGTCAGTAGTGAAGTAAAAGAAAATAGAGAACAGGTTAAGGGAGAATTAGAGACAATAAGGCAAGAAGTAAAGAATTCTGAAAAGAAATTAGGTCAACAAGTGAGTGAAAAATTAGATAAAGAAAGGGAAAAAGTAACATATAGATTAGACAAACAAAGGGAAGAAATTAGAGAAGAGTTACAGGGGTGTAAAGTTAGAATAGAAAGATCTGATGTAGAAAGTGAAAGGCAGGCTAGAAATTTGGAGGATGTTACAGACAAAATAAAAGGAGTAGTAACAGAAATTACTCAGGTAAAAGAGGCCTTAGAAAATTTGAAATTAAATGAAAATGCATGTAATCACAACAATCTTAGTAATGAAGTTGCAAGAAACGAGGCAATACCAGGTGTATCAGCTGACATTTCGATGCAAAATAGGGGTAACAGTAATTCCCATTCTGATCTCGGAAATAGCTCAGGGATAGGTGACAATTCAAATTTACATTGGCCTAACCATGTCTTAAATGAAATGACACCTCCAGTTTTTGAAAATGAAGATTCAGATGATCCTAAAGCCTTTTTAGAAGGGTTACAAGAGTACTTCACGGTGAAACGTATACCAGAGGAGTACAAGATGGTGATAGTAAGAAAATGCCTAAAGGGTAATGCTGCTAATTGGCTAGGCCTTTCTATGGGTAACAATAATGATTACAGGACCTTTAGGAACATCTTTTTAACCAGATATTGGGGAGCTAGTAGGCAGGCTAATATTAGAGTTGAATTAAGCAATGGAAAATTTAATCCTAGATCGGAGGAATCGATGGTAAACTATTTTATGAGAATAGCGAGAAAATCGAAGATGTTGGATCCTCCCTTAGCTGAAAAAGATCTAATAAATATAGTTACTCCACATTTTCCGGAAACGCTTCAACACTACCTAATCATAGCCCGACCCGATAGCATTGCAGCTATGATCGAATTATTATCAGCCTTAGAAGTCAATAAGCCAAAACACGCATTTGGAAATAAATATGAAGAAAAAGAAACTGTAAATTCTTTCGGGCAAGGGGCACAGTATTATCAGAATAGAAGTGAGATTAGGGAAAGATATAAAGGACCAGTACCAAGGATGGAATCATTCCGGTGGGAAAATCAAGGTAGATATAACCAGGAAGGGCGTCACCAAAATAGAAATGGTAATCAAAGGGGAAGAAATATAAGGGTGAATTATATGAATACAAATAGATTTGATCGAGGTAGACGGGGACGTTATTTTGGACATAGTAGAAATTCAAATGATGGGTATTGGACAAACGGAGATAATGAGTTTAGACCGAGGTCACCAAGACAGGAAGAAAGGTATTCTAATGGACGAAATTCCCCCGAAAATGCAGAAATGGTTGAGGCCATTAACACGGTCAAAAACATGGTAGGAAGTAACCCCGATTTAATGCAGGAAAACAGAAGTAACAATTCGGGAAATAGTACAGGAGCAATACATAAAAATCAGGGAAACGCCAGACCCGGTCAAACGCGCCTTCAGTGAGAACTGGGTATCCTAGTAATGATTGTGATAAGTACTCGGAAATAAATAGTCCTGGAAGGCAAATGATGATACAAAAGAAAAGAGAATGGAAAAATAGAAACGACGAAAACGAAAAAGTAGGAGATCCACCTAAAATCAAAATTGGAGTAAATGGAAAACAATACAATGCAATTATAGATACGGGATCAAATAGCACAGTATGCTCACAAAATTTTTATGATAATTTACAAAGTAGTGGCTTTAAAGTAATGTCTTTACCAGTTAATGGGATATATTGCTCGCTAGCTGTGGGAAAACGAAAAGAGAGAGTAAAATTTCAAGCAATGATAAATATTGAAATAAATGGGAGAATACTTGGAATTTTATTTCTGATTGTAGGAAGACTTGTGACAGATATTATAATAGGTTGTGATTGTCTTTATGCCTGGGAAGCTGTGGTGAATTTTAAAAACATGATTCTAGAAATGAAAGTTGAAGATGAGATCATTATAGTGCCTTTTGTGGAAGATAGTAGTTCAGAAACTATTGTACGAGAAAAAGAGGAAGAAGAAATCCAAGGGGATACATTCTTTGTAGAATATGTTAAAGTAGGAGCTATGGAATTAACTGAAGTAAATGTCAAAGAGTACAGTGTCGATAATAAAGAAAATGTAGAATGGGATAAAAATGATTTCATAGACAATTTGAGGGTTTCTGATGCAACTAGGTACTATGATAGGGAGAGTAGTGAAGACTTAGAAGAATTGTTGAGGGAAAAGGTAACTCAGGCTGATCAACTAAATGAACAACAGAGGGATAAACTGTTTGAAATATTAATCCGAAATAAAGAAGTATTCTCTGAGAAACCTGGTAAATGTAATATTTATACTCATTCGTTTGAGATGATACCCATCAAACCTTTTACACATAAAGCGAGAGCTATCCCTAGTACAATAAGAGAAGAGGTAGATGCAGTTATAAAGTCAATGTTGGAAGATGAGGTTATTGAGATTTCGAATTCAGAGTTTGTGAATCCCCTATGTATTGTAAATAAGGCCAATGGAAAGATTAGGGTGACATTAGACGCGAGAAAACTAAATCAACATTGTAAACCTGATAGATTTAGACCAGAAAGTGTAGAGGTAATATTGAACAAATTGCAGAAGGGCAAAATTTTTTCTACTCTAGATCTTACAGCATCTTTTTGGCAGATCCCACTTAGAGAAGATTTAAGAAAATATACAGCGTTTTTACATTCAGGAATATTATATCAGTTTCGAGTTTGCGCCTTTGGTATGAATACCAGTGGTAGTGCACTATTAAGAGCTTTGTATGAAATTTTTGGAGAAACCATAAAGAAATTTGTAGCTCAGTATGTGGATGATTTTGTAATTTTTTCAGAAAATATAGAGGATCATTTAAATCATATCAATTATGTGCTTAGTCAGTTAAAGAAAGCAAACATGACAATAAAGCCAAGTAAAACTGCATTCTTTGTGAAACAGACAGAATTTTTAGGTTATGTTATTTCAAATGAGGGAATCAGGCCTAATCCCGACAGAATTGAAAGCATAAATAAAATACCAGCTCCTAAAAATATAAAACAATTGAGAAGATTTCTTGGTATTCTAAATTATCAGTCAAGATTTATCCTGGAATATGCAACCGTAGTAGCCCCATTAAGACAACTTTTGAGAAAAGATGTAAAATGGCAATGGTCATCAGTAGAACAAGAATCTTTCGAAAAGGTAAAAACGTTGTTTGCAGCGTCAATTTTATTGGAAAAACCTAGGGAAGATCTCCCCTACATAATTTGTACAGATGCTTCAGGACTTGGTTATGGTAGTGTCATATTACAAAAAGATGAGGAAGGAAAAGATCACCTCATTGCTGTAGCTTCAAGGGGGCTTTCAAGGACTGAATCACAGGCTTGCACTACAGAAAAAGAGATAGCAGCTATTTACTTTGCACTTGTAAAATTTAAGCAATATGTATATAACAACCCAGTAATAGTTTACACAGATCATGTTAGTTTGGCATTTATGAACTCTTGCAAACTCACAAGCACACGTATTTCTAGATATATACATGAGATCACATCCCATAACATAGAAATCAAACACATAGCAGGAAGTCAAAATATTTTTAGTGATTTGTTATCAAGGATGAAAACCAATTATACAATACCAGATACAATTAGTGACAACAAACATGATGTAACCATACTATATTTGAAAACCCTAGAAGGGACTCAATTAGCTAAAGAATTTCGAAATTTGGAACAATTACAGACAGAGGACGATGAACTTAGGAAATTGAAAGAAAAGGCACAACCAATCACAGAAAATCTAAAAGATAATATAGGTATTTATGAGGGAAAAATCTATAAATTTCATGGAAGAATTGAACCTAAATGGAAAGTAATGGTACCAAAAGCTTTACAAGAAAAACTTATACTTGCTTATCACAAAACACTAGCTCATACAGGTAGTGAAAAGCTAATCATGGTAATTAGTGACCATTTTTATATAAAACATTTGGCAAAGAAAGTGAGAAAAATATGTTCAAGCTGTGATTTATGTCAAAGGGCCAAACCATTTAATATCAAATTTGATATAGAACCTCAGACAATTATAAGGGAAGGGAAAAATGTACTAGTTACTGCTGATGCACATGGGGAGCTACCAGTAGGACAATTTGGATGTAGATATATGTTTGTTCTTCATGATGTTTTTAGTAAATTTATTAAAATTTATCCTGTTAGGAATATCAGCAGCAAAACATGTGTAGGAAAGATAATAAAAGATTATGTGCCTAAATATGGCAAGATTCAGGCAATCTTAACAGATAATGCTACAGTTCATCGGAGCAAAATCTTTAAAGAAACCCTAGAAAATCATGAGATAAAGTTATATCATTGTTCCTCATACTTTCCATCAGGGAATCCAACAGAACGTGTCCTCCGAGATATAGGAATTTATTTACGTGTACTTACACATCATAATCACAAGGATTGGGTGAAATATTGTCCATTGATAGAAAAGATTATCAATCACACCATTAATGTAACTACTGGGTTTGCACCAATAAAATTAATGTTAGGAATTGAACCAGAACCAATATTGATCGGGGTACCAAAAACACTGAAAATTAATGACATTCAGTTAAGTGAGGAAGAAAGAGCGAAAATTGCTTTTGAACGAATCAAGAAAAAGGCAGAGAAGCGAAAATTAAAGAAAAAGAGTAGAAAACATGAATGGGAACCTAAGATAGGCGATTGGGTACTAGTTAAAGACCATAAGTTATCAAGTGCATTGCGAGGTAGGAACAAAAGGATGGAATTGTTATATAAAGGTCCTGCAGAAATTATATCAAAATTTGGTTATCATACCTATGAATTAAAAGATGTTAAAAATGAAAAATGTCTGGGAAGATGGCATAAACAACTCCTTCGACCATACAAGAAACCGTGTGGTGCCTTGGAACCTTGATTTAATGTAAAAGAAAAATTGGAAGTGTCATTTGTCTATTGGCGCCCAATCAGCTTTGAGATAAAATGTAAATGTTAGCTTACTTGAAAATCATATATTGGTCAGGTACTTACATATTCATGAAAAATGCAGAATGTGAATTGCTATCTACTACCAAGAGCTTAAAAATATATTGTATAGAGCTCACAATAACAGCTTCAGAAAGATTGTTAAAATGTTCATCTCCGCATAGAGAGAAAACAGAATATTTACTTTGTAAACATTTGTTAAAATATTTAGATATATAGATAGTTATCACAGCAAGACAAAGAAAGAACTTGTCTGAAGAGTGTAATGGATTTATATAAATATATGTACCTTTTAGTGCTTAAAGGATATAGTACAGATATGTGTTACAATAACAAAAGTAAAAAAAAATCACAGTGCAAGTGATAGTGAGAGCGAAGTGAGCAAACATGAACTGAAAGAAGGAAGTATAAAGAAAGACTCTTGAAATTTAACCTTTATATAAAAGCTTCACAGAAGAAACCATAACATATTGTAATTAGTATTTAAGGATTAATGTTTAGTCAAGTGTACAATTGTTTGTCATGTTAAAAAGATTAATGAGAAAATGTGTTAATAACCAATTTCAAAAAAGAAAAACAAAAAAAAAAAACAGTGTAATTGAAAATTGTATATAATGGGAGTGTTGCCGATTATTCAAAATACAGGAGTAATTTTTAATTTTTCTTTCGGGCAAGACATTTACATTATTTTATTATGAAATAATAAAATAATATAAATGGGGGCATTTGATACCGAAATTTAGATTTCCGATCGAATGGGCTTTTGAAAAAGACACGTTTTAATTTAATTGCCGGATATGAGATTTGCGATAAATATTGAGTAATAACATAAATAGATAATAGAGCAGGAAGTGTTGTAAGGTGAGCAAGATATGAGTAAATAATAGTCGTTAAATTTGTAGGATAAACACATTATTGGTTTGAAATTAACGAGTCATGACGTCATACTACATAGTTTAAATACACGTTCGAAAGTCAAGTCTATTAACCTTAAAAGTCGCGCGATATATTTAATAAAATATAAAGTAAACATCGTTTAATCCTAAAAAGGTAATTATATATTCGAAATTCATAAAAGAACATGTTATAATAGAAAGGGACATTTCTAAATTGCGGGAAAAGGAAATAGCATTTTGGATACGAGGCTTTCTTGGATGACGTCATGACATTCAAATTGGAAGAGAACGGTCTTCTTAGCGTGGGTAAGAGAAAAAGCGTCTGGTCACTACTCAACCAGAGACCAGTACGGGAGGTCGTGCTGCGCGGATGTGAGTGCGATTCCTCTACAGATACAAATATTTTCGGCATAGCTCCTGAAAATATTTAAAAGGAAATAAAGGATATGCAAAGTTGTTCTTGGGTTGTCCATTACACTTACGCAAACCCGAGATAAAGAGATCTCTTGCAGAACTAGCCGGAGCGAAACACATCAAAGGGCAACGTCACGTCACCAACGACTTCAGCTTCAAATGGCGATCCAATAACTAGGACACAACGTTAATTCAGCTTCAAGTAGAAGTAGACTTGAAAAAACAGAAGGGGAAGGTAGAAGAAACAGGTTACAAACTTAGATGGTAAAGGATGTTACAACAGAGGTGACAGGTAAAGGGTGTGTTAAAAAATTTAAGAATAGGTATGAATATACAGAGTTCTAGCGAGAGTAACATCAGTGAACCAACAGCACAAGAAGAAGCAATACAGAATGCATCAGCAGATATCTTGTAGCTGAATCTGGGTGCAAGCATTATAAATAGTGAACTTGGACAAATTAATGTAGGTAGATAGAAATGGAGACTAGAACTGCAAATAAAACATGCATATACTAATCATATGTTGAACAAAATTTCACCACCAATGTTTGAGGATGGGGAATTCGACTATCCAAAAACCTATATTCGAGAATTGCAGAAGCATTTCACTGTGAAACATGTACCGGATTATAAAATTAACATAGAAAATGTTTTAAAGGAAATGCAGTAATGTGGTGAACTACAGGAAATGACATGGAAGAGACATGTTTATGAATGTATATTGGGTAGCAAACAGGCAAGCAAGTATCAGATTAGAGCTAAGCAGCAAAAAATAGAACCAGAGAACTGACCATTTGATGGTTAATTATTTTATGAAATTAACTAGAAAATCTGGGATGTTAGATCTACCAATCAGCAATAAATATTGTGATAACACATGTTCCCAAAAGCATTCAACAGTATTTAGTTACAGCAAAACCAAATAGTGATTCTGAAATGATTGATTTGTTGATAGTATTTGAAAGTATAAATAGAAAGGAGACGTAGGAAATAAAATAAATCAAGGAGAAAATGAAATAGAACGTTGACATTTCTTTGAGCAATGGACACAGCTTCATGCAAATAAAATCCAAGTTGAAATTAGGAATAGAAATAAAGGCCCAGTTTCTTGATTAAAATCAGCACAGTAAGAAAATGAAATAGAAATAGTTTTGTTACGAATAATCAAAATAGAAACTTAGACAATGTTAGGTACATTCATTGAATTATATGAATATAGGAAGATCTGATCAGCCTAGAGGGGAAAATCAACAATAATGAGGTAGGTATAGTTCAAGTAATGAGTATTGGAGGCATGAAAACAACTATGAGTTTCGACAATGGGAGAGAAATAGAAGCAGAAGAAATGTGCCAACATATAGAGAAGCAGTAGAAATTACAAGTAAAATGATAAGAAATAGCCACAGTCAGACAAGGGAAAATGAAATTGTAAGTGATAGTATACCTGGAATAGGTGCAATAAATGTGACACAAAAATCATAAAGTTTGGATTGTTCTCTAATACAGAAAATTGTAAATAACGTTATAAATATCACAATAGGATTTGTACCCATAAAGCTTATGTTAGGAAAGGAATCAGAACCAATGTTTAAAGACCTAAGAATTCATATTATCTAAACAAAGTTGAGTTAAGTGAGGAAGATAGGGTTAGGATTGCTTTTGAAAGAATAGGCAAAGGCAGGAAAACTGAAGTCCAAAAATAAAGAAAAAAAAAAGCATAAGTGATAACCTGAAATAGGTCATTAGTTCTAATAAAAGAATTGTCAAGTATATTAAAAGGGAGGAGTAGAAGAATGGAGCTGTTTTACAAAGGTCCTGTAGTAATTGAGTGTAAATTTGGAAAGTATATTTATGAATTAAAACATGCTAATGATGGAAAATCAATGGGTCTTCTTCTTTTCCTCTCCCCTATGTCCTTTCGAGCTTTGGCTTTCCTCAGCTGGTCATGATCCACTTCCTATTTTGTCCTATTCCTAGTTAGTTGTTTAGCTTCCCTCAAAGTCTTTCCTTTCTTATTCACTATTTTCTCTACATAATCACTCCATTTTATTCTTGGTTGCCCTCTCTCTCTTCTTCCTTCCCCTCTGGCCTCCCATACCTATTTCAGTTTCCTGGTCTCGTCCATCCTATTTATGTGTCCAAACCAGCTTAAAACGTTTGTCTCTATCTCTTTATTACTGGTTCTTGATTAAGGATATTCCTTGACAGTTTCTTATCCTTCCCTTCTGTGCTTATAATTCTACTTTCATGTTTTGACAATACTGTCCAGCTTTAAAAGCCATTGAGACGGGAACTTCTATGTATATATATTTGTAATTTTAGAATCAGAATGTAAATATAAGACTTTTAGGTATAAGTATGACTTGTATTATAAACTGTGTAAAGAAGCTGCCTCTTGAAAGTATGCTGACCTGAGCACATTTCTGAAGGCCAGAGGACAAACATCTTTTGTCATCTCGCGCCGAGGCACGTTTTGCCTAAAGTCCAAGGACACAGCTGGGGAAAATACACCCCTCCCCCATAATGGGACTAGAGAGCAAGTGTGGGGGTGAGATACATAAATAGGAAAAATTGGAAGAGAACGGGACTGACTGTCTGTTTGTTGCGATGTCGCTACGAGGGTGAACCTGTATCGCGAATATGTATAGTTTCGTGCCAAAAACGTACATGTGTGAAAGGCGACAGTGATTAGCGTAAGGTGAAGTAAATAGTGATCGTACAACGAAATACCAGAAGCTCGCTCAGGTCTGTACTTCGAGGCAATGATGTGGTGGAGAATAGAATTAGTAAACGTCTGTGCTGTGTTTGTCATCTAACCTCGCGCCTGAGAAATATCCTACTCATGCCTACCTAATCCCAATCAAGATCAACGCAGCGGCGCACAGCGGAGAGGCAGCTACTGCACCGGATGAGCTAGCGAGGCATTTCGTGTGACAGAAAAGAATCCGTCACAAAAGTGGCACCCAACGTACTCTGTTACAAGTGGCTACCCAACCCAGTTACACCATAAAGAAGTGTTGGCAGATAAACTGTGTTATATATGCACATTTTTGTATCATTGCTAATTTCCTTTTTTCTATTAGTGTTTGTTTGATTTGGTAATAGATTTGGTTTGCCTTATTTATTCTATGATTTATTTTGTTATCTATTTTTCTTTTTGAATTGATGATTGTCCCTAAATATTTCAAAGTTCTCAATTTGCTCCATAGTTTCTCTGTTCTATATGATACTTATTCTTCTCTGTGCCCCTTTTGTTACATGCATTACTGCTTTTATTTATATTTACTTCCATGCCTCTATCTTTGTATGTATTGACCCACTCTGTTACTGAATTCTGTAGTTCTTCTTCACTATTGGCCATTAGGACAATGTCATCTGTATAAACTAGAGTCTAAGTATATGCTGGTCTCATGTTCCAATTTCCTATTTTCACTTGTCTGGTTCTTCTTTTACATTGTTTAATTATTTGATCCATGTATATAATAATCAGTAACAGACTCAAGATGTCCCCTTGTTTCACTCCTCTATTCACTTCAGATTCTTCCGATTTGACACCTCCTATTCTTACTACCCCTGTCACTTGATTATACATACATTTTATCTTCTTTAGCAGCATTTCTGAAGTTCCATCATGTCTTAGGGCTTTCCTTAGTTGTTCCATAGGTACTCTGTCAAAGGCTGATTTCAGGTCTACAAAAGCCAGATATAGTTCCCTTTCTCTACTCATAATTTTATCTATTACTATCCTAATATGAATATATGGTCCTCTGTCTGTCATAGTGGCCCGAAGGCACTTTGTTCTTCCTCCATATTTCCTTCAATTTCCTTCCTCAATTTGTTTTCCAGTATTCTTGAATACAATTTTTTCATTACTACTGATGATAGGCATATAGCTCTATGATTTTCACATTTAACTGCAGATCCCTTTTTGTGAATAGGTATTATAATGTTTCTCTCCCAATCTTTTGGAGTTTCCTCTTGTCTCCCTATTTGTCTAAATAATTTGGTCAGCCATTGTTTAACTTTTCCTCCTCCACATTTAATCAATTTTGGTGTTATGCCATCAACTCCTGCAGATTTCCCATTTCTCAGTCTTTGAATGGCACATTCCATTTTTGGTGATGATATTTCTACCTCCTCTTCATTTTCCTCCTCCTGCCTATTGTTATTTCTATTGTGTGTTTCAACTACAGGTATGACTTTTTTCCAAAAGTATATTTCCACAATATTCTTTCCACACTTTCAATTTCCTTTCCAAAATTTTCCCACGTTTCAGTTTTGTAAATTGTAAATTGTTTATTGTCTGTAAGTTTGCAAAATACAAATATTTAGATATGAACAAGATAAAAAAAGAAGTGTGTTTACAATTATTACTTAGATATAATCCCCCAGAGACCAAGGAAAACAGCGGTTGCAGCCTTCCGACTATTGACAAATCACGACTGCTTAGCAAGTCATCTCTACAGAATAGGTATCTCAGCCTCACCAATATGTGTCCTGTGTAACGATCCAGCAGAAATGAACGAAGACCACTTGAAAACCTGTGAAGCATTAAGATCAGAAGAAACTACAGTTCAAAAGTATTGGAAAGCACGAATGCTAATGGCTTCATTGCCAGATGCAAGGCACTAGAAAACAACAACAACAACAATTATTACTTAAGTCACACACAATATACATTACAGAGCAATTCCAAGTCTGTATTACAGATCATCTATACTATCCAGTCTTCATAATAACATATTTTCTCAGAGCATTTTCAAATTGTTTACCTTTTAGTTTCACTTTATTAGCCAATATGTTGTTAGCTAATGCTGGATTTCTGACAATGAAGTCATTAATCCTCTTGCTCTCCAATATTTTTCACTGATGGATGGGGCACTAGAAGTGGCCAGGCATATTTGAAGGTGGTCTCGATCCATTTCCTCTTGCAGATCACATAGAGGACAGAGTGGTGAAGAATATATCCCAATTCTGTTTAAATGTTTTGCCAGACAATCATGTCCTGTAATCAACCTGAAGATTGCAACTGCTGTTTTTTGAGGATACTCAGGAATTACTGTTTGAATGTTTGTTATTTCCCATCTTTTATTCTTTGATTTTTCATAGTAATACTTTGCAATAATTTTTTTTGAATTCAGAGTTGACTAATCTTTTATCTGCATAAAATGGTAGATTAACTATAGATTTTTGTACACAGGTGGTACCCTTTTTTGCAAGAAAATTAGCTTTCTCATTACCACTAAGTCCACAGTGAGCTGGTATCCATTGGAAGACTAGGTGTTTTTGAAGTGCTGTTAGATGGGTAAGGATTTTCCAACATTCTATAATTGTTTGGTTTTTTGGTGACAACTTGGAAGCAATTGCTATAATTGCTGCCCTAGAATCTGAGAGAATAACTGCTTGCTGAAAATATGAAATTCTACACAAAAGATTTTGTAGGGCCATTCGAATTGCTTCAATTTCTCCATCAAAGTTAGTAGTTCCATAGCTTAAAGATTTGTAATAGGAAAAGAGGTGACATGTGGCTCCAGCCCCTGCTCCATCACGGTTTGATATAAATGATCCATCAGTATAAATATGGAGCCATTCATGTTCTGGAAATCTATTATGGATTGTCTCTAATGCCAATAATTTTAGAACACTAGTTGGAGTATCACTTTTCTTAACTTCTTCTGTCAGGTGTAAATAATATGTGATGTCTAATGTATGTGTCGGATTGACTTTAGATATGAAGTTTTCCTTTGAATTAGGAAGGTATACATTCTTTTTGATGTCTTGAATTTTGGAAAGAAAGCTCTCCTGAGTCTTTAGTGTGTGTGTAAAATTTCTCTTGTGCCATGTATTGAATGGGAGTCTGATCAACTTTTCGTGTTGAATAAGAGCCGCTTTTTCTATTTCATATTCAATGGGGCATTGGTTGGTTAGTATTTCCATAGCTGCTATTGGTGTGGTTTTGATAGCACCTGTAATTAGTCTCAGACTTTGGTTTTGAAAGATTTGAATTTTTTTTGTGTTTGCTGTTACAAGAACTTAGCTGCAGTAAGTAAATGGTGGCTTTATATATATTTCACAAACAAAAATTGTGACATCTGCCTGACAGTGCAGGTGACCGTGAAGATCCAGAATACAAAGATATATGACAAAGTCAATTTTAAGAAGAAAAAAAATGATTAAAATTAAGATTCAAAATATCTAAAGAAACATTAAATGATTATAACAAGAAGATAACGGTTAACACATTGAATACAAGTGATTATTTAAAATATATAAAGAGTCTTTTAGGACATGTAAACATATATTTATAATTTCGGAACATTGCACACCCAGTGCTTTGAGGCAGGTACTTGTGAATTTAAAACATGTTCCGCGGGCACCAAAGAGTAGTCCTTTTACCTCCCATGCATTTTCAGGTACATTATATCTCTCACTAAGGTGAGGAATGCATGGTTGGTAGATGGCTTCCTTTTCCTCGTTCACCTGTGTCACCTGCTGTAAATGTTGCTCCATTCTTACTGTTGGATCGAGAATGAGACCCTTTCCTGCATCCCTCTTGATGGCTACGATATCTGCTCTTCGATGGCTACCATCCTCAGACAGGCAATGGACCTCTTCATAGACCTCTCAATTGGCTCTACGAAGGGCTGTAGAAATTGATGAATGCACACGGTGGTGACGAGTGTTGCGAAGTAATTCTCCCTTTGGGCAATATCCTAGTACATGCCCAAGGGTTTCCACTTCTTTACAATTTGAGTGCCGACATAGTGTTGTTCGCTGATTTCTTCCAGGCACAGATCTTACTGCTGATGTGTTACATGACATTTTGATGGCATTAGTCCATTCAGAACATGACAGGATTTTTCTGTTGCTCATCCACGAATTGGCTCTGGGATTCTCTTTATATGTCTCAATCCCCTTTCCCTTGTGAGGTAGCTGACACCATGCATCAAACGATTTAAGTTGTAATTGTTTTCGAAGCCATCGTCCTGATTTTGACATGATTTCATCGTTAATGTCAATGTTCAAATTGGAAAGGGCTTCTTTCTTCTCTTTCTGAGTATCTCGACACAAGCGTAGATGATCATCTTGTATTTGTGAAAGCTTCTGAGCTATATTGAAATGTTGTATATAAGCCTCCCAACCAGCTCTAATTAGTCCTATTCCTCGAAGATTACGTGGACGTATATCATATCATGGGAGCAATCATGTGGTAGCCCAAATATTTCTTTGACGGATGTTCTTATTAATTTATCAATATCTTCTAAAAAGGAGGATGGAATCTTATTCAGTGGTGTACTTTGAAGGGAATAAACTAATCCAGGCCAAATATATTGATTAATGATATTTAATTTTTGATCTGCTTTGAGCAAGTTGGAATAACAAAGTGAATTCAAATCTTTTTCCAAACGTTTGATTATCTTATTCTTATCCAACTGGATTTCATTTGTGAAATTTACGCCCAAATATTTTATGTTTTCGTTTTCTTTGATTGGCTCTAAAACATTTGAGTCAAATTTTATTTTAGAATTATTATTTATTTGTGCCAACAAACTTACTGTTGGTGTTTTTAAACACACAAGCCGTGTGTGGGCAAAGTTTAAGAGGTAGAACTGGAACTTAAAAATTCAATGCCACAACTGCGATTTGAACCACAGACCTTCCGCTTGCCGGGCGGACGCTCTAACCACTGAGCTATTGTGACAAACTGCCAGAATGGCATTAAATTCTCAAGCCAGTTCGTATTTCTCCTGGTAAACCACAAAGGCAGTCTCACATCAGAAACAATTACCCCAATGGTGACTTACTATTGTAAGTACTTTATATCCCAGGATTAAATAACCTTCACATGGTAATTATTATTTATTTGTGCCAACAAACTTACTGTTGGTGTTTTTAAACACACAAGCCGTGTGTGGGCAAAGTTTAAGAGGTAGAACTGGAACTTAAAAATTCAATGCCACAACTGGGATTTGAACCACAGACCTTCCGCTTGCTGGGCGGACGCTCTAACCACTGAGCTATTGTGACAAACTGCCAGAATGGCATTAAATTCTCAAGTGGTTCAAATCCCAGTTGTGGCATTGAATTTTTAAGTTCCAGTTCTACCTCTTAAACTTTGCCCACACACGGCTTGTGTGTTTAAAAACACCAAGAGTAAGTTTGTTGGCACAAATAAATAATAATTACCATGTGAAGGTTATTTAATCCTGGGATATAAAGTACTTACAATAGTAAGTCACCATTGGGGTAATTGTTTCTGATGTGAGACTGCCTTTGTGGTTTACCAGGAGAAATACGAACTGGCTTGAGAATTTAATGCCATTCTGGCAGTTTGTCACAATAGCTCAGTGGTTAGAGTGTCCGCCTGGCAAGCGGAAGGTCTGTGGTTCAAATCCCAGTTGTGGCATTGAATTTTTAAGTTCCAGTTCTACCTCTTAAACTTTGCCCACACACGGCTTGTGTGTTTAAAAACACCAACAGTAAGTTTGTTGGCACAAATAAATAATAATTACTATGTGAAGGTTATTTAATCCTGGGATATAAAGTACTTACAATAGTAAGTCACCATTGGGGTAATTGTTTCTGATGTGAGACTGCCTTTGTGGTTTACCAGGAGAAATACGAACTGGCTTGAGAATTTAATGCCATTCTGGCAGTTTGTCACAATAGCTCAGTGGTTAGAGCGTCCGCCCGGCAAGCGGAAGGTCTGTGGTTCAAATCCCAGTTGTGGCATTGAATTTTTAAGTTCCTGTTCTACCTCTTAAACTTTGCCCACACACGGCTTGTGTGTTTAAAAACACCAACAGTAAGTTTGTTGGCACAAATAAATAATAATTACCATGTGAAGGTTATTTAATCCTGGGATATAAAGTACTTACAATAGTAAGTCACCATTGGGGTAATTGTTTCTGATGTGAGACTGCCTTTGTGGTTTACCAGGAGAAATACGAACTGGCTTGAGAATTTAATGCCATTCTGGCAGTTTGTCACAATAGCTCAGTGGTTAGAGCGTCCGCCCGGCAAGCGGAAGGTCTGTGGTTCAAATCCCAGTTGTGGCATTGAATTTTTAAGTTCCAGTTCTACCTCTTAAACTTTTATTTTAGAAGTTTCACTAGGTTTACCATGTTTGATATTTATGACATTGCATTTTAATGGATTGATATGTTGTGTTAAGAGTTGCTCTGGAACATCCCCACTTCATTCCTGTTAGACGTTTTAATGGTGAAAGGCGCCTTTCTGCTCTTTGTATTACATTTTCTATTTGTTTGGTCCATGTAAGTTTGGTATCAAATGTAACTCCTATATACTTTGCTTCCTTTGTTTCTGGTAATTGTTGACCCTCCAAATTTAGTTTTATTTTTAATGGTTTTTTTCTTAGTGAAAAGATTTGGTAGTTTGGTGTTGTATTAACAGTCATTAAATTTTCTTTGGTCCACCTTTGTAAGTTGGTTAAGGATTGTTGAATGGTTTTTTCTAGTTCTGTACTTTTGCTTTTTGGTTTTGAAGTCCACATTACTAAGTCGTCAGCAAATAGTGCACACTTCACACCTGATTCTTGTATTTGTTGTGGCAGATCGTTAATAAATATATTAAAAAGTGTAGTGCTGAGCACTGCACCTTGTGGTAAGCCACGGTGTACCTGTTTTTATTTAGATATATTTCTTCCATATCTGGTTGCAATAAAGCGTTGTGTTAGGAAATGACATAGCCATGAAAACATTGGACCTTGTATCCCTATTTTTTTTACTTGTTAGTACAAGAGTAGAGAAAGTCATGTGAGTGCAACTCATCAGGTTTTTCAATTCGGCTTCCATTTCTGTTTACGTTTTTTCCATTTTTGTTTTCTCATTTTCCATTCCGTGATTTACATTTCTCAATTTAGCTTTCATATTTGTTTTCATCTGCTGCATTCCAGAATTCATTTCATTTTACATTATGTCCATCTTGGCTACATTTGTTTCATCAACTGTACCATATTGTGGTTTTCGTCGCACTCCTGACACTAGTTGTGATAACTTTACTTTTTAACTACGTACTCAGGGGTCTCCGTCTAGGGGATATGTGAATAGCGACCACAAGGTACCCAAGCTGAGCAGAACATTACTTCCACTTACTGGTGTTTTGCTCCTCACTGTAACTTTTCTATCTGACCTTACCTTGGTCAACTCTTGTTCTCTTCCGACTCCGATGCTATTAGGGTTCCTGAGGGCTAGGGAGTCTTTATTTTTCCAACCTCTCCATTTCTCTAATTTCTCTATAAAACCATAACCCATAACATGCTGACCTGTCATGGCATGTATACGTCCTCCGATTGGTAATCAGAGGATATGGTCGGTGAATTTATTTTGATAATTCTCCCGGTCAGGTCGGTGAGACCCGTAAACCAACGACAGGTGTGGTCCTCCAGACATTCAGGGGGTTGTGAGAGAGTGATGTGACCGCCAAAACATAAAAATATGGTGCTCTCCAAAAAGCGGTTACATTTATTGCTAAGTCTCTTTAATATTTATGCAATATGACTCGAGGGGTAAAATGTTCCGGAGTTAAAATAGTCCCCCATTCGAATCTCTGGGCGGGGACTACTTCTCGAGAACAAAAACATTATATTAATAGAAGATCTAACATCAGACTTCTACAATGGAATGCGGGTGGTCTCACACAAACAAAAAGAGTAGAACTGAATAAAATTGTATTTGACTATAGTATCGATATATTTTTCATACAGGAAGCAAATCTAACAAATGACCAACTTAAATACTTCAATTTTACTGGTTTTCTACTACACCTACTACCCAAAAATAGACAGATAAGTAGTGGAATATTAGTTGGAGTCAAAAAGGATATTAAATCCTCGTTTGAAATTGTTAAAGAAATGGATAACACAAACAAAAGTGAATTAATAAAGTTAAATTTTTGGAATAACAAAATACATCTTCATTTGCACAGTATTTACAGTCCTCCCAGGAATGAACCAGATCTCTCACTTATTGACCAATTAAATAAAACAATCGTAATTGGGGATTTCAATGCCCATTCCAAAAGATGGGGTTATGAAAAAGTGGATTCTACAGGGAAGATATTGGAAGAATTTTTGAATACCACAACTTTTGAACTTATTTATAGTAAAGAAGACCCCACAACCTTCATACATTACTCTGGAGCAGGCAGTAACCCAGACCTCTTGTTAGCTACAACAGATATTGTTTCAAAAATTAAAAAAACAAGTTATAGAAGATCCAAGTTCTGGTCACAGAGCAGTAATTGCTGATATAAAACTAGATAATACAAATAACAGTCAATGTCACACGAATCTGTATTGGAACTTCAAAAAAGCAGATTGGAACAAATATAAAACTGAACTGGAACATAAATTTAAAGAACAAACAAACTCACAGCTAAATGACCAACCAGATCATTTGAACAAAAATTTCTGTAAAGTAAACCTAGAAACCACAGAAAAACATATTCCTCGGGGAAGAATTAAAAATTTCAAACCCTTTTGGAACCCCCAGTTAGAAGAACTGAAAAAGCAAAGGGATATAGCTAGAAATACAGCTGAACAAACAAAAAACATATCGGATACACAAATATGGCGGAAGAAATGTGCCTCACTAAAAAAAGAAATTAATACTGCTAAAAAGAATTACTTTAATAATTTCTTAGAAAAAATGGATTATAGGACAGATGGTAGCAAAGCTCATAAGTTCATAAAAAATGTCAAGGATAGGAAAGAAAACAACAGCACACCTATCATACACAACAATAAAATATTAACAAATGATACAGCCATAGCCGAAACATTCAATAAATATTATGCTAATTCACATAAAGTAACAAGAAATAATAAAAAGGAACATAAAGAATTTAAGAAAGATTTGAAACAAGAAAGAGAATGAGATCCTAACACTCAGTGCAATATCTTTTTTCAAAATTTTAACATGCAAGAACTGAACATTGCAATAAATAATCTAAAAAACAAAAAGTCTCCTGGACCTGATCACATACATCCAGAGTTCATAAAAAACCTTGGAAAAACAGCAAAACAACAACTACTAAAACTCTACAATCCATCCTGGAAAACCACTGTACCTGCTGAATGGCGAAAGGTAATAATTGTCCCACTCTTGAAGAAAGACAAAACAGCGTCAGAAATAAAAAATTATAGACCAATAGCTCTTACTAGCATAATACCAAAAGTGATGGAAAGAATGGTGTCAAACAGGTTAAATTGGTTTCTGGAATCACAAAATTTAATTTCCCCATGTCAAGCTGGATTCAGAGAGTTCCACTCCACAAATGAACAAGTCTTACTTCTCAGTCAAGAAATCAAAGACTCCTTCAATAGAAAAGAAGATAATGTATCAGTTTTTATTGATTTCCAAAGTGCATATGATTCTATATGCAGAACAAAACTACAAAAGAAAGTAAAAAAATAGGGATACAAGGTTCAATGTTTTCATGGCTATGTCATTTCCTAACACAACGCTTTATTGCAACCAGATATGGAAGAAACATATCTAAATACAAACAAGTACACCGGGGCTTACCACAAGGCGCAGTGCTCAGCACAACACTTTTAATATATTTATTAACGATCTGCCACAACAAATACAAGAATCAGGTGTGAAGTGTGCACTATTTGCTGATAACTTAGTAATGTGGACTTCAAAACCAAAAAGCAAAATTACAGAACTTGAAAAAACAATGCAACAATCCTTAACCAAATTACAAAGGTGGACCAAAGAAAATTTAATGACTGGTAATACAACAAAATCAAACTACAAAATCTTTTCACTAAGAAAAAAAACCACTAAAAATAAAACTAAATTTTGAGGGTCAACAATTACCAGAAACAAAGGAAGCAAAGTATTTAGGAGTTACATTTGATACTCAACTTACATGGACCAAACTGTGGCTAAAGGTCGTTGTTCGCTTCTCGTTGTATCGCCATTGATGCTTAAATGTCGTTGGTCTCGTTGTCGCCCGTTGATTTGGTTCTTTCCCGCTAGCTCAGCTTGAGATCTCTTTATTTATCTCGGGTACGCGCAGGTGTTATAAAATAGACTACCCAAGAAAACCTTTATATATTGTTTATTGCATCTTAGATACTTTCGGGAGCTATGCCGATTGTATATGTAGAGGAATCGCACTCACGTCCGCACAGCACAACCCGCAGTACTGGTCTGGGGTGAGTAGTGACGCTTTCTGGCGTCCCCAAGCTAGGAAAAACCGTTCTCTCCAATTTTGAATGTCATGATGTCATCCAAGAAAGCCTCGTATCCAAAATGCTATTTCCTTTTTCCGCAATTTAGAAATGTCCCTTTCTATTATAACATGTTCTTTTATGAATTTCGAATATATAATTACCTTTTTAGGATTAAACGATGTTTACTTTATATTTTATTAAATATATCACGCGACTTTTAAGGTTGGTAGACCTGACTTTCAAACGTGTATTTAAACTATGTAGTATGACGTCATGACTCGTTAATTTCAAACCAATAATGCGTTTATCCTACAAATTTAACGACTATTATTTACTCATATCTTGCTCACCTTACAACACTTCCTGCTCTATTATCTATTTATGTTATTACTTAACACTTATCGCAAATCTCACATCCGGCAATTAAATTAAAACGTGTCTTTATCAAGCCCATTCGATTGGAAATCTAAATTTCGGTATCAAATGCCCCCATTTATGTTATTTTATTATTTCATAATAAAATAATGTAAATGTCTTGCCCGAAAGAAAATTAAAAATTACTGCTGTATTTTGAATAATCGGCAACACTCCCATTATACAATTTTCAATTACACTGTTTTGAAATTGGTTATTAATACATCTTCTCATTAATCTTTTTAACATGACAAACAATTATACACTTGACAACATTAATCCTTAAATACTAATTACAATATGTTATGGTTTCTTCTGTGAAGCTTTTATATAAAGGTTAAATTTCAAGAGTCTTTCTTTATACTTCCTTCTTTTAGTTCATGTTTGCTCACTTCGCTCTCACTATCACTTGCACTGTGATTTTTCACTTTTGTTATTGTAACACATATCTTTACTAGATCCTTTAAGCACTAAAATGTACATATATTTATATAAATCCATTACACTCTTCAGACAAGTTCTTTCTTTGTCTTTCTGTGATAACTATCTATACATCTAAATATTTTAACAAATGTTTACAAATTAAATATTCTGTTTTCTCTCTATGCGGAGATGAACATTTTAACAATCTTTCTGAAGCTGTTATTGTGAGCTCTATACAATATATTTTTAAGCTCTTTGTAGTATATAGCAATTCACATTCTGCATTTTTCATGAATATGTAAGTACCTGACCAATATATGATTTTCAAGTAAGCTAACATTTAAATTTTTATCTCAAAGCTGATTGGGCGCCAATATACAAATGACACTTCGAATTTTTTTTTACATGAAATCAAGGTTCCAAGGTACCACACGGTTTCTTGTATGGTCGAAGGAGTTGTTTATGCCACCTTCCCAGACATTTTTTCATTTTTAACATCTTTTAATTCATAGGTATGATAACCAAATTTTGATATAATTTCTGCAGGACCTTTATATAACAATTCCATCCTTTTGTTCCTACCTCGCAAGGCACTTGATAACTTATGGTCTTTAACTAGTACCCAATCGCCTATCTTAGGTTCCCATTTATGTTTTCTACTCTTTTTCTTTAATTTTCGCTTCTCTGCCTTTTTCTTGATTCGTTCAAAAGCAATTTTCGCTCTTTCTTCTTCACTTAACTGAATGTCATTAATTTTCAGTGTTTTTGGTACCCCGATCAATATTGGTTCTGGTTCAATTCCTAACATTAATTTTATTGGTGCAAACCCAGTAGTTATATTAATGGTGTGATTGATAATCTTTTCTATCAATGGACAATATTTCACCCAATCCTTGTGATTATGATGTGTAAGTACACGTAAATAAATTCCTATATCTCGGAGGACACGTTCTGTTGGATTCCCTGATGGAAAGTATGATAATTTAGTTTTCTCGCGTCTAATGTCACCCTAATCTTTCCATTGGCCTTATTTACAATACATAGGGGATTCACAAATTCTGAATTCGAAATCTCAATAACCTCATCTTCTAACATTGACTTTATAACTGCATCTACCTCTTCTCTTATTGTACTAGGGATAGCTCTCGCTTTATGTGTAAAAGGTTTGATGGGTATCATCTCAAACGAATGAGTATAAATATTACATTTACCAGGTTTCTCAGAGAATACTTCTTTATTTCGGATTAATATTTCAAACAGTTTATCCCTCTGTTGTTCATTTAGTTGATCAGCCTGAGTTACCTTTTCCCTCAACAATTCTTCTAAGTCTTCACTACTCTCCCTATCATAGTACCTAGTTGCGTCAGAAAACCTCAAATTGTCTATGAAATCATTTTTATCCCATTCTACATTTTCTTTATTATCGATACTGTACTCTTTGACATTTACTTCAGTTAATTCCATAGCTCCTACTTTAACATATTCTACAAAGAATGTATCCCCTTGGATTTCTTCTTCCTTTTTTTTCTCTTACAATAGTTTCTGAACTACTATCTTCCACAAATGGCACTATAATGGTCTCATCTTCAACTTTCATTTCTACAATCATGTTTTTAAAATTCACCACAGCTTCCCAGGCATAAAGACAATCACAACCTATTATAATATCTGTCACAAGTCTTCCTACAATCAGAAATAAAATTCCTAGTATTCTCCCATTTATTTCAATATTTATCATTGCTTGAAATTTTACTCTCTCTTTTTGTTTTCCCACAGCTAGCGAGCAATATATCCCATTAACTGGTAAAGACATTACTTTAAAACCACTACTTTGTAAATTATCATAAAAATTTTGTGAGCATACTGTGCTATTTGATCCCGTATCTATAATTGCATTGTATTGTTTTCCATTTACTCCAATTTTGATTTTAGGTGGATCTCCTACTTTTTCGTTTTCGTCGATTCTATTTTTCCATTCTCTTTTCTTTTGTATCATCATTTGCCTTCCAGGACTATTTATTTCCGAGTACCTATCACAATCATTACTAGGATACCCAGTTCTCACTGAAGGCGCGTTTGACCGGGTCTGGCGTTTCCCTGATTTTTAGGTATTGCTCCTGTACTATTTCCCGAATTGTTACTTCTGTTTTCCTGCATTAAATCGGGGTTACTTCCTACCATGTTTTTGACCGTGTTAATGGCCTCAACCATTTCCGCATTTTCGGGGGAATCTCGTCCATTAGAATACCTTTCTCCCTGTCTTGGTGACCTCGGTCTAAACTCATTATCTCCGTTTGTCCAGTACCCAACATTTGAATTTCTACTATGTCCAAAATAACGTCCCCGTCTACCTCGATCAAATCTATTTGTATTCATATAATTCACCCTTATATTTCTTCCCCTTAGATTACCATTTCTATTTTGGTGATGCCCTTCCTGGTTATATCTACCTTGATTTTCCCACCGGAATGATTCCATCCTTGGTACTGGTCCTTTATATCTTTCCCTAATCTCACTTCTATTCTGATAATACTGTGCCCCTTGCCCGAAAGAATTTACAGTTTCTTTTTCTTCATATTTATTTCCAAATGCGTGTTTTGGCTTATTGACTTCTAAGGCTGATAATAATTCGATCATAGCTGCAATGCTATCGGGTCGGGCTATGATTAGGTAGTATTGAAGCGTTTCCGGAAAATGTGGAGTAACTATATTTATTAGATCTTTTTCATCTAAGGGAGGATCCAACATCTTCGATTTTCTCGCTATTCTCATAAAATAGTTGACCATCGATTCCTCCGATCTAGGATTAAACTTTCCATTGCTTAATTCAACTCTAATATTAGCCTGCCTACTAGCTCCCCAATATCTGGTTAAAAAGATGTTCCTAAAGGTCCTGTAATCATTATTGTTACCCATAGAAAGGCCTAGCCAATTAGCAGCATTACCCTTTAGGCATTTTCTTACTATCACCATCTTGTACTCCTCTGGTATACGTTTCACCGTGAAGTACTCTTGTAACCCTTCTAAAAAGGCTTTAGGATCATCTGAATCTTCATTTTCAAAAACTGGAGGTGTCATTTCATTTAAGACATGGTTAGGCCAATGTAAATTTGAATTGTCACCTGTCCCTGAACTATTTCTGAGATCAGAATGGGAATTACTGTTACCTCTATTTTGCATCGAAATGTCAGCTGATACACCTGGTATTGCCTCGTTTCTTGCAACTTCATTACTAAGATTGTTGTGATTACATGCATTTTCATTTAATTTCAAATTTTCTAAGGCCTCTTTTACCTGGGTAATTTCTGTTACTACCCCTTTTATTTGGTCTGTAACATCCTCCAAATTTCTAGCCTGCCTTGCACTTTCTACATCAGATCTTTCCATTCTAACTTTACACCCCTGTAGCTCTTCTCTAATTTCTTCCCTGTCTTTATCTAACCTTTGTACTACCTCTTCCCTTTGTTTCTCTAATCTATATATTACTGTTTCCCTTTCTTTATCTAATTTTTCACTAACTTGTTGACCTAATTTCTTTTCAGAATTCTTTACTTCTTGCCTTATTGTCTCTAATTCTCCCTTAACCTGTTCTCTATTTTCTTTTACTTCACTACTGACTTTATTAATTTCCTCCCTAACTTCTTCCCTAAAGGTTTCTAAAGCTCTCTTCTGATTTTCCAATTGCATTCCCAATTCCTGTTGTCCCTTCTCTAATTTCTGTCCTAACTCTATTCTTAATTCTTTACTAGTTTCATCTATCTTTTGACTTAACTCTGTACTCATCTTTTTCACTGTTCTTAATTCTTTACTAGTTTCATCTATCTTTTGACTTAACTCTGTACTCATCTTTTTCATTATCTTTTGAAACATATTCTCTATTTCTGACATAACCGCTGGCCTTTCTGAATTAGTACTAAACATTTCTGAGCTACTTCTAGGTGTTTCTCTAACGTTCTGATCTTCTACTTCTTGGCATATTCTGCTACCGATTATAGTTTGATTATATTCTTCCATCCTAACTACACTTTTCTCAATTTCCGGACTCTCAAAACCTAGAAAATCGCTATCACTGTCTTCCATTTCTAAACTATTTACACGTGTTTTTCTACTCACCAATATTTCACTTTTTTTTTTTTTTAACTGCACTTAAACTTGTTCACTACACGTTTCACAGATGTTGACACGCTGGGCACCTTCTTGTTTGCTGGCTCGATGCTGGCTTGGTCGTCTTGGGGTTGGTCCATTCTCTCGACGCCACACGTTGGGTCACCTTCTTGTTTGCTGGTTCTATGCTGGCTTGGTCGTCTTGGGGTTGGTCTATTCACTCGACGCCACACGTTGGGTCGCCATTTGTGGCTAATAGTCGTTGTTCGCTTCTCGTTGTATCGCCATTGATGCTTAAATGTCGTTGGTCTCGTTGTCGCCCGTTGATTTGGTTCTTTCCCGCTAGCTCAGCTTGAGATCTCTTTATTTATCTCGGGTACGCGCAGGTGTTATAAAATAGACTACCCAAGAAAACCTTTATATATTATTTATTGCATCTTAGATACTTTCGGGAGCTATGCCGATTGTATATGCAGAGGAATCGCACTCACGTCCGCACAGCACAACCCGCAGTACTGGTCTGGGGTGAGTAGTGACGCTTTCTGGCGTCCCCAAGCTAGGAAAAACCGTTCTCTCCAATTTTGAATGTCATGACGTCATCCAAGAAAGCCTCGTATCCAAAATGCTATTTCCTTTTTCCGCAATTTAGAAATGTCCCTTTCTATTATAACATGTTCTTTTATGAATTTCGAATATATAATTACCTTTTTAGGATTAAACGATGTTTACTTTATATTTTATTAAATATATCGCGCGACTTTTAAGGTTGGTAGACCTGACTTTCAAACGTGTATTTAAACTATGTAGTATGACGTCATGACTCGTTAATTTCAAACCAATAATGCGTTTATCCTACAAATTTAACGACTATTATTTACTCATATCTTGCTCACCTTACAACACTTCCTGCTCTATTATCTATTTATGTTATTACTCAACACTTATCGCAAATCTCACATCCGGCAATTAAATTAAAACGTGTCTTTATCAAGCCCATTCGATTGGAAATCTAAATTTCGGTATCAAAACAAATAGAAAATGTAATACAAAGAGCAGAGAGGCGCCTTTCACTGTTAAAACGTCTAACAGGAATGAAGTGGGGATGTTCCAGAGCAACTCTTAACACAACATATAATGTATATATAAAGCCATTATTTACTTACTGCAGTGAAGTTCTTGTAACAGCAAGCACAAAAAAGATTCAAATCTTTCAAAACCAAAGTCTGAGATTAATTACAGGTGCTATCAAAACCACACCAATACCAGCTATGGAAATACTAACCAACCAATGCCCCATTGAATATGAAATAGAAAAAGCGGCTCTTATTCAACACGAAAAGTTGATCAGACTCCCATTCAATACATGGCACAAGAGAAATTTTACACATACACTAAAGACTCAGGAGAGCTTTCTTTCCAAAATTCAATACATCTAGAGGAATGTATACCTTCCTAATTCAAAGGAAAACTTCATATCTAAAGTCAATCCGACACATACATTAGACATCACATATTATTTACACCTGACAGAAGAAATTAAGAAAAGTGATGCTCCAACTAGTGTTCTAAAATTATTGGCATTAGAGACAATCCATACTAGATTTCCAGAACACGAATGGCTCCATATTTATACTGATGGATCATTAATATCAAACCAAGATGGAGCAGGTGTTGGAGTCACATGTCACCTCTTTTCCTATTACAAATCTTTAAGTTATGGAACTACGAACTTTGATGGAGAAATTGAAGCAATTCGAATGGCCCTACAAAATCTTTTGTACAGAATTTCACATTTTCAGCAAGCAGTTATTCTCTCAGATTCCAGGGCAGCAATTATAGCAATTACTTCCAAGTTGTCACCAAAAAACCAAACAATTGTAGAATGTTGGAAAATCCTTACCCATCTAACAGCACTTCAAAAACACCTAGTCTTCCAATGGATACCAGCTCACTGTGGACTGAGTGGTAATGAGAAAGCTGATGTTCTTGCAAAAAAGGGTACCGGCAATGTGCAGAAATCTATAGTTAATCTACCATTTTATGCAGCTAAAAGATTAGTCAACTCTGAATTCAAAAAAATTATTGCAAAGTATTACTATGAAAAATCAAAAAATAAAAGATGGGAACTACCAAACATTCAAACAGTAATTCCTGAGTATCCTCGAATAACAGCAGTTGCAACCTTCAGGTTGATTACAGGACATGATTGTCTGGCAAAACATTTAAACAGAATTGGGATATATTCTTCACCACTCTGTCCTCTATGTGATCTGCAAGAGGAAATGGATCGAGACCACCTTCAAATATGTCCAGCCACTTCTAATGCCCCATCCATCAGTGAAAAATATTAGAGAGCAAGAGGATTAATGATTTCATTGTCAGAAATCCAGCATTAGCTAACAACAACATTTTTTTTTACTTTCTTTAGTAGTTTTGTTCTGCATATAGAATCATATGCACTTTGGAATAAAAACTGATAAATTATCTTCTTTTCTATTGCAGGAGTCTTTGATTTCTTGACTGAGAAGTAAGGCTTGTTCATTTGTAGAGTGGAACTCTCTGAAACCAGCTTGACATGGGGATATTAAATTTTGGGATTCTAGAAACCAATTTAACTTATTCAAGATGTTTGACACCATTCTTTCCATCACTTATGCTATTATGCTAGTAAGAGCTATTGGTCTATAATTTTTTATTTCTGACGCTGTTTTGTCTTTCTTCAAGAGTGGGACAATTATTGCCTTTCGCCATTCAGCAGGTACAGTGGTTTTCCAGGATAGATTGTAGAGTTTTAGTAGTTGTTGTTTTGCTGTTTTTCCAAGGTTTTTTATGAACTCTGGATGTATGTGATCAGGTCCAGGAGACCTTTTGTTTTTTAGATTATTTATTGCAGCGTTTAGTTCTTGCATATTAAAATTTTGAAAAAAGATATTGCACTGAGTGTTAGGATCTCATTCTCTTTCTTGTTTCAAATCTTTTTTAAATTCTTTATGTTCCTTTTTATTATTTCTTGTTACTTTATGTGAATTAGCATAATATTTATTGAATGTTTCGGCTATGGCTGTATCATTTGTTAATATTTTGTTGTTGTGTATGATAGGTGTGCTGTTGTTTTCTTTCGTATCCTTGACATTTTTTATGAACTTATGAGCTTTGCTACCATCTGTCCTATAATCCATTTTTTCTAAGAAATTATTAAGGTAATTCTTTTTAGCAGTATTAATTTCTTTTTTTAGTGAGGCACATTTCTTCCACCATATTTGTGTATCCGATATGTTTTTTGTTTGTTCAGCTGTATTTCTAGCTATATCCCTTTGCTTTTTCAGTTCTTCTAACTGGGGGTTCCAAAAGGGTTTGGAATTTTTAATTCTTCCCCGAGGAATATGTTTTTCTGTGGTTTCTAGGTTTACTTTACGGAAATTTTTGTTCAAATGATCTGGTTGGTCATTTAGCTGTGAGTTTGTTTGTTCTTTAAATTTATGTTCCAGTTCAGTTTTATATTTGTTCCAATCTGCTTTTTTGAAGTTCCAATACAGATTCGTGTGACATTGACTGTTATTTGTATTATCTAGTTTTATTTCAGCAATTACTGCTCTGTGACCAGAACTTGGATCTTCTATAACTTGTTTTTTTAATTTTTGAAACAATATCTGTTGTAGCTAACAAGAGGTCTGGGTTACTGCCTGCTCCAGAGTAATGTATGAAGGTTGTGGGATCTTATTTACTATAAATAAGTTCAAAAGTTGTGGTATTCAAAAATTCTTCCAATATCTTCCCTGTAGAATCCACTTTTTCATAACCCCATCTTTTGGAATGGGCATTGAAATCCCCAATTACGATTGTTTTATTTAATTGGTCAATAAGTGAGAGATCTGGTTCATTCCTGGGAGGACTGTAAATACTGTGCAAATGAAGATGTGTTTTGTTATTCCAAAAATTTAACTTTATTAATTCAGTTTTATCTGTGTTATCCATTTCTTTAACAATTTGAAAGGAGGATTTAATATCCTTTTAGACTCCAAGTAATATTCCACTACTTATCTGTCTATTTTTGGGTAGTGGGTGTAGTAGAAAACCAGTAAAATTGAAGTATTTAAGTTGGTCATTTGTTAGATTTACTTCTTGAATGAAAAATATATCTATGTTATAGTCAAATACAATTTAATTCAGTTTTATACATTTTGTTACGTGAGACCACCTGCGTTCCATTGTAGAATTCTGATGTTAGATCTTCTATTTATATAATGTTTTGGTTCTCAAGAAGTAGTCCCCACCCGGAGATCCGACTGGGGGACTATTTTAACTCCGGAACATTTTACCCCTCGAGTCATTTTTCATAAATATTGAAGAGACTTAGCAGTAATAGTAACCACTTTTTAGAGTGCACCATATTTTTATGTTTTGTTGGTCACATCACTCTCTCACAACCCCCAGAATGTCTGGAGAACCACATCTGTCGTTTGTTTACGGGTCTCACCGACCTGATTGGGAGAGTTATCAAAATAAATTCACCGACCATATCCTCTGATTACCAGTCAGAGGACATATTACATGCCATGACAGTCAGCATGTTAGGGGTTAACATTTTAGAGAAATGGAGAGGTTGGAAAAATAAAGACTCCCTAGCCCTCGGGAACCCTAATAGCATCGGGGTCGGAAGAGAACAAGAGATGACCCAGGTAAGGTCAGATAGAAAAGTTACAGTGAGGAGCAAAACACCAGTAAGTGGAAGTAATGTTCTGCTCAGCTTGGGTACCTTGTGGTTGCCATTCAGATATCCCCTAGACGATGCCAATATGGACATCATCAAAATATTCAGGAGCATAAGGCAATATTTACAACATGAAGATTACAAAATTAACTCTCTTTACTTTATTTTGGCTTTGTTCCTTTTTTGTACGTACCTTATTCTCGGTTAGTCCTTATAAGTTTCTTCCATGCCTTTTTTCTTTTATTTTATCTTTCTGAGCATCATTCCGCCATTTGGTATTTTTCCTTTTATTACTAATATTAACCAGTCCACATACTTCTTGTGCTGTTCTGTTAATGGCTTATCCATATTTACCCATACTGCCATGTCCCCTTCTTATACGGGCATTCCAGTCACCCATTACAAGTATGTTTGCATTGTTCTAATGCTTTATCTATTGTATTCTGAAGGATTGCAAAGAAGATATCCTTTTCAACTTCCTCTCTGGCTTCTGTAGGGTTTTTATTAATATTTTGCGGTTTAACAATGCTGTTAATTGCCAGGATCACATGAGGGTTGCCGGTGTGCTGGAATTTTGTTCCGCAGGAGTTCATTTACATGCGAGTAAGTCGACTATTCTCCATCTGTCTTCTATGTCCCAAATTTCTCCTTTCCTGTCTCTGCCTCACTGAGTCTTTCACTTTGTGTATTCTCCCTTCTTTTCTTTTTTCTCAACTTCTCTGATTTTAATTTTAGTAAATTTTAGTTCTCTTCTTTTCCTTGGAGTTTTGAACCTTGTCTCCATGATTAGTAATCAATGTTGAGTACTGAGTTCTGCACTTCTTATACCTCTTGTACTAGACTCAAAGGTTATCTGGTTTATTGTTTTATGTGGGAAAAAGCTATTGCCAATTAAAAAAAAAAAATTATCCATACAATATTCAAGCATCTTTTTCCCATATCTGTTCAATGTCGTGTCTGATCCATGTTTACCCATACTGCTATGTCCCCTGCATTCATCGAAGTCCATGACATCAGCCATTCCAATCTTAGGACATACCACCTCTGGCTGTTCCCAAGCCTTTAGTATTATTTATTTTTTCTCCAATTGTAAAAAATTTTACAAGGATCGTCAAATTCTATGTACATACAATACAAGTATATTTACATAAATATGAGACTAGTTGAGAATATTGGGAAGTGCAATATACCATATTTTATCAATTTTTGTACTCTTCTACAGAGTAAAATGCCTTTTCTAATAGATAAGATTTAATATTCTTTAGTTTGATTTTTTCATTTGTTATCTGTTTAATTCTAGATGGTAGATGGTTGTACAGATCTTTGCTACTATTTTCTATGCACTTATTATTTAGACCACCTATAAGTCTATTTCTAAAATAATTTTCTTTTGTTCTAGTGTTATATTTATGGATTTTGCTGTTTTTGTTTTGATTATAACTTTTTAATGTGAGTTTAGTACATTCATATATATACAAAGAAGGCAACGTTAGAATATTTAGTTTTTTAAACACATTTCTACATGAATCTCTTTTTTCTATTCCTGCAATTAAGCGTACTGCTCTCTTTTGCAGCCTAAACAGCCTTAGAAGTAATGTTTTATGTGTTGTGCCCCATAATACCACTCCATAGTTTAGGTGCGAGTGAATGAAGGCATAGCATACTTGCTTGACACTTCTTTTATCTATTATTTGTGTTATTTGTTTTAGTACATATAAACCTGAATTAATCTTGCTTATGACTTTTTCAGCATGCATATTCCATTTCAAGTTACTGTCTATTATTAATCCTAGGAAATTTGTTTTATTTACTTGTTGAATTTCTCTGTTTTCTATTTTTATCTTAATATTTGTATTTGTTTGTTTTTTGTTACCGAGACTAATTTGCATCCACCCTGTTTTGTTTGCGTTGGTGCTGTTTTTATAAATATTATTACCTAGCAGCAGGAATAATGTTCTTACTGAAAGATGAAATAGTGTGATAGCAGACGCGATTCTTATCTGCAGGGTCGAGGTTACAGAATGGAATGCATAAATCAACGTTCCTATATCACAACATATTTATTCATTAGCACTTCGTTATTTTACACTCTCAGCACCATATTATATAATCAAAGAACTTCACAATTATGATTTAGTAGAATCTACACTGGGTAAAAGTTTGGTGAAAGTTCCATGTTCACACACTACCAAAAAACACGTCTTATCATCTTGAGCATACAGACGCTAATGAAAATAGTCCTTGGCGTCTCTCTGACGCAACACCGCCATTCTTTTGTATTCATCCGCGCAATAGTTTTTATTGGTTGAACACAAAGTGACAAGAAAACATTGGCTATCTTGAATATTAAAAATAAGTCCCTGATACACCCAAACAAGAACTAGAAATTTATACACTCTTAAAAAAACATTTATATGAACGATTTTCTATCAGGGCCCAATATTCTGTCTCATATGCCCCTTGTTTTGTTTTACAAGTTGTCACCTATATTTACAATCTTGAAACACAATACAATACTTCTCCCTACTCCTCTGATTTAATCACTTTGTACAATATTATTATTATTATTATTATTATTATTATTATTATTATTATTATTATTATTATTATTATTATTATTATTATTATTATTATTTTTTTTTTTTTTTTTTTTTTTTTTTTTTTTTTTTAATATTAGTTATTACTCAACATATTCAGTTATTACATAATATATCCAGTTATCATACAATACATATTCAGTTATTTTACAACACATATTCAGTTCTTATACAACACATACTCAGTTATTGTACATTTGACATTGACACAAATATAATTTAAGTGTATCATGGTTTATTATGTGGTTTTTGACTTGTATTCATTGCTATGAGGAGAGAAAAACAGGATACAAATTTTGAGCTAATGATTATGATCATGTTTATGGCAATATTTTATTCAGTTCTTTGCCTTCTTTGTCTTATAAGCTTATGTATAGGCAGGTTGTTGAGTCGGTTCTTAAACTCTGATGTTACTAATGGTACCATTTTTCTTAATTGGGTTATTATTCATTGTTGTTTGGTTCAACATTTCTTCGAGCTTAGCATTGGCTATATTCATCTTAATTCATGGGCATTGTTTTTCTGATTATGGTTTTCCTTACTTCACTAATTGTCACTTCTTTGTCTCTTATTTCTATAAGAGAAAACTTCTATACTTATAATTATTCTGTAATTGTATTATTTTTCTTCTCAATTTACCCTCGACATCTTTGTGTCGAAATATTATATCTTTGTCATCATAATTGATTCCTTTTTATTTTTGTCCCTGACATCCTTATGTCAAAAACATATTATATTCCGTCGCTATGATTCATTTCTTTAATGACAATCAGTGTCCTCGTCTGTCTTTGTTGACAATGCTCTTTGTGGTCGATATAGCCAATGACTATGTTGATTTTTTCCTTGTTGTAATTCCTAATCTGAACATAATTTTCTATAAGTAACCCATCAAAAATTGTTATCTTCCTTCATCTCTACTACTCCTGCCTTACACATTTGTTGGCAAAGACTATTTGGTCCTTTCTTTGTATGGCTTCAATTTATTTTTATGGTATCTTCCTACCAACTTGCCATTTGTATTCTGTAGCTCATACGTGTGGTCACCCAGCTGTTTTGTTATGACCAGTGGTCCAGTATACAATAGCTCCATCTTTCCAGATCTTTTTTCAGATGCCTTGGATGCTTTGTGGCTTTTTAAGAGCACCTTTTCTCCAATTTGTGGGGACCATTTCCTGACGAATCTTTTTACCTTGTTCCTCCCTTTTTCAGCCTTTTGCTGCAATCTTCTGAATGCCAATTGACATTTTTCCTTCTCTGATAATTCTCTTTGGGCAGCCATCGTAGTGTCAATGTCAATGGTCAATCTTTTGGGTTTCGTGTTGGTCATCAATTCGATTGGGGCGAACTTGGTCATGGGGTTCACCGAATGGTTAATCACCTCCTCTATATATCCGCATTTTTCCGTCCAGGAAGGGTGGTCTCTGTGGCAGAGTAGACGGAAATAAATACTTATATCCCTCATGATTCTCTCAGTCAGGTTTCCTTGGGGATAATACGCTGAGGAATAGTACAATTTTATTCCTAATGTTTCTAAGGTGTTCTGGAATAACTTGCTCTTATGCATTGTTGCATTGTCTGATAGAATACATTTTATCCTCCCATATTTTGGGATGTAGTCCTTGACGATTTTATCTAGGCATGTTCTGCTTTTAATGTTCTTAATGGGGTATATTTTGGTGAATTTCGTGAAAACATCAAACATGACAAAGATGTATCTGTTTCCATCTTTCCCCCTTGGTAGCTCTCCATGCTCGTCAATACACACCAATGCATTTTTCTCGTTCCTTACGATGGATTGTGGAACGACATCATACTTTACATTAATTGGCTTGGCCTTCTGACATAGGTCGCATGAGGAAATTAACTTCCTGACTTTCTTGCCAAGATGTTTGATGTACAATACTTCCTCGATTGCAAGCATTGTTCTCTCAGTACCAGAGTGAAGCATCGAGTGGTGGAATGCCAAAATGACCCTGTCCTGTAAGGAATTTGGTACCATCATTTTCCACTTCCTTACGTCGCGACCATGCAATTTAAATAGGATGTTCCTAAATTTGCCTATCTTGGCATCCAATCTTGGTATTATGTCTGGAGCCTTGTCGAATAGCCTCTTCAATTCAGGGTCTTCTTGTTGTAGCTTCGCTATGTTTTTGAAGTCTTGTAAGATTTCGTTGCTTTCTTTGCTATTTATCTGCATGATTTTAATTTCATGGTGTGGATTGTATATCGTCTCGGGTATGTGACTCTCCGACCTTATCCTTGACAATAAGTCACTGAAGATGTTCTCCTTCCCCGGGATATGTTTGACCTCTATGTCGTGTGACGTTATCTCATGTATGTACCTTGAGATTTTGGAGTTGGTTAGCTTGCATTTTTGAATGAAGGACAGGCTTACGTGATCTGTATATATAATTATTTTATAATGATATATATATTGTCTGAACTTTTGTAACGCAAAATGGATTGCACCTATTTCTAATTCGGTTATGCAGGCATTGGCTTCTATCTTGTTTAAAAATCTAGAAGCTGTGGCAATCACATGTTTGTTGCCATCTGCATCTTCTTGTGCTAATATTGCTCCATATGAGTGCGCACTAGCATCGGTGTATACTAGAAAAGGTGAATTTGGATCCGGTCGTTCCAGGAGAATACTGTGCTTAAAAAGTTCTTTGATATTCTCAAAGGCCACCTGGTGTTCAGCATTCCATTCCCACTTAGTATCTTTTTTCAACAGTGCTCTAAGGGGTACCAATTCCTTAGCGTAGTTGACCACGAATTTTGACTGGTACTGTAAAATGCCCAGAAACCTTCTCAACTGTTTTAAGTTACGTGGGGGTGGTATATGCTCTATGGCCTTGACCCTCTCCGGATTAGGTTGTATACCATCAGGTGTAATGATGTGGCCTAGAAATTCAGCCTCTTTGACGAAAAATTCACACTTTTCTAAATTTAGGGTCATGTTGCTTTCCTGGAACCTGGATAATACATAATCTATGTAATGTAAGTGCGACTCGGGATTCTTGCTGTATATCAAAAAATCGTCGACATATTGCGTTACAAAAGTCTCGATGGTATCCCCAAAAACTTTGTCTAGAGCCCTCAGTAGTGCACTGCTACTGGTCGATAGTCCAAAGGCACATTTTAAAAAATGGTATACCTTTCCTTTGTGCAAGAAACAGGTATATTTCCTGACATCTGGATGAAGAGGAATTTGCCAGAATGATGCTGTCAAGTCAAGACTTGTAAAATGTTGACCTCCCTTCAATTTTGATATTAGTTGGTCTGCCCCCTCAGGCCTGTAATGATCTGGCAAGGTATGTGCATTTATCTTCCTTGCGTCGATGGTCATCCTCAATTTTCCCTCTTTCTTATGGACCCATACCACTGGATTCACGTAACATGAGTCCGACGGCTCTATTATTCCGTCCGCTAACATTTTCTGGATCACTCTGTCAGCTTCCTCCCTGATGGAGTTGGGGATGAGCCTGGATTAATGTGAATAGGGGGTGATATCTGTTACTGTAAAAGTATGTACGTACTTATTACACGTACCTGGCTTTTATTGAAAACTTTCCTGTTTTTAACCAATATTTTCCTAAGTTGGTTTCTTTCCTCTTCAGAGATGCCATGTGCCCCCCAGACCTTCTCATCGATTAGCTGTGACATCGATTCTTCTCCATCTGTTGGTAGTGGTTCAGGTTGGTAATTGTCCGAGGTAACATACTCGTCTTCTGTGCAGATCCAATGGCTGCAAACATTAGTTTCCTCCTCGCTCGTCCAACCTGTTTTCTTCTTATTTACCCTTAGGTCTACCAACCTATTGTGACTTTTGGTGGTTGTAAAGTAAAGAAGACAGATGTAGTCGAGATAAAGAAACACTTTTATTTCCTTAAACAGTAACTTTGTACACTCGTTGCAACAGCAAGAAAGTCTTTTTCGATTCTCCAACGGCACGCTCCGAACTCGTAACACAAAGAACTGTCCCTTCTCCGTCGGCACGACTACTCAACGCTTTACATACGTCTGTCCTCTCCGTCGGCACGACTACTCAGCGCTTCACATACATCTGACTGACTCCTGTCGCACTTTACCGCTATTTATATCTCCCAGGCACTATTCTGGAAAGTTCAGTTATTCGGTGGAATACAAAGAGGAAGATTCCAGAAGCTTCTATCCTTTTCTCTCTTTCGGCAAGCGCCCCAACAATGCGGCCATTCTCTGTCTCTTTCCTTCGGCTCCTTTGCGGTAGTGCCGACAATAATGCGATGGGTGACACTGCTGCTGTCGGCAATTAGATGCGGCGGGCGCGGTGACACTATTCTCGTGGACATTGATGTTCTCCACAAAGAATTGTTCATCCGGATGGATCCCTGTCTGGTCTGGTTCCTCCTGGCATGTTTCTTCCTCCAGGAACTTCGCAGTGCATTCTGAGGCTCCTTCCTTAATAATAAATTCATGTAGGTCATAATTAATCACCGACCTCCAAAGGTTAAGCAAATCACTGCCAATGATTAGGGTAGCTGTTAGTCTAGGTATTACTAGGGCAATAAAATCGAACTTCCAACTTCCGATTTCTATTACCAGCCTTACCTGGTATTAAACATGTTCCTTTTTCTTGCCAATTGCTGTGCTGCAATACACTCCACACACAGGCAAGAATTCAGCATTTCTTTTAGTTATCAGTTCCTGGAATAGCTGTTCGTCACATACTGATGTGCTGGCTCCTGTATCAATCATTGCTGGCAATTTGATACCCCATACCTTAAGCCTAATCATTGGTGGATTGGTTATTTCCTTCCTTTCACTTGCCTGTCTCCTCAAGGTACCTATACAATGTTGTTCAATATTGCCCCTACTGCCACACAGGTCAACTTCCGGGACACAAAGTTGACTTGTACTTAGTTTTCCTGGACGTTGGAGGTGATCGTCGTTTCTGTATTCTGTGCAGCATCGGTCCTATCCGGCACATTTTCATTCTGTTCCTGTTGTCTTACGTTGTCGGTGTTCCATTGGTTTCTGCCCCTTTGACGTGAACCCCTATTGTATGACGGCCTTTGGCTGTTCAAGTATTCCCTACAGAATCGTATATGATTCACTTGATGGGTACGGTCTCCTGGTCTTCCACGATCATATCTATGCGTTCTGTATCTCGATTCACCCCTCGGTATCGTGTCGTGGTACCGCTGTCTTGTGTTCTCCATCCTCTCACCATGATTATGTGGTTGTGGGAAATGGTGTGCCCCTCTCCCCCTTTCATGGGTACTCCTAGTATTTCTATGTTCTCCCTCACTCTGGTTGTTCGTAGCCGTGTTCCGGTTTAGGATGGGTGAGTTTGGGTGACCGTTCCTATGTCTATGCTCATTAGGCCAACCATTTTGTGTTTCGAAGGCTGTCAGCAATTCTATCATATCTGCAAAATCTACTGGCCTCGCAACAATTAACCCTGTTCTCACTGTGTCTGGGAAATGTCTTGTTATGCTGGTAATTAGTTCTGCCTCCGACAAGTTGGGGTCTAATAGCTTTCCTTTGTTGGCTACTTTCATAAAATAATCGACTAACGACAACCCTTTGGTTGGATCGTATCTACCTGTCGCTAGCTCTACCCTAGTTTGGTTTTGTTTAGCTGGGCCCCAATACCTTGATAGGAATAAATTTCTGAATGAGCTATACGACTCATGACCAGCTAGTGTTAACCTGAGCCATTCTAATGCCTTGTTTTTTAAGCTTTTCTTAACTATCATCATCCTAAGCTCGTTTGGTATCCTTTTCACTTTAAAATATTCTTCCATCTCTTTAACAAAGAGTTTTGGATCGTCTCCCTTCTCCTCGTCAAATGTAGGTGGTGTGATTTCATGTAATATGCTGTTGGTGTAACATGTGTTGTGTGTCGTGTCATTGTTTGGTTGTGAACCTCTTTCTCTGTATGGTGAGTCAACATTTTGTACATTATTCAAATAACTCTCATCTTGTACATTACTTACATCTAAATCATCTTGCCTCTGTAATGCATTCACAACATCATTTACATTAGCCAAACTTTCTTTTCCTTTTTTCATTTCTTCACAAATTGATTTTAAGTCATTTTTTATTTCTAAGTGGCTCTGTTTCATATCATTTATAGCATCCTGTTGTGAATGCATCACATCATTCATTGTCTTAATTTTAGGAATTACAATTTGTTCTACAGTGTCATTAATAATGTCTTTCTTTACTACCTCAATCTCTTTCCTTAATTCCTCAGTTATTTCTGCTTTTACATTTGTAATCTTACAGTCTACACTTGTATTACATTCTGTTATTTCATCTCTACATCTAGCAATTTCTCCTTCTAACACAATCTTATTCTCTCTCATTTCTGATTCTATTTTTCCCATCCTATCTCCTACGATTTCTATCCTAGCTTCTAAGGCTTCCTTTGTTTCATTCAAGTTTTTATGTACTAATTTTAAATTAGTTTCCATTACTTTCATATTTTCTTTACACTCCTGTCTTCCTAATTCCATTTTCTGTTCTAAGTTCTGTCTACCTAATTCCATTTTCTGTTTTAAGTCTTTTCTCACTTCCTCCATTTTCTGACCTATCTCTTCCTTATTCTGTTCCAGTTTCTGACCTATACTCTGACCTAAACTTTGTTCTATGTCCTGTTTTAATTCTGCTCTATTCTGTTCCATTTTCTGACCTAAACTTTGTTCTATGTCCTGTTTTAATTCTGCATTATTTTGTTCCATTTTCTGACCTAATTCTACCTTGTTTTGTTCCATTTTCTGACCTATTTCCTTCATATTCTGTCCTAGTCTTTCAAACATGATCATTAATAACCTTTGATCTTTGCTTATTTCCACCTGTTCCTCACTTTCTAATTCTACCTGATAACTAGGCCTATCTGCCCCTTCCCCCACTCCTGTTTCTATCTCTTTTCGCGACATTTTAATTTCTTTATCCAATTCACTTAAGGTTAAAAGTCCCACTACTTTGAGCTTCTCAGTAACATAAAAAATGGAAATAAAATGTATGTGAAAACAAAAAATTTTTATCCTACTTTCTCTTCCGTTGGTTCCTCGTCCAGTTATTTACGTCTCCTAGGTAGTTGGCTTCGCTAGATGATCTCCGGTGTTTTTCCCACGTTGATTCTCTGTGTATCGATGTTCTGATGGCGATATCAAACGATGGTCTAATGGCGTCTTTTTCCTGTGCGATGGGATGGCGTCAGTTGGTGTTTATTGTAATTTCAATTTTCGTAATTTTGCATTCCATTCTAAATTCGCGTTCCACGTTGGGTAAGCCATTTTGGTGCTGTTTTTATAAATATTATTACCTAGCAGCAGGAATAATGTTCTTACTGAAAGATGAAATAGTGTGATAGCAGACGCGATTCTTATCTGCAGGGTCGAGGTTACAGAATGGAATGCATAAATCAACGTTCCTTTATCACAACATATTTATTCATTAGCACTTCGTTATTTTACACTCTCAGCACCATATTATATAATCAAAGAACTTCACAATTATGATTTAGTAGAATCTACACTGGGTAAAAGTTTGGTGAAAGTTCCATGTTCACACACTACCAAAAAACATGTCTTATCATCTTGAGCATACAGACGCTAATGAAAATAGTCCTTGGCGTCTCTCTGACGCAACACCGCCATTCTTTTGTATTCATCCGCGCAATAGTTTTTATTGGTTGAACACAAAGTGACAAGAAAACATTGGCTATCTTGAATATTAAAAATAAGTCCCTGATACACCCAAACAAGAACTAGAAATTTATACACTCTTAAAAAAACATTTATATGAACGATTTTCTATCAGGGCCCAATATTCTGTCTCATATGCCCCTTGTTTTGTTTTTCAAGTTGTCACCTATATTTACAATCTTGAAACACAATACAATACTTCTCCCTACTCCTCTGATTTAATCACTTTGTACAATATTATTATTATTATTATTATTATTATTTTTTTTTTTTTTTTTTTTTTTTTTTAATATATCCAGCTATCATACCACATATGTTCTGCTATTATACAATACATATTCAATTATTACACAATACACATTCAGTTTTTTGCATAACACATTTAGTTATTACTCAACATATTCAGTTATTACATAATATATCCAGTTATCATACAATACATATTCAGTTATTTTACAACACATATTCAGTTCTTATACAACACATACTCAGTTATTGTACATTTGACATTGACACAAATATAATTTAAGTGTATCATGGTTTATTATGTGGTTTTTGACTTGTATTCATTGCTATGAGGAGAGAAAAACAGGATACAAATTTTGAGCTAATGATTATGATCATGTTTATGGCAATATTTTATTCAGTTCTTTGCCTTCTTTGTCTTATAAGCTTATGTATAGGCAGGTTGTTGAGTCGGTTCTTAAACTCTGATGTTACTAATGGTACCATTTTTCTTAATTGGGTTATTATTCATTGTTGTTTGGTTCAACATTTCTTCGAGCTTAGCATTGGCTATATTCATCTTAATTCATGGGCATTGTTTTTCTGATTATGGTTTTCCTTACTTCACTAATTGTCACTTCTTTGTCTCTTATTTCTATAAGAGAAAACTTCTATACTTATAATTATTCTGTAATTGTATTATTTTTCTTCTCAATTTACCCTCGACATCTTTGTGTCGAAATATTATATCTTTGTCATCATAATTGATTCCTTTTTATTTTTGTCCCTGACATCCTTATGTCAAAAACATATTATATTCCGTCGCTATGATTCATTTCTTTAATGACAATCAGTGTCCTCGTCTGTCTTTGTTGACAATGCTCTTTGTGGTCGATATAGCCAATGACTATGTTGATTTTTTCCTTGTTGTAATTCCTAATCTGAACATAATTTTCTATAAGTAACCCATCAAAAATTGTTATCTTCCTTCATCTCTACTACTCCTGCCTTACACATTTGTTGGCAAAGACTATTTGGTCCTTTCTTTGTATGGCTTCAATTTATTTTTATGGTATCTTCCTACCAACTTGCCATTTGTATTCTGTAGCTCATACGTGTGGTCACCCAGCTGTTTTGTTATGACCAGTGGTCCAATATACAATAGCTCCATCTTTCCAGATCTTTTTTCAGATGCCTTGGATGCTTTGTGGCTTTTTAAGAGCACCTTTTCTCCAATTTGTGGGGACCATTTCCTGACGAATCTTTTTACCTTGTTCCTCCCTTTTTCAGCCTTTTGCTGCAATCTTCTGAATGCCAATTGACATTTTTCCTTCTCTGATAATTCTCTTTGGGCAGCCATCGTAGTGTCAATGTCAATGGTCAATCTTTTGGGTTTCGTGTTGGTCATCAATTCGATTGGGGCGAACTTGGTCATGGGGTTCACCGAATGGTTAATCACCTCCTCTATATATCCGCATTTTTCCGTCCAGGAAGTGTGGTCTCTGTGGCAGAGTAGACGGAAATAAATACTTATATCCCTCATGATTCTCTCAGTCAGGTTTCCTTGGGGATAATACGCTGAGGAATAGTACAATTTTATTCCTAATGTTTCTAAGGTGTTCTGGAATAACTTGCTCTTATGCATTGTTGCATTGTCCGATAGAATACATTTTATCCTACCATATTTTGGGATGTAGTCCTTGACGATTTTATCTAGGCATGTTCTGCTTTTAATGTTCTTAATGGGGTATATTTTGGTGAATTTCGTGAAAACATCAAACATGACAAAGATGTATCTGTTTCCATCTTTCCCCCTTGGTAGCTCTCCATGCTCGTCAATACACACCAATGCATTTTTCTCGTTCCTTACGATGGATTGTGGAACGACATCATACTTTACATTAATTGGCTTGGCCTTCTGACATAGGTCGCATGAGGAAATTAACTTCCTGACTTTCTTGCCAAGATGTTTGATGTACAATACTTCCTCGATTGCAAGCATTGTTCTCTCAGTACCAGAGTGAAGCATCGAGTGGTGGAATGCCAAAATGACCCTGTCCTGTAAGGAATTTGGTACCATCATTTTCCACTTCTTTACGTCGCGACCATGCAATTTAAATAGGATGTTCCTAAATTTGCCTATCTTGGCATCCAATCTTGGTATTATGTCTGGAGCCTTGTCGAATAGCCTCTTCAATTCAGGGTCTTCTTGCTGTAGCTTCGCCATGTTTTTGAAGTCTTGTAAGATTTCATTGCTTTCCTTACTATTTATCTGCATAATTTTAATTTCATGGTGTGGATTATATATCGTCTCGGGTATGTGACTTACTGATCTTAATCTTGACAATAAGCCACTAAAGATGTTCTCCTTGCCTGGAATATGTCTGACCTCTATGTCATGTGACGTTATTTCGTGTATGTACCTGGAGATTTTGGAGTTGGTTAGCTTGCATTTTTGGATGAAGGACAGGCTTACGTGATCAGTATATATAATTATTTTATAATGGTAGATATATTGCCTGAACTTTTGTAACGCAAAATGGATTGCACCTATTTCTAATTCTGTTATGCAGGCATTGGCTTCTATCTTGTTTATAAATCTAGAAGCTGTGGCAATCACATGTTTGTTGCCATCTGCATCTTCTTGTGCCAATATTGCTCCATATGAGTGCTCACTAGCATCGGTGTATATTAGAAAAGGTGAATTTGGATCCGGTCGTTCCAGGAGAATACTGTGCTTAAAAAGTTCTTTGACTTTCTCAAAGGCTACCTGGTGTTTGGCATTCCATTCCCACTTAGTATCCCTTCTCAACAGTTCCCTAAGGGGTACTAATTCCTTAGCATAGTTAATCACAAATTTTGACTGGTACTGTAAAATGCCCAGAAACCTTGTCAACTGTTTCAAGTTACGGGGGGGTGGTATACACTCTATGGCCTTGACTCTCTCCAGATTAGGTTGTATACCGTCAGGCGTAATGATGTGGCCTAGAAATTCTGCCTCTTTGACAAAAAATTTGCACTTCTCCAAGTTCAGGGTCATATTGCTTTCCTGAAACTTGGACAGTACATAATCTATGTGATGTAAGTGTGACTCCGGATCCTTGCTGTATATTAAAAAATCGTCAACATATTGCGTTACAAAAGCCTCGATAGTATCCCTGAAAACTTTGTCAAGAGCCCTCAGTAGTGCACTGCTACTGGTGGATAATCCAAAGGCGCATTTTAAAAAGTGATACACCTTTCCTTTGTGCAGGAAGCAGGTATATTTCCTGATGTCTGGATGAAGAGGAATTTGCCAGAATGATGCTGTCAGGTCAAGACTAGTAAAATGTTGACCTCCCTTCAATTTTGATATTAGTTGGTCTACCCCCTCAGGCCTCTAATGAGCTGGCAAGGTATGCGCATTTATTTTCCTTGCGTCGATGGTCATCCTCAATTTTCCCTCTTTCTTGTGGACCCATACCACTGGATTCACATAACATGAGTCCGATGGTTCTATTATTCCGTCTGCCAACATTTTCTGGATCACTCTGTCGGCTTCCTCCCTGATGGAGTTGGGGATGGGCCTGGATTTATGTGAATAGGGGGTGATATCTTTGACTTTAAAAGTATGTACATACTTATTACATGTACCTGGCTTTTTATTAAAAACTTTCCTGTTTTTAATTAATATCATTCTAAGTTGGTTCCTTTCCTCTTCAGAGATGCCATGTGCTCCCCAGATCTTCTCATCGATTAGCTGTGACATCGGTTCTTCTTCTTCTGTTGGTAGTGGTTCAGGTTGATAGTTGTTCGAGGTAACGTATTCGTCTTCTGTGCAGATCCAATGGCTGCAAACATTAGTATCCTCCTCGCTTGTCCAACCTGTTTCCTTCTTACCTATCCTTAGGTCTACCAACCTATTCTCGTGGACATTGATGTTCTCCACAAAAAAACTGCTCATCCGGATGGATCCCTGTCTGGTCTGGTTCCTCCTGGCATGTTTCCTCCTCCAGGAACTTCGCGGTGCACTCTGAGGTTCCTTCCTTGATAATAAATTCATGTAGGTCATAATCGATCACCGACCTCCAAAGATTAAGCAAATCACTGCCAATGATTAGGGTAGTTGTTAGTCTAGGTATTACCAGGGCGATAAAATCGAACTTCCAGCTCCCGATTTCTATTACCAGCCTTACCTGATATTTAACATGTCCCTTTTTCTTGCCAATCACTGTGTTGCAATATACTCCACACACAGGCAAGAATTCCGCATTTCTCTTCGTTATTAATTCCTGGAATAGCTGTTCGTCACATACTGATGTGCTGGCTCCTGTATCAATCATTGCTGGCAATTTGATACACCATACCTTAAGCCTAATCATTGGTGGATTGGTTATTTCCTTCCTTTCACTTGCCTGTCTCCTCAAGGTACCTATACAATGTTGTTCAATATTGCCCCTACTGCCACACAGGTCAACTTCCGGGACACAAAGTTGACTTGTACTTAGTTTTCCTGGGCGTTAGAGGTGATTGTTGTTTCTGCATTCTGTACAGTATCGGTCCTATTAGGTACATTTTCATTCTGTTCCTGTTGTCTTACGTTGTCTGTGTTCCATTGGTTTCTGCCCCTTTGGTGTGAACCCCTATTGTATGACGACCTTTGGCTGTTTAAGTATTCCCTACAGAATCGTATGTGATTCACTTGATGGGTATGGTCTCCTGGTCTCCCCCGATCATATCTATGCGTTCGGTATCTCGATTCACCCCTTGGTATTGTGTCGTGGTGCCGCTGTCTCGTGTTCTCCATTCTTTCGCCATGATTGTGTGGTTGTGGGAAATGGTGTGCCCCTCTCCCCCTGTCATGGGTGCTCCTAGTATTTCTATCTTCTCTCTCATTCTGGTTGTTTGTAGCCATGCTCCTATTTAAGATAGGTGAGTTTGGATGACCGTTTCTATGTCTATGTTCATTAGGCCGACCATTTTGTGTTTCGAAGGCTGTTAGTAATTCTATCATGTCTGCAAAATCTACTGGTCTCGCAACAATTAACCCTGTTCTCACTGTGTCTGGGAAATGTCTTGTTATGCTGGTAACTAACTCTGCTTCTGACAGGTTAGGGTCTAATAGCTTCCCTTTGTTGGCTACTGTCATAAAATAATCGACTAGCGATAACCCTTTGGTTGGATCATATCTTCCTGTCGCTAGCTCTACCCTTGTCTGGTTCTGTTTAGCTGGGCCCCAATACCTTGATAGGAATAGATTTCTGAATGAGCTATACGATTCATGACCAGCTAGTGTTAACCTTAGCCATTCTAATGCTTTGTTTTTTAAGCTTTTCTTGACTATGATCATCCTAAGCTCATTTGGTATCCTTTTCACTTTAAAATACTCTTCCATCTCCATTAACAAAGAGTTTTGGATCGTCTCCCTTCTCCTCGTCAAATGTAGGTGGTGTGATTTCATGTAGTATGCTGTTGGTGTAGCATGTGTTGTGTGTTGTGTCATTGTTTAATTGTGAACCTCTTTCTCTGTATTTATTTATTTTCAACCATAAAAACATATACATGTTGTGGTTGTGTCACTAAAAAAACTACTTACAAAATGTAGTACTTACATACATAATATTCACAGGCACAATCTATCTACAAACCCTCATCTAAAACTCAAGCTCAAAATCCTCCAGACTACAAAGGACACCTTGTACCAGATGCTGTTTCACCGCTTACATCCTTAGATCTGCATTTACCTCAACAATGCAAAAACTCATCAGTTGAATAATAACACTTTTCCATAAAAAATTACTTGAGATGTTTTTTGAAACGGTGAATGGAATTTATATTTTTTACTTCAATGGGTAATTTGTTGTAATATTTAATGCCTCTGTAGTAAAAACTATTTTCAAACAATTTTTTGTTATGTGGGGTTAGATGTAATTTAGTTTTTTCTCTTGTGTTATGACAGTGAATTTCAGAATTGGTGGTAAAATCTTTGATGTGTGTTTGCACTAGTACAATTGTTTCATATAAGTATATACAGGGCAATGGCAAAATGTTTAGTTCTTTAAAGAATGGTTTGCAGCTGACAATAAAAGGCAAACTGAGAATAATTCTAATGACCCTTTTTTGTAATTTGAGTCAACATTTTGTACATCATTCAAATAACTCTCATCTTGTACATTACTTACATCTAAATCATCATTTTGCCTTTTTAGTGCATTCACATCATTTACATTAGCCAAACTTTCTTTCCCTTTTCTCATTACTTCACAAATTGATTGCAAATCATTCTTTATTTCTAAGTGACTTTGTTTCATATCATTCATAGCATCATGTTTCGACTGCACTACATCAGCCATAGTCTTAATTTTAGGAATTACAATTTGTTCTACAGTTTCATTAATCATTCCTTTCTTTACTACCTCAATCTCTTTCCTTAATTCCTCAGTTATTTCTACTTTTACATTTGTAATCTTACAGTCTACACTTGCATTACATTCTGTTATTTCATCTCTACATCTACCAATTTCTTCTTCTAATACAATCTTATTTTCTCTCATTTCCGATTCAATTTTTCCCATCCTATCTCCTATGGTTTCTATCCTAGCTTCTAAAGCTTCCTTTGTCTCATTTATGTTTTTATGTACTAATTTTAAATTAGTTTCCATTACTTTCATATTTTCTTTACACTCCTGTCTTCCTAATTCTATTTTCTGTTCTAAGTCCTGTCTCACTCCTTCTATTTTCTGACTCAATTCTACGTTATTTTGTTCCATTTTCTGACCTAAACTTTGTTCTATGTCATGCTTTACTCCTTCTATCTTCTCTTCTAATCTTTCAAACATGATCATTAGTAACCTTTGGTCTTTTCCTATTGCTACCTGTTCCTCACTTTCTGGTTCTATCTGATAACTAGGCCTATCTGCCCCTTCCCCTACTCCTGTTACTAGATCTCTCTCTTTTCGCGACATTCTAATTTCTTTATTCAGTTCACTGGCTTAAAAGTCCTACTATTTATCGCTTCGCAGTAACATAAAAATAAAATGAACATGAAAATAAACAGGTAGAACTGGAACTTAAAAATTCAATGCCACAACTGGGATTTGAACCACAGACCTTCCGCTTGCCGGGCGGACGCTCTAACCACTGAGCTATTGTGACAAACTGCCAGAATGGCATTAAATTCTCAAGCCAGTTCGTATTTCTCCTGGTAAACCACAAAGGCAGTCTCACATCAGAGACAATTACCCCAATGGTGACTTACTATTGCAAGTACTTTATATCCCAGGATTAAATAACCTTCACATGGTAATTATTATTTATTTATGCCAACAAACTTACTGTTGGTGTTTTTAAACACACAAGCCGTGTGTGGGCGAAGTTTAAGAGGTAGAACTGGAACTTAAAAATTCAATGCCACAACTGGGATTTGAACCACAGACCTTCCGCTTGCCGGGCGGACGCTCTAACCACTGAGCTATTGTGACAAACTGCCAGAATGGCATTAAATTCTCAAGCCAGTTCGTATTTCTCCTGGCACAAAGATTTGGCGTCACTAGGTATTTCGCTTAAGTTCATTTCCTGTAGATTTCCATTCCATCCAAAATTCGTGCTCCACGCTTGGGTAAGACATTTGGTGCTGTTTTTATTGAAGTGTTCTAATGGCGTCTTCTTTCTTTTTGGCGCGATGTGGCTCTTATTTTCCTCATGGCGTGGTAATGGATGGAATGAATAATCATACGATGTTTCTTCACCACAATGTATTATTTTATTATCACTTTTTCCCTATTTTACATTTAAATAAATCCTCTTAGCACCATTTTAGATTATTTAAGTCCTTCCACTTTATCAAAAAGTGGAACAAAAACTTGATGAAAGTCTGGTAAACGTTCTACAATGTTCACGCGCTACCATAATATGTCTTATCACCTTTAATACTTAGGCGCTAGTCCTAATTCTTTTAGTTGCGAGTCTATCATTCTGACTGCCATGTGTACATCCGCACATGCATTCATAAAATAGTTCCCGCATTGCTAGGGAAGCGATCCTTAGCCATTTTCCCTTCGCTTTCAATATTGAACACATATAATTCTAATATTTATACATATATATTAAAATTAAATATGGAAATATTTATGACGTCTTTAAACAAACTTAATTGTTCATAACAATGAACATTAGTAACACGTTTTCATCATTTAACCATCTCATACCAACATCAAAAACAAATTACACTCTTAACAAATATTCACATAAACGATTTTCTTTTGGGGTCTTTTAATATTCTGTCTCAATATATAGATTGTATGAATTGTATGTTGAAGGATGAGTAGAGAAAGAAGTGTGATTGTGTCTAGTAAAAGAAGAATGAGTTATGTTACATTTATATTTCAATCATAGAAAATTGTATGAATTGTATGTTTAAGGGTGAGTAGAGAAGAACATATGAATATGTTATGTAAAAGGAAAGCAAGTGGAAAAAACCACGTGGAAGTAATATATTGTACAGTAAAATGGATAACCTAAAACCCCTCTCCATGAAAAAATACATATACACACATGGACAAAAGTATTCGAACACAGGAAAATTATGTGCATTTTTGTTTATTGCTACATAAATATGGTACATGAGCAAAATTACCCTAACTAGAATTATAAACAGTACCTCAATTTACAGTATTAACAACAAAAATCCTATACAAGTATGATTATACAAAATAAAAATATATCTTCTCTATGAACAGGAATTTTTGGCCAGACATAACTATTCGTACACATTCTATTATCAGTATACATATAAACAGGCCCGAATTTAGGACCTCTGACACCCCTGGACAAAAAAAACATTTGCTACCCCCCCCCCCCCCCCCCCCCCCCCAACTTGCATGCAATACATATATTACTTAAATTTTCACAACATGGAGAATGGTTTCACTAGTTTGGATACTTAAGTATGGGTGGCAAACACCATAAGTAAGGTTATTAAAATTTAAGTAGGGACATCTTAATAGAAAGAACTTACACCAAAGAGGCATCAGCCCCTATTAGATGTCAAAACACATACGGTTTAAATAACAAGAGGCTTCCTCCTTGCTCTGTCATTTGCAAACAAGTTTATGAGTTTGTTATAGTCCATTTTCACTGGTAAGTCAGATTCAATTGCAAGAACACCAAGATAACTAAGACGATCCTTTACTTGTGATGTTCTTAAATAATTATTTATGCATCTTAGAGCAGAAAATGATTTCTCAGTTGAGCAGTTGGAAGCAGGAGTGCTCAAGTATATTTGTAGAGCTATGTTTAAGTTTGGGTAAACACTCTCTAGACAGTTACCTTACAGCTGTGTAGGAGAGTGCATCGCATTTTCATTCTTTTCTATGTAGCTTTTGAAGTGTAAGCATTCAAGTACAAATGCTGAATCTTCAAGATCTGAACTGTAGACTTTCTGAAGTCTGGATGATGCTTCCTAAATTTCAAGTGGGTAAGCATCTTCAGATTTGTCAAAAACATAAATGGTTCACTGAATTCCTTGTAGGAAGAAACTCTGTTGTTCAGTTCTTCGGTCAATTTATCCAGAATCAAAAGGAACTTGATGTTTCATGTCTATGCTTTTTTTTTTTTTTTGGTGCAGCTTTCCAGTAATTTTGCCGCCCCCTAAAATGTACCACCCCGGACAGTTGCCCGGTTTGCCCTTACGTAAATTTGGCCCTGCATATAAATAATATGAAAGGAGTTATTTTCATATTGTTCAGTAGCAAGTTTGCTTACCTCTTCTATGTATAATCTCTCTTAATCTATGTGGCATAGAATATACTAAGCTTTTTGTGATTTCTGACCCAATAAGTTGCCATTCCATTTGAAGTAGCTGTTTCAATTGAGTTTTGCTTGTTATATTATGTTTTCTAATCCTGGTCTCTAATTCATCCCACAGATGTTCAATTGTGTTAGTATCAGGAGACTGGAGGTGTTTTCAATGTGTTGGGGGTGTTGTATAGCAGCCAAGACGAACAATTTGTGCTGTATGTTTGGGGTCGTTCGGTTGAAAGTAATATCCCAGAGAAAGGCCTAATTTTTCGGCACTTTTCTTAAGATTTTCTTTCAGGATGTTCAAGTACATGTATTTGTCCATATTTCCGTGTATGAAAACCAATCCCCCTACACCTGAAACTGCCATACACCCCCACAGCATCACACCACCACCTCCATGCTTTACTGTTCTCATAAGGTTCTTCTCCTTGAGCTCTGTCTTAGGTTTTCTCCAAACCAAAACGTGCGCATATTGCGAAAGATATTAAATTTACTTTCGTCTGTGAACAACACATCCCAAAACACAGTACCTTTCTGCACAAACTCTTTTGCAAACTGCAAGCTCTTTATCCTATTAAGTTTACTAATGTAGGGTTTTTTTTCTTGGTACCCTTGCTCGGTATCCATCTCGACGAAGGATCTATCTTATTGTAATGAAGATACTGGATTTTGAAAATATTCAGCTAGTTGTGCTGCTATTTCTGATGAAGTTATTTTAGTTTTTTTAATTAAATTAATCACATACCTCTGCTCTCTTGATGAAAGTTTCTGTAAACATCCGCTTCTTTTATTGTTAATCATCACTGTTTTGCCTTTAAACCTATTTACTATACTTTGTATAGTAGGTCGGCTTCTCCCAACTGAGTTTACAATTTCAGAATATGATTTTCCTTGACTATGAAGTCTGAGAATAATTTTTCTCTCTTCAACAAATGTTTCCTTCTGTTTTCTCCCCATTTTAACTAAACTGTATCTATCAGTGCAACCAATCTGTCTCTCAGGGTGTATACTACTCAACTGAACCAGCCAAACAAGGATCACTCTGTTTACTCTGCATCAACTAGGGTAGTAACTAACTGTATGAACACTTCTGTCAGGGCATTAATCCATGTAAACAAACAGAGGCTCCTCCTATACTTCTGTTGTACAAAATAGCAGAACATTTGCAATATGTCTGCATGGTGGGCATTCCAATATATTATCTAGAAATAAAATTGATACCCAATAAACATTATTATATGTAATAACTGCTATGATGTTCTTAACATAGTTGTGTATGAATACTTTTGTCCATGTGTGTATGTGCCAAAGTTCGCGGTGATAGGTCAAGTGGTTTTCAAGATTAACGTTTACATATATTGTTGTTGTTAGCTAATGCTGGATTTCTTACAATGAAGTCATTAATCCTCTTGCTCTCCAATATTTTTCACTGATGGATGGGGCACTAGAAGTGGCCGGGCATATTTGAAGGTGGTCTTGATCCATTTCCTCTTGCAGATCACATAGAGGACAGAGTGGTGAAGAATATATCCCAATTCTGTTTAAATGTTTTGCCAGACAATCATGTCCTGTAATCAACCTGAAGGTTGCAACTGCCATTTTTCAAGGATACTCAGGAATTACTGTTTGAATGTTTGGTAGTTCCCATCATGTACACTGCTGGTACCCTTTTTTGCAAGAAAATCAGCTTTCTCATTACCACTCAGTCCACAGTGAGCTGGTATCCATTGGAAGACTAGGTGTTTTTGAAGTGCTGTTAGATGGGTAAGGATTTTCAACATTCTATAATTGTTTGGTTTTTTGGTGACAACTTGGAAGTAATTGCTATAATTGCTGCCCTGGAATCTAAGAGAATAACTGCTTGCTGAAAATGTGAAATTCTGTACAAAAGATTTTGTAGGACCATTCGAATTGCTTCAATTTCTCCATCAAAGTTTGTAGTTCCATAACTTAAAGATTTGTAATAGGAAAAGAGGTGACATGTGACTCCAGCACCTGCTCCATCTTGGTTTGATATCAATGATCCATCAGTATAAATATGGAGCCATTCGTGTTCTGCAAATCTAGTATGGATTGTCTCTAATGCCAATAATTTTAGAACACTAGTTGGAATATCGCTTTTCTTAACTTCTTCTGTCAGGTGTAAATAATATGTGATGTCTAATGTTTGTGTCGGATTGACTTTAGATATGAAGTTTTCCTTTGAATTAGGAAGGTATACATTCTTCTTGATGTCTTGAATTTTGGAAAGAAAGCTCTCCTGAGTCTTTAGTGTATGTGTAAAATTTCTCTTGTGCCATTTATTGAATGGGAGTCTGATCAACTTTTCGTGTTGAATAAGAGCCGCTTTTTCTATTTCATATTCAATGGGGCATTGGTTGGTTAGTATTTCATAGCTGCTATTGGTGTGGTTTTGATAGCACCTGTAATTAGTCTCAGACTTTGGTTTTGAAAGATTTGAATTTTTTTTGTATTTGGTGTTATAAGAACTTCACTGCAGTAAGTAAATAATGGCTTTATATTTACATTGTATGTTGTGTTAAGAGTTGCTCTGGAACATCCCCACTTCATTCCTGTTAGACGTTTTAACAGTGAAAGGTGCCTCTCTGCTCTTTGTATTACATTTTATATTTGTTTGGTCCATGTAAGTTTGGTATCAAATGTAACTCCTAAATACTTTGCTTCCTTTGTTTCTGGTAATTGTTGACCCTCAAAATTTAGTTTTATTTTTAGTGGCTTTTTTCTTAGTGAAAAGATTTGGTAGTTTGATTTTGTTGTATTACCAGTCATTACATTTTCTTTGGTCCACCTTTGTAATTTGGTTAAGGATTGTTGCATTGTTTTTTCAAGTTCTGTAATTTTGCTTTTTGGTTTTGAAGTCCACATTACTAAGTTATCAGCAAATAGTGCACACTTCACACCTGATTCTTGTATTTGTTGTGGCAGATCGTTAATAAATATATTAAAAGTGTTGTGCTGAGCACTGCGCCTTGTGGTAAGCCCCGGTGTACTTGTTTGTATTTAGATATGTTTCTTCCATATCTGGTTGCAATAAAGCGTGTGGCGGAAATGTCGTTGGTGACGTGGTGTTGCCCTTTGATTTGGTTCGTTCCGGGCTAGCTCAGGATGAGATCTCTTTCTTTATCTCGGGTACGCGCAGGTGTTATAAGACTACCCAAGAAAACCTTTGTATATTATTTATTACATCTTAGATACTTTCGGGAGTTATGCCGATTCTACATGTAGAGGAATCGCACTCACGTCTGCACACCTCAACGTACCGTACTGGTCTGGGGTGAGGGGTAACGCTTTCTAGCTTACCCACGCTAGGAAAACCGTTCTCTCCAATTTTAAATGTCATGACGTCATCCAAGAAAGCCTCGTATCCAAAATACTATTTCCTTTTCCCGCAATTTAGAAATGTCCCTTTCTATTATAACATGTTCTTTTTTTGAATTCCGAATTTTTAGTTACCTTTTTATGATTAAACGATGTTTACTTTATATTTTATTAAATATATCGCGCGACTTTTAAGGTTGGCAGACTTGAATTTTGACTGACTTCAAACTATGTAGTATGACGTCATGACTCGTTAATTTCAAACCAATAATGCGTTTATACTACAAATTTAACGACTATTATTTACTCATATCTTGCTCACCTTACAACACTTCCTGCTCTATTATCTATTTATGTTATTACTCAATACTTATTGCAAATCTCATATCCGGCAATTAAATTAAAACGTGTCTTTATCAAGCCCATTCGATTGGAAATCTAAATTTCGGTATCAAATGCCCCCATTTATGTTATTTTATTATTTCATAATAAAATAATGTAAATGTCTTGCCCGAAAGAAAAAATTAAAAATTACTCCTGTATTTTGAATAATCGGCAACACTCCCATTATATACAATTTTCAATTACACTGTTTTGAAATTGGTTATTAACACATCTTCTCATTAATCTTTATAACATGACAAACAATTATACACTTGACTAAACATTAATCCTTAAATACTAATTACAATATGTTATGGTTTCTTCTGTGAAGCTTTTATATAAAGGTTAAATTTCAAGAGTCTTTCTTTATACTTCCTTCTTTTAGTTCATGTTTGCTCACTTCGCTCTCACTATCACTTGCACTGTGAATTTTCACTTTTGTTATTGTAACACATATCTGTACTAGATCCTTTAAGCACTAAAATGTACATATATCTATATAAATCCATTACACTCTTCAGACAAGTTTTTTTCTTTGTCTTGCTGTGATAACTATCTATACATCTAAATATTTTAACAAATGTTTACAAAGTAAATATTCTGTTTTCTCTCTATGCGGAGATGAACATTTTAACAATCTTTCTGAAGCTGTTATTGTGAGCTCTATACAATATATTCTTAAGCTCTTTGTAGTATATAGTAATTCACATTCTGCATTTTTCATGAATATGTAAGTACCTGACCAATATATGGTTTTCAAGTAAGCTAACATTTAAATTTTATCTCAAAGCTGATTGGGCGCCAATATACAAATGACACTTCGAATTTTTTTTTTTTTCACATTAAATCAAGGTTCCAAGGTACCACATGGTTTCTTGTATGGTCGAAGGAGTTGTTTATGCCATCTTCCCAGACATTTTTCATTTTTAACATCTTTTAATTCATAGGTATGATAACCAAATTTGGATATAATTTCTGCAGGACCTTTATATAACAATTCCATCCTTTTGTTCCTACCTCGCAAGGCACTTGATAACTTATGGTCTTTAACTAGTACCCAATCGCCTATCTTAGGTTCCCATTTATGTTTTCTACTCTTTTTCTTTAATTTTCGCTTCTCTGCCTTTTTCTTGATTCGTTCAAAAGCAATTTTCGCTCTTTCTTCTTCACTTAACTGAATGTCATTAATTTTCAGTGTTTTTGGTACCCCGATCAATATTGGTTCTGGTTCAATTCCTAACATTAATTTTATTGGTGCAAACCCAGTAGTTACATTAATGGTGTGATTGATAATCTTTTCTATCAATGGACAATATTTCACCCAATCCTTGTGATTATGATGCGTAAGTACACGTAAATAAATTCCTATATCTCGGAGGACACGTTATGTTGGATTCCCTGATGGAAAGTATGATAATTTAGTTTTCTCGCATCTAATGTCACCCTAATCTTTCCATTGGTCTTATTTACAATACATAGGGGATTCACAAATTCTGAATTCGAAATCTCAATAACCTCATCTTCTAACATTGACTTTATAACTGCATCTACCTCTTCTCTTATTGTACTAGAGATAGCTCTCGCTTTATGTGTAAAAGGTTTGATGGGTATCATCTCAAACGAATGAGTATAAATATTACATTTACCAGGTTTCTCAGAGAATACTTCTTTATTTCGGATTAATATTTCAAACAGTTTATCCCTCTGTTGTTCATTTAGTTGATCAGCCTGAGTTACCTTTTCCCTCAACAATTCTTCTAAGTCTTCACTACTCTCCCTATCATAGTACCTAGTTGCGTCAGAAAACCTCAAATTGTCTATGAAATCATTTTTATCCCATTCTACATTTTCTTTATTATCGACACTGTACTCTTTGACATTTACTTCAGTTAATTCCATAGCTGCTACTTTAACATATTCTACAAAGAATGTATCCCCTTGGATTTCTTCTTCCTCTTTTTCTCGTACAATAGTTTCTGAACTACTATCTTCCACAAAAGGCACTATAATGGTCTCATCTTCAACTTTCATTTCTACAATCATGTTTTTAAAATTCATCACAGCTTCCCAGGCATAAAGACAATCACAACCTATTATAATATCTGTCACAAGTCTTCCTACAATCAGAAATAAAATTCCTAGTATTCTCCCATTTATTTCAATATTTATCATTGCTTGAAATTTTACTCTCTCTTTTCGTTTTCCCACAGCTAGCGAGCAATATATCCCATTAACTGGTAAAGACATTACTTTAAAACCACTACTTTGTAAATTATCATAAAAATTTTGTGAGCATACTGTGCTATTTGATCCCGTATCTATAATTGCATTGTATTGTTTTCCATTTACTCCAATTTTGATTTTAGGTGGATCTCCTACTTTTTCGTTTTCGTCAATTCTATTTTTCCATTCTCTTTTCTTTTGTATCATCATTTGCCTTCCAGGACTATTTATTTCCGAGTACTTATCACAATCATTACTAGGATACCCAATTCTCACTGAAGGCGCGTTTGACCGGGTCTGGCGTTTCCCTGATTTTTAGGTATGGCTCCTGTACAATTTCCCGAATTGTTACTTCTGTTTTCCTGCATTAAATCGGGGTTACTTCCTACCATGTTTTTGACCGTGTTAATGGCCTCAACCATTTCTGCATTTTCGGGGGAATTTCGTCCCTTAGAATACCTTTCTCCCTGTCTTGGTGACCTCGGTCTAAACTCATTATCTCCGTTTGTCCAATACCCATCATTTGAATTTCTACTATGTCCAAAATAACGTCCCCGTCTACCTCAATCAAATCTATTTGTATTCATATAATTCACCCTTATATTTCTTCCCCTTAGATTACCATTTCTATTTCGGTGATGCCCTTCCTGGTTACATCTACCTTGATTTTCCCACCGGAATGATTCCATCCTTGGTACTGGTCCTTTATATCTTTCCCTAATCTCACTTCTATTCTGATAATACTGTGCCCCTTGCCCGAAAGAATTTACAGTTTCTTTTTCTTCATATTTATTTCCAAATGCGTGTTTTGGCTTATTGACTTCTAAGGCTGATAATAATTCGATCATAGCTGCAATGCTATCGGGTCGGGCTATGATTAGGTAGTGTTGAAGCGTTTCCGGAAAATGTGGAGTAACTATATTTATTAGATCTTTTTCATCTAAGGGAGGATCCAACATCTTCGATTTTCTCGCTATTCTCATAAAATAGTTGACCATCGATTCCTCCGATCTAGGATTAAACTTTCCATTGCTTAATTCAACTCTAATATTAGCCTGCCTACTAGCTCCCCAATATCTGGTTAAAAAGATGTTCCTAAAGGTCCTGTAATCATTATTGTTACCCATAGAAAGGCCTAGCCAATTGGCAGCATTACCCTTTAGGCATTTTCTTACTATCACCATCTTGTACTCCTCTGGTATACGTTTCACCGTGAAGTACTCTTGTAACCCTTCTAAAAAGGCTTTAGGATCATCTGAATCTTCATTTTCAAAAACTGGAGGTGTCATTTCATTTAAGACATGGTTAGGCCAATGTAAATTTGAATTGTCACCTGTCCCTGCACTATTTCTGAGATCAGAATGGGAATTACTGTTACCCCTATTTTGCATTGAAATGTCAGCTGATACACCTGGTATTGTCTCGTTTCTTGCAGCTTCATTATTAAGATTGTTGTGATTACATGCATTTTCATTTAATTTCAAATTTTCTAAGGCCTCTTTTACATGAGTAATTTCTGTTATTACCCCTTTTATTTGGTCTGTAACATCCTCCAAATTTCTAGCCTGCCTTTCACTTTCTACATCAGATCTTTCCATTCTAACTTTACACCCCTGTAACTCTTCTCTAATTTCTTCCCTTTGTTTGTCTAATCTATATGTTACTTTTTCCCTTTCTTTATCTAATTTTTCACTCACTTGTTGACCTAATTTCTTTTCAGAATTCTTTACTTCTTGCCTTATTGTCTCTAATTCTCCCTTAACCTGTTCTCTATTTTCTTTTACTTCACTACTAACTTTATTAATTTCCTCCCTAACTTCTTCCCTAAAGGTTTCGAAAGCTCTCTTCTGATTTTCCAATTGCATTCCCAATTCCTGTTGTCCCTTCTCTAATTTCTGTCCTAACTCTATACTAGTTTCATCTATCTTTTGACTTAACTCTGTACTCATCTTTTCCATTATCTTTTGAAACATATTCTCTATTTCTGACATAATTGCTGGCCTTTCTGAATTACTACTAAACATTTCTGAGCTACCTCTAGGTGTTTCTCTAACGTTCTGATCTTCTACTTCTTGGCATATTCTGCTACCGATTATATTTTGATTATATTCTTCCATCCTAAATACACTTTTCTCAATTTCCGGACTCTCAAAACCTAGAAAATCGCTATCACTGTCTTCCATTTCTAAGCTATTTACATGTGTTTTTCTACTCACCAATATTTTCAATATTTTCACTATTTCACTATTTTTTTTTTTTTTTTTTTTTAACTGCACTTAAACTTGTTCACTACACGTTTCACAGATGTTGACACGCTGGGCACCTTCTTGCTTGCTGGTTCTATGCTGGCTTGGTCGTCTTGGGGTTGGTTTATTCTCTCGACGCCACACGTTGGGTCACCTTCTTGTTTGCTGGTTCTATGCTGGCTTGGTCGTCTTGGGGTTGGTCTATTCACTCGACGCCACACGTTGGTTCGCCATTTGTGGCGGAAATGTCGTTGGTGACGTGGTGTTGCCCTTTGATTTGGTTCGTTCCGGGCTAGCTCAGGATGAGATCTCTTTCTTTATCTCGGGTACGCGCAGGTGTTATAAGACTACCCAAGAAAACCTTTGTATATTATTTATTACATCTTAGATACTTTCGGGAGTTATGCCGATTCTATATGTAGAGGAATCGCACTCACGTCTGCACACCTCAACGTACCGTACTGGTCTGGGGTGAGGGGTAACGCTTTCTAGCTTACCCACGCTAGGAAAACCGTTCTCTCCAATTTTAAATGTCATGACGTCATCCAAGAAAGCCTCGTATCCAAAATGCTATTTCCTTTTCCCGCAATTTAGAAATGTCCCTTTCTATTATAACATGTTCTTTTTTTGAATTCCGAATTTTTAGTTACCTTTTTATGATTAAACGATGTTTACTTTATATTTTATTAAATATATCGCGCGACTTTTAAGGTTGGCAGACTTGAATTTTGACTGACTTCAAACTATGTAGTATGACGTCATGACTCGTTAATTTCAAACCAATAATGCGTTTATACTACAAATTTAACGACTATTATTTACTCATATCTTGCTCACCTTACAACACTTCCTGCTCTATTATCTATTTATGTTATTACTCAATACTTATCGCAAATCTCATATCCGGCAATTAAATTAAAACGTGTCTTTATCAAGCCCATTCGATTGGAAATCTAAATTTCGGTATCAAGCGTTGTGTTATGAAATGACATAGCCATGAAAACATTGAACCTTGTATCCCTATTTTTTTTACTTTCTTTTGTAGTTTTGTTCTGCATATAGAATCATATGCACCTTGGAAATCAATAAAAACTGATACATTATCTTCTTTTCTATTGAAGGAGTCTTTGATTTCTTGACTGAGAAGTAAGACTTGTTCATTTGTGGAGTGGAACTCTCTGAATCCAGCTTGACATGGGGAAATTAAATTTTGTGATTCCAGAAACCAATTTAACCTGTTTGACACCATTCTTTCCATCACTTTTGGTATTATGCTAGTAAGAGCTATTGGTCTATAATTTTTTATTTCTGACGCTGTTTTGTCTTTCTTCAAGAGTGGGACAATTATTGCCTTTCGCCATTCAGCAGGTACAGTGGTTTTCCAGGATGGATTGTAGAGTTTTAGTAGTTGTTGTTTTGCTGTTTTTCCAAGGTTTTTGATGAACTCTGGATGTATGTGATCAGGTCCAGGAGACTTTTTGTTTTTTAGATTATTTATTGCAATGTTCAGTTCTTGCATGTTAAAATTTTGAAAAAAGATATTGCACTGAGTGTTAGGGTCACATTCTCTTTCTTGTTTCAAATCTATCTTAAATTCTTTATGTTCCTTTTTATTATTATTTGTTTACATATATACATATATACAAACATATGTATTGATATGATTTGTTTGTAGAAGAGTGAGTAGAGAAGGAGATGTGAATGTGTTACCTAAAAGTGAGTTGAGAAAACAATGTGAATGTAATGTGTAGCATTTCTATTTCAAACATACAGAAAATTGTATGCCTGATTTGTGGAAGAAGGAATACATTTTATTTTAATAAAATCGCCTTTTTTCAGGAAAATTGTTTGTAGAAGGGTGAGGTAGAGAAAGAGATGTTAACGTGTTGCCTAAAAGTGAGTAGAGAAAACAGTGTGAATGCAATACATAGCATTTCTATTTCAAACGTACAGAAAATTGAGTGAATTATTTATAGAAGAGGAATAAAACTTTTTTTGAGTAAAATCACATTTCTTCAGGAAAGACACCTATGTAGATAAACTTAAAAAGTAAAGATTTGAGAGGTAGAACTAGAACTTAAAACTTTTTAAGTTCCAGTTCTACCTCTCAAACATTGCCCACACATGGCTTGTGTGTTTAAAAACACCAACAGTAAGTTTGTTGGCATAAATAAATAATTAAAAATAAACCTTATCTGAATACAACATTTGATCCAAGAATTGCTCTGTAGAGGAGGGAACAAAAAATGTTTTTTGTTTGTGTAAAAATCACTTCTTTTTCAGGAAGGACACATATATGGATAAACTTAAACAGCAAAATCTTTTCTGAATACAAAATTTGATCCAAATCATTAAAGCCACTTCCAAGATACATGAAATATATTTATATACAAGAATTGCTCATTTAGAGATATATGTACCTCAGAATCAAGAAACAACAATGGCCACTTTTACTGATGATTAGGGCTAGGATTTTGATGCCCTAAATCAGTGTTTTTCAACTTGTAGGTCGCGACCCCCTGGGGGGGTCATGAAGCCTCTGTCGAGAGAGTTGCAAGAGGTCAAGAGAACTCAGTAAAAAAATCAACAAATTTTAAAAAGGTAGATAGATTAAGAAAAATTTAACAAAATGATGCTCTTTAAGTTATTTATACAAACACATTAACAAAAAATAAAATCTTCGAGTATCTGTTCATTTTAATGTGAAGGTTGTGCTTGAGTTTGGGGGTGAATGCAAAGGAACATCAGGGGCTGTGACTTGAGACAGTGACTTCAAGAAGATTCTCTTGATGTATCCCATTAGCTGGTCAACTTCAGGAAACTGACTCCACGAAGCATGTGCTAGGCACATTACATGAACCATCCTCAAGTAAAGAGCTTTAAGAGAATTAGCAGCTTTTACTATGTATGGTGCAGCGTCGGTGAACAGCAAGATTATGTTGTCATGTTGTATGACACTGGGATATATTAAACCCATAGACCTGTCAAACAGTTTGCTGATTATCTATCTTTTTTCTTGGAAGTTTGAAAACAGTGTTATAATACTCAGTTTAAACCAAAAAAGGTAAGTCAATTAATAACACTACATAACACTTATTTATTTACCGGAACATGTTTCAGAGGCTGACTTTCCTCCATCATCAACTGGACATAGACTTGTTCTCCCTGGTGTGGTTTGTGATGTTTCTTCTGAGATCTCTTCTGGTGGTGGTTCAAGAAACGTGCTGAACATATCCTTATCAGGGATGTTGCAATTGAATACTTTGTTTCTATTTTTTTATTATTATTATCATTATCATCATCGTCGTCATCGTCATCGACATCATCACCACCACCGCCGCCACCACCACCGCCACTGCTGCCGCCACCAGCACCACCACCACCATCATCACCACCACCACCACCACCACCACCACCACCACCACCACCACCACCACCATCATCATCATCATCATCATCATCATTACTATTACTATTCTTATTAAAAAGAATTATTTTAGTAGATGCTACCAAAGAACAATGCAGATGATTAGGCAAAAAGTGCCAGGAAAAAAATTTGTATATCTATTGACGAAAGCACATATTCACTAGGCTATTATATGACAAACATTGTGGTAGGCACAATGGAAGAAGATTCAGGGGCACAATTCCTAATCAGTTGTGAGAGTTGGAAAAAATAAATGTTTCAATAATCAGCAAACTTTTTAAACCAAAAAGGTAAGTCGATTAATAACACTACACAACAATTATAATTTACCAGAATAAAAAAATGAGAATGAGCAGAAACAAAAAAGTTACTGAAAGAAACTACAACACTCACAGCAGCAAAAACAAAAATCATATTAAAAAAATTCACATTCCATCCTTGGCACTTCAAAAAATTCAAAAAAGTTTTCAAAGAACACCAGTGAACCACAACTCCATAAAAAATCTACTGTACTCAAACATCAAAGATGCCATCTCATCCAATAACATACCAAATTGAATGCAGTGACTATACTGAAGTGTATATAGGAAAAACCAAAAGAAATTTGGAAATAAGATCCAAGGAACACTTTAGAAATGTAAAAAACAAACACTTGGAAAACTCAGTAGTTGCTACATAAAGCCAGAACCGAAACTCCTCAAACACATAACAGGAAAACAAGAGCTGTCCACTTGGGAACAAATATTCATTTTCAAAATTAGAAACAGAGTATTCAATTTAGACATCCCCAAGAAGGATATCATCAGCAAGTTCCTTGAAACACCACCATAGGAGACCTCAGAGGAAACATCACCATTCATACCAGGGAGAACCAGTTGATATCTGTTTGATAATGGAGGAAAGTTAAGCCTCCAAAACATGCTCTAGTAAATTATAAATAAGTGTTGTGTAGTGTTATTAATCAACTTACCTTTTTGGTTTAAGAAGTTTGCCAATTATTGAAAAATTTATTTTTTCCAACTCTTACAACTGATTAGGAATTGTGCTCCTGAATCATCTTCTTCCATTGTGTCTACCACAATGTTTGTCATACAATAGCCTAGTGAGTCTGTGCTTTCATCAATAGATACACAAATGTTTTTCATGGCACTTTTTGCCTAACACCTGCATTCTTCTTTGGTAGCATCTACTAACATAATTCTTTTTAATAACAATAGTAGTAATAATAATAATAATAATAATAATAATAATAATAATAATAATAATAATAATAATAATAATAATAATAATAATAATAATAATAATAATAATAATAATAATAGTAATAATAATAATAATAATAATAATAATAATAATAATAATAATAATAATAATAATAATGGTAATAGTAATAATAATAATAATAATAGTAATAACAAAGACAACGACAATGACGATGAGTGAGTGAGTGAGTGAGTGAGTGAGTGAGTGAGTGAGTGAGTGAATGAGTGAGTGAGTGAGTGAGTGAGTAGGGTTTAAGGGCCCGTCAACAGATAGGTCATTAGAGCTCCACAATGACGATGATGATGATGACAACGATGACGATGATGATGATGATGATGATGATGATGATGATGATGATGATGACGATGACGATGATGATGATGATGATGACAATGACGATGATGACGATGACAATGAGGAGGAGGAGCAAGAAGAAGAATATTTTATTATCACCTTAGGTTTTACAGAGTATTGCTGAAAACAGTCAAATCATCAGTTGGTTAGAATACAAATATTTACAAATTAATACCAATTTTAAATCAATATTTGTCAGAATATATCAAATGAAGTACATAAGTTATATTCAACATTTCAAAATACATACACAACATAGAATTTTTAATTATTCAACTTTTAACCTATTTTAAAAATTCCTGAATTGAATAGGACACATTAATAACTAAATAAGCGTGTAAAGAAGAGTTGAATTTAGTGTAGTTTTCATACCTTTTAATTTCTGCTGGCAGTCTATTGTATAATTTTGCACCAGCATAACTGGGCAGCTTTTCAAACAGGCTAAGTCTGTGCATTGTAATAGCCAAGTCACTCTTATTTCTTGTGTTGTGGTCATGTATATCTGAATTTGTTTCCATTGGAAATATGTATTTTATCATATATAGTATAGTTTTGTAAATATAAAGGCTTGGTAGGGTTATTTTTTTATGCTGTCAGAAGGCTTCTCTACATGAGTCTTGCTTTTTTAAGTTCAAAGTATATCTGATTGCTCTTTTCTCTAAAATAAATATTCTAATTAGATTTAATTTTAAATTATTGCCCCATATTTCTATACCATATGACATGTGTGACTGAATGAGAGAGAAATAAATTATCCTATTAGTTGCTGCTGGGACATACTTCTTTAGACACTTTAAAAGAAATAGATTTTTACTTATTTTTAATGCTAATTTGTCTATATGCAGTGTAAATGATAGTGTTTTATCCAGGGTGACACCAAGTAGCTCTACCTTGTCAACACTGTTTACTGATTTGTTGTCAATATACAGTTGTAGAGGCGTATTAAGTGTTTTGCTACCAAATGTTATCAGTTCACATTTAATTGGGTTTATACTTAAATTTAACATTGAGAAGTACTGCAACAGTTTGATAGCTATCCCATTTAGGTTTTCTTTCAGCATTAGGCTCGAGACATGGCTGGGTGACCCAGGGGGCCACAAATTTCTACTAATAGTTCTGCCCTGAAATACACTTTCAATAATTGTTCTCATTGAAAGATTGATTGTATGAGCTGTTGCAGAGTCTTGTTGTGAAAAGGCAATCATGCTCCCTGTCAGTTAATTCTCTAAAAAAAGGGTCCAAAATTGCATTCATGTATGTATGGGCGACAACTGGTGACTTGAAAAAAATTATAATACACATTGTGCAGTAGAAAACAAATGCTGAGCCATAATACGCTTTGTGACTAAGTACAGGACCAAACAATAAAGCACACTGGTAATAATGCGGCCACAGAATATTGCGTCAACTCAGTACTGATTGTGAGCAGAGCAGAGAAAAACAAATCATGCTCGTGACCTTGTATATATCAGCTGCTGTTATTGTATTTCCATGTTTGCAGTGGAAAAACACATAGCGGTTCACATGTATTTGGATCTCTCTATATAAGGGATGAAGATTTACAGGAATTAAAGCAACCTGATGTGTATATTTACAGTATTAACCAACCAATATTTTTTTGCAAAATGTGTAGAGTTTTGGCACATAAGAGATATGGGAAATTGACAAGTTTTTTGACTTAACTGCTTTTGCACACCCAGTTGAAAATTATTTAACAGAATAAAGTTCTTGCCAAGTGACCCACGATATTGAAACTGCGAGATAAGTTTTCTTTACTTAATTGTATGTAATGCATTTAGAATTTTTAAAAAAATGTAAATCCAGCTTTCTTCCCTGTCACTATTGATTTACAGAGCATTCTCCAAAGTCCTTATGGTATGATCTTTATTGTATTATATACAGAAAATGTGTATTTACATTTTCACAGCATATTAATCTAAGATGTCAAATGAAAAACACTGCATATTGTCATGAGTAGTCAGAAGTTTTTACAGCCGGAGTTAGAATTAAGGCTAGAGATTTCTTCTGGGCATAAAAGCTCGGCCCAGATATAAATATGGCACCTCCAGCCATAAACAATTCTGTTGTAACTGAACCTTTGCCAAGAAGACTCAGACCACACCACTGATGATGTCCATCGCAGGTGTGGACGAAACATCTGGACCTCTAAACTCCAGCAGACCATGATTTTTAAGCCCAGAAGAAATCTCTAACCTTAAAACTGCATATTATATTTGGAGGAAAATGGTAAAAAAGGGAGCAATAAAATTATAATTGCATTAAAATTGTGGATTGATCAATTTCCTGAAACTGTGAAAGGACTCCCTTTTTTCTGATAAATGTACTGATAAAATTATAAATCGATGTATTTTAGCTTTGTTCCTTTACCTTTCTAAGTTCACAAACATAAACATAATCAAACAGAAGTTCTTGGAGACAGAACATTCCCAAGTGGAAGTTGCCAGCATTCATAGTGCTATAGAAAACCAAAAAAGCTACCTAGCACACAATTCCATAAGCGACTAGATGGAAAAGAGAAAAATGCTAACCTTTACAAAGTGAAACCGCTAACATTTCAAGACATCCCAAAGGATTTCTCTAGAAAAACTGTAAAGAATAGACTAAAGGATGAAGACAGTATGGTAAGTAAAATGACTGGTAATCAAAGCTAGGTTATGAGAAAGCTTCCCCTTGTACAACCCATTTTCATTATTGTCATGATAGACCTTATAAAATTCTGAAAGGGAATGCAAGAGGATGTCCTGAGAGTGTTACAGAAATAAAAAAAATGTTCTACAACTCTTCTACTTATAAGCGAAGAAAATACAAGAGAGATCTGAATACCTGTATTTGTATTTCTGGCATCTTGACCACAAGAACCACTCAGTAGACCTTTTCCAAAGTTTCTGGAACATATTAGGCAGATCTATCCTGTGGTGTGGTGATTAGATTCAGTTAATGTTTAGGCCAGAAGTGTTAAGTTAATGAATTAGTGTGCAGTGTACATAGCTAGTCAGTGTAATCTAGTGGCAAATGATGTACAGTTAACTGTCAATGTAATTCAGGGATGGTGGTGAATACAGGCTAAATTTTTAAATGAGTATTAATTGACTCACCTTTTAAATTAAATGGAGTATTTAGGAATTTAATTTTTTCCTTTCTGCTCAGTTGAATATTTATGTCAAAAGGTAAATTTTATATTTATTCTGTATGTTTTGGGCTTGTTATGATAAGAAGTAAATGAAAGGTCAAAAAGAAAGTTGTAAATGTTTAGATTACTTTTTTCACTGGAGAAACTTGGGAACATTTGTAAAATAAGCAGGGGATTAGGTTAATATAGAAGCATCTGAATTTTTCTCAATTTGTTTTTTTTTTAATTTTTGTACTAAACTAAAACTAAACGCTGCAGCTCAATAGCTCGATCCCAGGTCAAGGTCTACCACCTGATCACTGCATCCCTCACCTCTGCCCACAATGGACATCATAAATGGGATGTAGCACATGAGAGTGGGACATGATTAGCAACTAGAGTTCCTCCTGGCTGGTAAATATGATCTTTGTAACCTTGAGGTGCTACTTTTCCCATAAGCAGCTCCTCAATTGCAACCCCCTCCCCTCCCAGGCAGGGACTTCATGTTGCCACTACACCACAGACCAGGTCTCCCAGCAGGAGAAAATTCCCACACCGGTGCTGGGATAAGCAGCTGCACTACCACTGCACTAAGGAATTTTGATAATAAGAGAAATTTTTACATTATTATGAATATCATGGGAACTTAATGGAGAACTTCTAAATCTCAGAAAATTAGCCACCCACCACCTTTACAAAACTAAAATTCCAAGGTTAAAAAAAGAGTTAAATGTTAAAAAAAATATTTGTTTATCATTATGTTCAGATTTCATGCTCCAAAGAAAAAATTGGGGTGGAATGAAAATAATAATTCAACACTAAAATTTATGAGTAGGTTATTTTCAGTAGGAAAATGATGGCAGCAGTTGCCATGAAAACAATTTCCAAAAATAATGTGACCCAGTAAGTAAAACTAAAGTGTAATCATCCTACTCATAAAGTTTAACCAATTTGACAAGGTTTCATTATTATTATTATTATTATTATTATTATTATTATTATTATTATTATTATTATTATTATTATTATTATTATCATCATCATCATCATCATCATCATCATCATCATCATCATCATCATCATCATCATCATCATCATCATCATCATCATCATCATCATCATCATCATCATCATCATCATCATCATCATCATCATCATCATCATCATTATTATTATTATTATTATTATTATTATTGTTATTGTTGTTGTTATTGTTGTTATTATTTATTATTATTATTATTATTATTATTATTATTATTATTATTATTATTATTATTATTTATTTTTTTTTTTTTTTATTTATTTTTTTTTTTTTTTTTATTGGCTATAACAAGCATGCCCCATCGCAGTAAGCGATACTACATGCTATTACATTGATACCTGTTATAATTTGTTTTATTATTTAATCATATGGTTATTTGTTATTGTCCTTAGTATACTGACATGTTCATTGTTTTTTTTTTTTTGTTTTTTTTATTTCTATATTCACTGTCACTATCACTTCTACTATCTTCCAGTTGTCCTTTAAATTGAACTTGCTGTGTTTATATCTGATCCTTTATTTGTTTATTTCATATCCCTACACCATTTCACTTCCACTATCTTCCTATTAGCAGTTGGAATATACTATTTTAATTCACCAAAATTAATGCTTTGAATAAATGTTTTGAAAGCCCTTATGTTGTTTGTGATTAGCTGCTCTTTAGTCACTGGCCATTTGTTTTTATTAGATTCGATGGCTTTCTTCGTTACTTCCCTTTGTCGTTTTAGTTTGCCACATCGATATATCAGATGCTCTACTGTTTGCTCTTCTTGTAAACAGATGCATCTAGAGTCCTGTATTATTCCCAGCCGGTGTAAGCAGGATTTAGTTAGTCCGTGTCCCGTAATCATTGCTGTCAGTGTGAAATTCAAGTTAATTTGTGTGTTCATTCTTCGAAATACTGATGGGATGAACTCCTTGTAGGCTGCTCCTTTCGTTGTATTAGTCCACTCTTCTTGCCACTTCTGCATCCCTTGTTCTTGGATTTCGCTGACAAATGTTGTTTTTGGTTTTTTGTTGTACACATAGTCCGTAGCATTATCAGTCGCAGCCTCCTTAGCTAGTTTATCACCTAATTCATTGCCAAGATATCCAGCATGTGCTTTGATCCAGGCAAAATGTATGATCCACTTCTGTTCTTTAAGGCTTTTAAGATTCTTTTGAATTTCTTCTATTAAATTATTATGTTTTGAATTATTTCTGATTAGATCTAGGGTAATTTTGCTATCTGTATACACTGCAGTTATTCTTTCTTGTACACTTATGTTCATATCCTGAAGTGTTGCTAATCCTCTAATGATTATCACTTGCTCTGCCTGGTTATTGGAGCATCTGTCATGTAATTTGGCCTTGATTTTATGTATAATTTCTCCGTGTTTATATATTACTGCTGCAGCTCCAACTTTTCCATGGATTTTACTACCGTCTGTGAAGATTTCTATTTCATAATATTTACCTTCATTGACTTCTTCCATAGGTATACACTCCGCTGGATGGGGCCATTTTGCTATATGTAAGGGTGCATCATAATATGACGATTCTGGTGTCATTCCATGTGTTATTTTATAGAGTTTTGCTGCTTCTGCTATTTTAATATAGATAGGCTACACTCCAGCTACTACGCATGACGCTTCAAAAGATATGGTTCTGTATGCTTTGGCAATTTTGATATTAATTATTCTCTGTGTTCTCTGAAGTATCTTTATATTTTTTTTCCTCTCTAGTGCCTGTTCCCAGACTGGTGAACCGTACATTAGTATAGGTGCTATTGCTCCTCTGTAGATAGTTCTCAGAGACTGGTGGCCGAGTCCCCACTGTAGTCTTGCTACTTTGGTTAGCATGTTTGTTTGTAGGAGTGCCTTGTCCGTTATGTTGTTAATGTGTCTATTAAAGTTGAATTTTTCATCAAGGGTTATCCCTAGGTATCTAAGTTCTCTAACCTGCTCAAGTGGTTTGTAATTCAGGTATACCTTGATTGGTTCGTTGCCAGCTTTCCTTCTCCTTGATATTAATAGAACCATTGATTTTGGGTCGTTAAATTTCAGTTTGTTTTGCTTTGCCCAGTTCTCTACTTTCTTTAAGTTTGAGTTTGCATAGTTTTCTGCTTCTTTGTTGCTGTTACCTCTTGTAAGTAGAAGTAGATCATCTGCAAAAGCCACTACTTTTGATTGGTTTGTTAGTTTCAAGTTGAGATATGAATTGTACATTATGTTCCACAGACCAGGACCGCAGCTTGAACCCTGTGGACATCCCCTGGTTACCTCCTTTGTGATCTTGCATTCATTTGTTTGTAAGGTCGCTGTTCTGTTACTGAAGTAGCTGCCTGTCAACCTGTATAAATTTTTTGGGCATTGAAGTTCTTTGAGGTTGAGCAAAATACGTGGCCACCAGGCTGAATCAAAAGCGCCACGTACATCTAAGCTAACAGCTACAACACATTTTTTTACTCGAAGGCTTTCCTCTGTGAAGTGTTTCACTGTCCCTTTCTGAGGTGTGAAGCCATACTGGTTTGCATTTAACAAGTTGTTGGTGTTTATCTGATATAATATTCTGTTGATCAAAAGTTTCTCCAATACCTTTCCTCCAACATTTAGAAGACTGATTGGTCGATACTTTGTCACTTCTTCACTATGTTGCTTTCCTTGTTTAATTATTGGTAATATATTTGATTTTTTCCATTGCGTTGGAAAGCAGCCTTTTTTAAGGCAATTATTGTACACTGCAGTAAGAAAAGATGGGAAATGATTGAACACTTGTAGAAGGATCACACTTGTAATTCCATCTTCTTCTGGAGCTTTGTTGGGGTTAAAGCTCTTTATTACTGCTCTAACTTCCTCTACAGTGAATTCTGTGTCTTCATCTGTATTAGGAGGCTCCTTAGCCATTATTCTTATATTCCGTTGAAGCTCAGAGTCCTCATCTTCTTTATCATTAGGAATGAAATAGTCTATCATATATTTTAACGTGCTGTTGAGATCTTCGGTATATGTTCCATCAGGTTTTTGTATTGTTGTCAAAATGGTTTTATCTCTGAGTTTCCCTGCTGCAATCTTGTACACTTTATTCCAGGGATTTGAACTATCGGTGGCAGTACAGAATAATTTCCAAGAATTCATTTTTGCTGTTTGTAAATTGTTCTGATACTGTCGCTTTTCGACGAGATACTGAGTTTTCCTTTCTTCTCTCAGGGCTTCATTATGTTGTGTCCGTTGGTATCGCCGTCTCATAGCATTGACCTTGTTCCGTTTAATTTTTAATTCTTTGTTCCACCACGGTACCGTTCTGTACTTAGTTGAATTTTTCTTTTGTAAGGAATAGTTGAATGCTGTTTTGCATGCAGAAGTTATACAGCTGGTGAGATTTTCACATAATAATTCTGTTTCCATTTGTGTCTTGGTTTTTTCACTGAGTTCGTTGTCCAGTTTAGTAAGATCATTGCCCTGATATTCACAATTAAATTTTGTAATGAATTCTTTTCTTACTTCCTCCAGGAAACTAGGAATATTATCAATTTTAACTATGTATCTTATACCTATGCTATGGGTGTTATCAGATTCAAAGTTTCTATTCAAGGTATTTGTTATCACGTTAAATGTTATTGCTGCATGGTCAGAGCAACTTTCTATTTCTCCACATCTCCAATTTGTGACCCTATTGACCATACTACTGTTTGTAATAGTTAGGTCTATATAGCTCTTGCCTTTAATTGACTGAAATGTTGGAATATCATCATCATCATCATCATCATCATCATCATCATCATCATCATCATCATCATCATCATCATCATCATCATCATCATCATCATCATCATCATCATCATTTATCATTATCATTATCATTATTTATCATTATTATTCATTACTATTATTATTATTATTATTATTATTATTATTATTATTATTATTATTATTATTATTATTATTATTATTATTATTATTATTATTATTTTTCTTATTAATATTATTATTATTATTTTTTTATTGTTATTGTTATTGTTATTGTTGTTGTTACTGTTATTGTTATTGTTTTTGTTGAAGATGATGTTGAAGATGATGATGATGATGATGATTATGATTATGATTATTGTTACTGTTACTGTTCTTCTTCTTCTTCTTCTTATTATTATTATTATTATTATTATTATTATTATTATTATTATTATTATTATTATTATTATTATTATTATTATTATTATTATTATTATTATTATTATTATTATTATTATTATTATTATTATTGTTATTATTATTATATTAATTATTATTACTGTTATTATTATTATTACTATTATATTAATTATTATTACTGTTATTATTATTATTATTATTATTATTATTATTATTATTATTATTATTATTATTATTATTATTATTATTATTATTATTATTATTATTATTATTATTTTTATTGTTATTCTTATTATTATTACTATTATTACTATTATTACTACTACTACTACTACTACTACTACTACTACTACTACTACTACTACTACTACTACTACTACTACTACTACTACTACTACTACTACTACTATTATTATTATTATTATTATTATTATTATTATTATTATTATTATTATTATTATTATTATTATTATTATTATTATTATTATTATTATTATTATTATTATTATTATTCATTGTCAATAGACTGCAATATAGTTTCTGACATTGTCACAAATTTATATTTATAATTTGTATTACAAAGATGGACAACCTAATGGTTACCCATATTACTATAGCTACCTATCATTTGTGATTTACACAGAGGGTCTGTAATTTCAATATGGACATTATTATAGTTCATTGATACTGTACAATGTCTTTTCTATCAAATACCTCTTCAGAGCACTCTCAAATTGTTTACCTTTAGAACATTTTAAATATGCAGGTAGTTTTGCATGAAGCAATAAATCCATGACATTTGGATCCTTTTTTGAAATATTTTTACTAAATCTCTGCTGAAAATAATCATCATTGTGTCGGGTGTAGTGACTATGGATATTGCTATTTTTTAGGTTTTGTTTCTGAACTGCATAGGTTACAACTTTATAGACATACAGAGAATACAATGTTAATATCTGCTTATCCTTAAATATTCCCCTACATGATTCACGAGAGTTCATATTGAAAATCAATTTGACTGCCCGTTTTTGCAATCTAAATAACCTTTCCATATGGGTTGCAGCAGCACAGCCCCAAATTTATGTCGCATACAGTAAATATGGGTATATAACTCCATAATAAATCATTTTGAGCCCCTTCTCATCTAAGATATTTTTAAAATGGCGTAGGAGATACGCAGATTTACTAATTTTGTCACAAATATGATTTATATGTCCAGCCCATGTTAATTTTCTATCAAGTATTATTCCTAGAAATTTATGTTCGCTTACATCATGAATACTGTTATTATTTACTGGTAAGGAGAAATTTTTGGTGTTTATAATTACTCTGTGAGAAATGAATTAAGGTTGTTTTTGTCATGTTGCATGTGAGGTGTTGCATATTTTAAGAACCTCATAAATCATAAAATACAAAAATAATTCAAAGGTTCAAAATTCCACTTCTTTAATGTAACATGAGGCAGTTAAAATGCAAAGAGAATTCCTGGTTCACCTGTCTGATTTGAGTGAAACATAATTACCTCATGATCCACAAAGCCAATTTTCATATCTTAATTGAGGTATAAGATTTTAACCAATATTCCCCCTTATCCTAAAAGGTACATCAAGTAACCAAAAGTTCTGTGGAACTTAACCTTCTTTTGTTTCATACATTCATCTCCTATGACTACCTGATTAAGGCAATAAATATGGTCAATAACAGTAAAACTAATGCTTATATTTTTATCTCTAAGTATTTTGCTCTTGCTGGTGTGTGACTGAGTAGTTAGACGTTCACCTACCACTAAGGCAGCCTGGGTTTGATCCAAGGGACCTTCATATGGTATTCATAATGGACGAAGCAGCATCTGGGTGGGATTTATCTGGGTTCTCTGATTTCCCCCACCACTCATTCCACCAACTGCTACATATCTCCTTTCCATTCATCCATTTCACCTACATTTCATATCTTCCTCACTCTCATACCCGGCTCTGGGCAGACCACCCACTTCCTAGTGCTCATTCTGCCCAGTCCATAAGTTCGTCTGCTCTCCAACAGGCATCTGACCCTAGGCACGAGCTTGTAAGTCCTAGTCCTCCTTACAGGGATGTAATCAGATAAAGAAAGAAAGCAAAATATTTTGCTCTTCTTGTTGATTTTTGTTCCATACTGTAACTGTAATTATAATTTGTAATTAACCAAATACTACACACTAAATTGAGCAATTAATTAAATATTTTATACTACATATTTAAATGACAAGAGGAGAATTATACTGTACTTTACGGCCAAATTATAGATATTACTTAAAAATCAGAAGTTAGATTGTATTCTTCTTAAAAACTTAAAATTAAATTTTGAGTCAGGGGTCAGGTAGATTATTGCAAGAAATTAACTGATAAAATTCAAAATCTATGACTGTCCAGAAAATATAAACTACTCAAATAATGGTCACTGCTGATCCAAATGAAAGTTTCACAATGTTTTGATATTTCACACACATTTAAGTAGTATTATCAATTCACATAAACTAATTAAAATAGAATGTGCAATGGAATGGAAGCACTCCCATTTTACAGTCACACAATAAGTTGTCCCCCTCAATAGTTTGGACTTAGCAGTAGTCATGCATTTTTTAACTCATAGCTGTATACATTTAAAACTGTTTACAAAGACTTGCCATAACTGTCTTTCAACTACTGTCTACATACTTGCTTCTACTGTAACACACAGAAATTCACAAAAAGAAACACCTTCATGCTTTTCTCGTTTCCTAGCACACAAGGCAATCTAACAATTACAATTCCAGAAACATTAATAAGATGAACAGAGTGTTTGGTTGTCAAGAATGACACTTAGAGGACAAACACAGTTAAGTTGCAAATGGGCAGAACTTTACAAACATATGTCAAGGTCATATATGATTTTCTCTACCAATTACATACCCTTATTCATTATACTATTCATATGAAACTGACTCTTCTAACCAAATTATATTATTCACTAAGACACTTCTCTGGAAATTATCACTATGCACAATCTCAATTTAGCAATATGCACAAAGTTGCATTCATGATGCAAATATAAAAATCACCTTCTTTGACTGCAAGTCAAATTTCATTTTAATTTGTACTCTATTACTAGTAAACCTGTGCAGAGAGAAACACTCAATGACAACTTGCGGAAGGGGTACCTAATGCCTCGAACGAAAGGCAATCTTTTGTGCCCCCCCCCCCCCGGGAGGATGGATGAGGTGAATGGATCCAAGGGTGGCCAAAGCATTGCCAGGACAGAGCAGAGGGCAGGATCCCACATTTTCCCAGTTAGAAACCTCCTGGTAGAGGTTGGCTCAGCCCAGTTCCTCTCCCACCCCTTCAGGTACATATGCCCAAAGGGGGAATGATACTCGGAAACTGACTCCCCTCACCCCCTTGGGCTTCTATCATCCCATTGGGTTCTGGAAACCAGTAGGCTTGCCATCCAATCCAGGGGATGAGATTTCCAGAGCACATTTGTTACCCTGTCATGCTGCTGCCACCATGCTCACCAATGCTTCCAACCCTGAAAGAAACCTAACAGAATGAAAGGTGAAATGAAATGATAAATGTAATGAAATGGAAGAGCAGGAAATTCAGAGGATATGGAAATTCTTCCCAGCATTTGCCTCATGACCCAGGGAACCTCTGTAAAAAGACCAGTAGGTCAGGAGGGTTGGCCATGGGGATCAAACCCATGACTTCCCAAATGTGGGCCACAGATGTTACCACCTGAGCCATCCTGCTCAGTATGCAGAGAAAAAGAAGACTAATATTTCTGAGGATGCTTCTTACTTGCAGCATCAACTCAATCTGGGTAAGGTTAAAAGTTGTAACAATGAATATTTTTAAAACACATAATGCAAAAAAGTGTTACTTTAGCACCAATTGTATAGTTTAATGAGTTCTTTATTTTTGTCTGGAGTAAGTTTCTGTTGGTCTGTTATAGTAGTATGAGTTATATAAGGTTCAGTAAATATGAATAACCTCCGTAGTGCAGTTGGTAGCGCACTTGCCTCTGGCGCAGAGGACCCGGGTTCAATCCCCGGTACCAGCAGGAGGATTTTATCCCCTCTGGGAGGTCTGGCACGGGGTGCACTCAGCCTTGTTAGGTCCCGGGGGGACCAATTGAGGAGCTGCTTGATGAAGAATTAGCGGCCCCAGGTCTAGAAAACCACATAACTGGCCGGGAGGGCTCGGGGTGCTGACCACGTCCCACCCTCCAGTACTGCACCTCACCAGTGACGCCTGTAGTGGGCAGAGGTGGGGGACGCAGTGGCTGGGCGGTAGCCCTTGGCCCTTCGTGGGCTGTCGTGGGGGTTTACATTTACAAATATGAATAAGGGCTTCAAATGCATTTTACATAAACTTCTCATACATATCATTGTTCAATAAAAAAATGTTAGCAGTTCTGAGAGAGCAAAAAAAAGTCATAATATGTTTTCCCTGTGTTTGTTTGACATGGGAAACTATCTTAAAACTTTTGCATGTCATTCTTGAAGTGTGTCTGGCATAGATATAAAATATGGCATTTGCAGTAAAACTTCTACTCATACTATATGTTTCACACTTATACTTTTTCTACACTTATGTGTCTTTTTGGCAGTCCCAGGAAAATCCTATAATATATTACAACAAATTATTTCATTTTTATGACTTTCATTTATACAATTTTTATGCTTATATGATTATAGCTTACATTCTCAAGAGCAAAATGAACCATTTATATGTTTATAACAGTTTTGTTCTTTAAAATCTCAAGAAATATTTAAAATCAAAACTTTCGACTTGCACTGTACAGTTCTCAGAAAACATCCCTCAGCGTGGAAGTGAGAGTGACCTTGATGCTATTTTCAAGCAAAGTTGTGAAATATCAAACCATACTTGATTCAGTCATTTGTGTTTTATGCTTCAGTTGTGATTAACCTCACTAGTGAACAGGGTTGAAAGGAAAAGGAAGTGCATTATGATTGCTGAAAAATTACACATTTTGAATATAGCGAAGGAAAGTGCCAACATGAAATGCACAAACGTTGCTAAGAAATTTGGGATTGCCCCATCTATTGAAGAGCTGCACCATAAATGTGGATTTTAATAATGCCGTTAGTGCTTTTTGGACTATCAAACATTTTGTGACACCCTAGAACGTTTTTGAGGAAATAATGGCCAAACTGTACCAATTTGAAAATATGTTCATGCCATAGCCATGGCAAACAACAAACAGCCCAAGGTAATGGACTACTTTGTAAAGTAATTCAACATTCTTCATATATATTTATTTTTATTTGGATACATTTTTCTTGTATTTGTGTTATTTCATATTGCTGATTACAGTTAAACAATCCTATTATTGATGATAGATTCTTGAGCTAGTAGCCAGGTAAAATTTGGGTAACTGCTCAAGCTTTCAGTAACTAACTCAGCTGCCATCCTCAGAGGAACTGACAAACAACTGATGGTGCAATATTTATATCTAGCCAGCAGTAGATAAGATCCGCCGACTTTCTTTCCAAGTAGGCGGATCATTTTTGTCCAACTCATTTACAACAGATGCAAAACATTCAAAATTTGTGCCACAGTATAAAACTGTGGTTAGCCAAGTGCCCCAGCATGTGACACCGGCACAGGGGAAGAGATAAATTGGAATTTTTTCTCTGAAGAGATTAATCCTCAATGTTGTTTTAAGAAATATTTTTTCTCCATTTGATACAAGCCTATCCATGTTGGGAGTCTGATACATTCACATAATCTATGAAGAGCATAAACTGCACAAGTGACATGAATCAATTTAGGAAAACTCACGGAATGGAGCTTTTATTATGTATGGCGCAGCATCTGTGACAAACCATAATATGTTGTCATATTTTATACCATTGGCCATGTCTTTACATAGTTTCATTGAATAACCTCACAATCGTTAATCATTTGCTGCAGGTACTTCTCTACATGGCACTAAATATGACTGCTCAGTAACTATTTCATCATTTTTCATTACACTGACAAACACATTTCTTATTTTTTTGAAGCTTGAATCTTGAGTTTCATCAATGCTGACCCAAAGTTTTTCATTTTCACTGCTGACCTAATTTTCTGCAAAGTCTCATCATCATCATCAAGATAATTCCTTCTTAATGTTGATTCTTCAGGAGGCTCAATGTTGATATACTTAGTCACAAAGTTCCTAAGTTGGGCATTACTTTTTTTAATGGTATGACGACTTCAACCAGCGTCTGGTGCAGAGGACCTGGGTTCTATCCCCAGTAGCATGGGGATTTTTTCCCCACTAGGAAATTTGGCGGGGGGTGCACTCAGCCTTATTAGATCCCTTAGGGGCCAATTGAGGAACTACTTGATAAAGAAGTAGTGATAAGTCGTAAAGGCCACATAACCAGCCAGGAGGGATCAGGACACTGACCACGTCCCACCCTCCACTTCTGCACCCCACTCATGACCCTTGTAGTGGGCAGAGGTGGGGAACACAGCAGCCATGCAGTAAGCCTTGGTCTGTAAAGGGCTGTTGCACAAGGGGAGAGGTGGGCTGCAACAAATGTTCCGTATAAATCTAAATAATGCTGGGAACACTTGGACTATTCTACACTTGAAGAAGCAGGTTCACCTATCAGTAATTGTCATGAATTCATACAAGTTGCAGCAGATAAATGTTGAGTGACTTATGAATGCTGCTCTATACTTACTGTTTTTTCACATTGCTGGCAAAACAAAACTTTATTGTCTATGGTAAGTATGTTTTTAAATTTCTCTTATGTATTTATTTTTTATTTTATTTTTCCATAATAATGTTTGAGTTGCTATTTCTTCCCCTCCACCCCCCCCCCCCCACGTTATTTTACCCTGCATTTTAACACCGTGGTTTTTTATGCATGATGGACGTTAACATAATTAATATTGCTTTATTTTCCTAAACCATTTGTCTCTTGCTCTCCCCATAAATTCTCCTAGTCTTTCAGAACAGAACATTTATGTATTAACATCTCATTCTAAATTACATCATTGTAATGTATAAATACTGTCAATGTTGCATCTGCCTAAAAAAAGGAAATACTACAGCATAGCTATTTACATATTTGATACTATATCTAGTACATTTTCCTTATAGGTAACAAAACAAAATATTTCTGTAGTACTAGCAACTTAGTGATATATATATATTTAAATTAACTGTAAAAAAAATGATGGACTTTAACATGATTCATATTGTTTTACTTTCCTAAGCCATTTGCCTCTTGCTCTCCCCATAAATTCTCCTAATCTTTTTATATCCCCCTCCTTTTGTATTCCTATTATCTTGACCTTTAACACTTCTTTGTTAACACTCTCCCATTTTTTGGGTATAAACTGATCTCTCCATAGCTTTGTTTCTTCACATTCTAGTATATAATTCAATTCATTATCTGCCTCCCAAATTCCTCTTATGTATTGCTGAAGATGCGATTTAGCACTTGAATTAATTTTCAATATGTTTTCAAGATGCACAGGTGGCCTCACATATTCATAAGAATTGAAGAACAAACATGGTGCCAGTTTGTATGCTTCATTCACAGTCTATCACAAGTGCTCTCGGTCTAGCAGTATAAATATATATGAAATATAATATGCAGATAGCAGAGGAGGAATAACCAGGGTACCAGCAAGTTTGTCTACAATGGTCTAATCTAATCTATGTACCTTAGGCACCATGATATGGTGAACAGTCTCTGATACATGTGATACAATGTAAGCCATTCATAAGTACACCATATATATATATATATACTGGGTGTCCCAAAAAGCAGTGACAATGCTTAGTATGTTGTACAGGATGGCAAATTATCAATTTTCAAATAGGAAACCCTCTCTAGAAATGTAGGTTTGGATGCTGGAGAGTGTCAAAGTTTGAGAATGAATGGTTGTGACAATTTGTTAACATTCATTTTGGTACCTTAATACGGAAAATATCCAACCCTTTAACTATCTGTGTACTGGGATGAATGACCTGAGCATGATTACATTCCTGCACATGTGCTAAATTCCTCCATAGAGCCTTTTTTGCCCATCCTACTGTATTACTTTGGCAGTTTCCAGTACAGTAATGCTTTTTAACAGCAGTGCAACATGTACCAGTAAACAGCTGCTGAAATGGCTGACGAGCTCCAGCACACTTTGATGTAAATGTGCGGAATCACCTCAATGAATCACCTCAAATTGATGGATTGATAGAGGAAGACCATTTCTATGGCCAGTACAATTGCCAGATCTGACATCTCTCAACTATTTTATGTGGAGCTGAGTGAAGAGTATGGTGTGTGGCACTCCTGTAACATCAGTAGAGGACCTTATGGGATGAATGAAAATCCTCAAGACAACCGCACATATTGGATGTTGTGCAAAAGGCTCACCACCACCAATATAGGTTCTGCAATGACACAGGAGGTACACAGTTTGAAGCCCATTTCTAATGTAGACAGGTTGATTTTGGGTTTATTGACAAAATGTGAATATACAACCATCTCACATTTCAATGCGTTACATGCATTTCTGGACAAGGGTTCTTCTTTAAAAACTGATCAGTTTGCCATCCTGCACAACATGCTAAGCGTTGTCGGTGGTTTTTTTGGGACACTCTACATATATATGTTGTTGTTAGCTAATGCTGGATTTCTGACAATGAAGTCATTAATCCTCTTGCTCTCCAATATTTTTTACTGATGGATGGGGGCACTAGAAGTGGCCAGGCATATTTGAAAGTGGTGTTGGCCAATTTCCTCTTGCAGATCACATAGAGGACAGAGTGGTGAAGAATATATCCCAATTCTGTTCAAATGTTTTGCCAAACAATCATGTCCTGTAATCAATCTGAAGGTTGCAACGGCCATTTTTCGAGGATACTCAGGAATTACTGTTTGAATGTTTGGTAGCTCCCATCTTTTATTTTTTGATTTTTCATAGTAATATTTTGCCATAACTTTTTTAAATTCAGAGTTAATTAATCTTTTAACTGCATAAAATGGTAGATTAACTACAGATTTCTGTAGGCTGCTGGTACCCTTTTTTGCAAGAAAATCAGCTTTCTCATTACCACTCAGTCCACAGTGAGCAGGTATCCATTGGAAGACTAGGTGTTTTTGAAGTGCTGTTAGATGGGTAAGGATTTTCCAACATTCTATAATTGTTTGGTTTTTTGGTGACAACTTGGAAGTGATGCAATCACTTTGTACAATATTTTTTTTTTCTTTTCTTTACAGTCTTCTTCGCTGTTTGTCTTTGTCTTTTGTTTTGGCATGACACAGCATGTCTTTATAAATTTCACATATTCAATTACTACACAATATATGTTCAGTTATTATACATCACATATTCAGTTATTATACAATACATATTCAGTTATTGTACAACACATTCAGTTATTATACAACATATCCAGTTATTATACAATACATATTCAGTTATTGTACAACACATATTCAGTTCTTATACAACACATCCAGTTATTATACAATACATATTCAGTTCTTATACAACACATCCAGTTATTATACAATACATATTCAGTTATTGTACCACATATGTTCAGTTATTATACAACACCTATTCAGTTATTAAACAACATATCCAGTTATTATACAATACATATTCAGTTATTGTACAACACATTCAGTTACTATACAACATATCCAGTTATTATACATTTGACATTGACACAAATATAATTTAAGTGTATCATGGTTCATTATGTGGCTTTTGACTTATGTTCCTTGTTATGAGGAGAGAAAAACAGGATACAAATTTTGAGCTAATGATTATGATCATATTTATGGCAATATTTTATTCAGTTCTTTGCCTTCTTTGTCTTGTAAGCTTATTATGTATAGGCAGGTCATTGGGTCGGTTCTTAAACTCTGATGTTACTAATGGTATCATTTTTTTTTTTAATTGGGTTCTTATTCATTGTTGTTTGGTTCAACATTTCTTCGAGCTTAGCATTGGCTATATCCATCTTAATTCATGGGCATTGCTTTTCTGATTATGGTTTTCTTTACTTCACTAATTGTCACCTCTTTGTCTCTTATCTCTGGTGCTGTTTTTATAAATAAGTCTTTACACATCAGCAGGAATAATGTTCTTACTGAAAGATGAAATAGTGTGATAGCAGACGCGATTCTTATCTGCAGGGTCGAGGTTACAGAATGGAATGCATAAATCAACGTTCCTTTATCACAACATATTTATTCATTAATTTACACTCTCAGCACCATATTAATTAATCAACAACTTTCACAATTAGGTAGAATCTACACTGGATAAAAGTTTGGGTGAAAGTTACATGTTCACACGCTACCAAAAAAAACACATCCTTTCATCTTGAGCACACAGACGCTAATGAATATAGTCCTTGGCGTCTCCCTGACGCAACACCGCCATTCTTTTGTATTCATCCGCGCAAATAGTTTTTTATTGGTTGAACACAAAGTGACAAGAAAACATTGGCTATCTTGAATATTAAAAATAAGTCCCTGATACACCCAAACAAGAACTAGAAATTTATACACTCTTAAAAAAATATTTACATGAACGATTTTCTATTGGTCAATATTCTGTCTCATCTCTATAAGAGAAAACTTTTATACTTATAATTATTCTGCAATTGTATTATTTTTCTTCTCAATTCACCCTCGACATCTTTGTGTCAAAATATTTTATCTTTGTCATCACAATGGATTCCTCTTTATTTTTGTCCCTGACATCCTTATGTCAAAAACACATTATCTTCCGTCGCTATAATTCATTTCTTTAATGACAATCAGTGTCCACATCTGTCTTTGTTGACAATGCTCTTTGTGGTCGATATAGCCAATGACTATGTTGATTTTCTTTCTTGTTGTAATTTCTAATCTGAACATAATTTTCTATAAGTAACCCGTTAAAAATTGTTATTTTCCATCATCTCTACTATTCCTGCCTTACATACTTGTTGGCAAAGACTATTTGGTCCTTTCTTTGTATGGTTTTAATTTATTTTTATGGTATCTTCCTACCAACTTGCCATTTGTATTCTGTAGCTCATACGTGTGGTCACCCAGCTGTTTTGTTATGACCAGTAGTCCAGCGTACAGTAGTTCCATCTTTCTCTTTGTGTAGCCATCATGGTGTCGATGTCAATTGTCAACTGCTTAGGGTTTGTGTTGTTGGTCATCCAGTCAGTTGGGACGAACTTAGTTGTAATTTCCCTGAGTGCTGGTGGTGGTTGTTTCTGTATTCTGTGCAGCATCTGCCCTATCCGGCACATTTTCATTCTGTTCCTGTTGTCTTACGTTGTCGGTGTTCCATTGATTTCTGTCCCTTTGGGGTGAACCCCTATTGTATGACGACCTTTGGCTGTTTAAGTATTCCCTACAGAATCGTATGTGATTCACTTGATGGGTACGGTCTCCTGGTCTTCCACGATCATATCTATGCATTCTGTATCTCGATTCACCCCTCGGTATTGTGTCGTGGTACCGCTGTCTTGTGTTCTCCATCCTCTCGCCATGGTTATGTGGTTGTGGGAAATGGTGTGCCCCTCTCCCCCTTTCATGGGTGCTCCTAGTATTTCTATCTTCTCCCTCACTCTGGTTGTTCGTAGCCGTGCTCCGGTTTAAGATGGGTGAGTTTGGGTGACTGTTCCTATGTCTATGCTCATTAGGCCGACCATTTTGTGTTTCGAAGGCTGTCAGCAATTCTATCATATCTGCAAAATCTACTGGCCTCGCAACAATTAACCCTGTTCTCACTGTGTCTGGGAAATGTCTTGTTATTAGTTCTGCTTCCGACAAGTTGGGGTCTAATAGCTTTCCTTTGTTGGCTACTTTCATAAAATAATCGACTAGCGATAACCCTTTGGTTGGATCATATCTACCTGTCGCTAGCTCTACCCTAGTTTGGTTTTGCTTAGCTGGGCCCCAATACCTTGATAGGAATAAATTTCTGAATGAGCTATACGACTCATGACCAGCTAGTGTTAACCTGAGCCATTCTAATGCCTTGTTTTTTAAGCTTTTCTTAACTATCATCATCCTAAGCTCATTTGGTATCCTTTTCACTTTAAAATACTCTTCCATCTCTTTAATAAAGAGTTTTGGATCATTTCCCTTCTCCTCGTCAAATGTAGGTGGTGTGATTTCATGTAATATGCTGTTGGTGTAACATGTGTTGTGTGTTGGGTCATTGTTTGGTTGTGAACGTCTTTCTTTGTATGGCGAGTCAACATTTTGTACAGTATTCAAATAACTCTCATCTTGTACATTACTTACATCTAAATCATCTTGCCTTTGTAGTGCATTCACAACATCATTTACATTAGCCAAACTTTCTTTCCCTTTTTACATTTCTTCACAAATTGATTTTAAATCATTCTTTATTTCTAAGTGACTTTGTTTAATATCATTTATAGCATCCTGTTGCAAATGCACCACATCAGTCATCGTCTTAATTTTAGGAATTACAATTTGTTCTACAGTTTCATTAATAATGTCTTTCTTTACTACCTCAATCTCTTTCCTTAATTCCTCAGTTATTTCTGCTTTTACATTTGTAATCTTACAGTCTACACTTGTATTACATTCGGTTATTTCATCTCTACATCTAGCAATTTCTCCCTCTCATACAATCTTATTTTCTCTCATTTCTGATTCTATTTTTCCCATCCTATCTCCTACGATTTCTATCCTAGCTTCTAAGGCTTCCTTTGTCTCATTTAAGTTTTTATGTACTAATTTTAAATTAGTTTCCATTACTTTCATATTTTCTTTACACTCCTGTCTTCCTAATTCTATTTTCTGTTCTAAGTTCTGTCTTCCTAATTCCATTTTTTGTTCTAAGTTCTGTCTTCCTAATTCCATTTTCTGTTCTAAGTCCTTTCTCACTTCCTCCATTTTCTGACCTAAACTTTGTTCTATGTCCTGCTTTAATTCTACCTTATTTTGTTCCATTTTCTGACCTAAACTTTGTTCTATGTCCTGTTTTAGTTCTACCTTATTTTGTTCCATGTCCTGTTTTAATTCTACCTTATTTTGATTCCAATTTCTGACCTATTTCTTTCATATTCTGTTCTAGTTTTTCAAACATGATCATCATTAACCTTTGGTCTTTGCTTATTGCTAGCTGTTCCTCACTTTCTGGTTCTACCTGATAACTAGGCCTATCTGCCCCTTCCCCCACTCCTGTTTCTATCTCTTTTCGCGACATTTTAGTTTCTTTATTCAATTCACTTAGGGTTAAAAGTCCCACTACTTTGCCGCTTCTCAGTAACATAAAAATGAAAATAAACTGTATGTGAAAACCAAAATGTTTGATCCTACTTTTTTTTCCGTTGCTTCGTCCAGTTATGTACGTCTCCTGGGCAGTTGGCTTCGCTAGATGATCTCCGGTGTTTCCCGAGTTGATTATCCGTGCATCGGTGTTCTGATGTATCGTTGATTATCCATTCATCGTTGTACTGATGTCGATATCAAATGATGGTCTTATGGCGTCTTCTTTCCTTTTGGCGTGATGATATGGCGTCACTTGATGTTTATCGTGATTTCAATTCCCGTAATTTGCATTCCATCCTAAATTCGAGCCCCACGTTGGGCGCCATTTTGGTGCTGTTTTTACAATACTAATGGAATGTACTGTGCTAGAGACTCGTTTTCTATCTACAAGGTCGTGGTAACGGATGTAATGAATTTACACTTGGGTCCAACTTTAGTCACACATTTTATTTGCACCTTCTTGTTCACAATTTCCAAATCACATCACAGTAGAAAGTCTTATGTTAGCGGATCGACTTCCCTAACGTCGCCAAAATTTAATTAAAGGTCACTAAACACTTAGTAAATTCACTTTTACTGTTTCATGACGCATACACATAAAAATATGTCCATCTACCTTGGAGATACCGACGCTAGTGAACTATTTCTTGGCGTCCTTTTGACGCGACACATCGCCTCTTTTTTTATTCATCCGCGGTATTCATCTGCGCAAATAGTTCTTTCTCGTTAGGGAAGCGATCCCAATTATCGTCTCCTATTTTTATTATGGAACACAAACAATTCTAATATTTATACACATATATTAAAATCAAACATGGAAAGATTTATGACGTCTTTGTGCAAACTTAGTTGTTCGTCACAATGAACCCTATCAGCATGCTTTCGTCATTCAACTATCTCATACCAACACCAAAAAACGAATTACACTTCTAACAAACATTTACATGAACAATTTTCTTTTTGGGTCTTCTAATATTCTGTCTCAGAAGTAATTGCTATAATTGCCGCCCTGGAATCTGAGAGAATAACTGCTTTATGAAAATGTGAAATTCTATACAAAAATTTTGTAGGACCATTCGAATTGCTTCAATTTCTCCGTCAAAGTTTGAAGTTCCATAACTTAAAGATTTGTAATAGGAAAAGAGGTAACATTTGACTCCAGCACCTGCTCCATCTTGGTTTGATATCAATGATCCATCAGTATAAATATGGAGCCATTCACGTTCCAGAAATCTAGTATTGATTGTCTCTAATGCCAATAATTTTAGAACACTAGTTGGAGTATCACTTTTCTTAACTTCTTCTGTTAGGTGTTAATAATATGTGATGTCTAATGTTTGTGTCAGATTGACCATAGATATGAAGTTTTCCTTTGAATTAGGAAGGTATACATTCTTCTTGACATCTTTAATTTTTGAAAGAAAGCTCTCCTGAGTCTTTAGTGTATATGTAAAATGTTTCATGTTCCATGTATTGAATGGGAGTCTGATCAACTTTTCGTGTTGAATAAGAGCTGACTTTTCTATTTCATATTCAAAGGGGTATTGGTTAGTTATTATTTCCATAGCTGGTATTGGTGTGGTTGTGATAGCACCTGTTATTAGTCTCAGAGTTTGGTTTTGAAAGATTTGAATTTTTTTTTTTTTTTTTTGAATTTTCTGTTCAAGAATTTCACTGCAGTAAGTAAATAATGGCTTTATATATACATTGTATGTTGTGTTAAGAGTTGTGTTGGAACATCCCTACTTCATTCCTGTTAGATGTTTTAACAGTGAAAGGTATCTTTCTGTTCTTTGTATTACATTGTCTATTTTATGGTCCATGTAAGTTTGGTACCAAATATAACTCCCAAATACTTTGCTTCTTTTGTTTCTGGTAATTCACTGTACAACATGAAAAATGTCCTTTAGATGAAAATATGTGTTTCTGGTACAAGTATGGCTGAAAATAAATCTGTAATTACTTTTTGTCTACCACATACCACTTTCCCAAAACCCCAAATTTAGTTTTTTACGTATTTTCGCGATAAATTTGTGTCTTTGTTAATTTAAATCAATTTTTTAAACCTACTTATTCTATTCAATATTTACACTGCAGGTATATATGTACACATATTAAACAATGGATATCTATATCAAACATTCACTGTCAGCTTGATCTTTCAACTATGTCAGCATTTTAACTGTAAAATTTTGTTTATTTTCGGAAGTTTCCTCTCTGAAATTTTGCTGGCAGGAATATTTTAGTGACGATCAGTTTTAAGTGTTTTAAGGACAAAATTATATTACATTCAGTGCATTATAATGTCTCGTCACTGTAAAAATAAGCCGGACGTATTTTGTTATGTGTGTGGTGAATTTACATTGAAGACACAGCAATGTAGCTTGTCGCCATTGGTAAAAACCACTACACCCGTAAACAGTGGCCTCCAAGACAAAGCTTCATTCCTGGCACCAAAAATATAGCACATGAACCACTTATGAATCCACAATGTGTCTTTCTATCACCACTGCACATTAAACTCAGTTTAATGGAAATTTTTGTAAAAGCTCTGGACAGAGGAGTGACTTTCTTGCATCTCAGGAACAAATTCAACAAATTAAGTGAGGCAAAGGTAAAAGAAGGGGTTTTCATTGGTCTCCAAATTAAAGCACTCATTTATGACGAAGAGTTTGAAAATAAACTGTCAGAGGGAGAAAAAGTAGCCTGGTTGGTATATAAATCAGTGTGCTCACGTTTCCTTGTAAATGAGAAAGCTGAAAATTATGAAGATCTTGTCAGCGACATGGTAGAATGCTTTCATGCTATAGGTTGCAATATGTCATTAAAACTACACTTTTTGGACTCACATCTGGACTTCTTTCCTCAAAACCTTGGTGCAATAAGTGACGAGCATGGGGAAAGGTGCCACCAGGACATTTCTATGTTTGAAAAACGTTTCAGTAGACGATGGAATGGAAGTATGCTAGCTGAGTATTGTTGGTCTATTGTCAGGGACACATCAACAGATGCCTACAAGAGGAAATGGTCAAAAAATCATTTTAGTGTATGTGTTTTCTGTACTCAAGTCTCATGTTTCATTTCTCTGTAATCAATTTGTATAAATATCAAAAGTGGGTCTCCTACCAAAATGGTACGTGATGGACCAATTTGGTTTTCAGATATGAGTCAAGCACCTTTTGTTTATACAGAATCACGCAGTTTCATCTAAAGGACAGAAAAAAGTTCAAATTTGTTGTGCAGTGTTATTGACCCTCAAAATTTAAATTTTGGTTTTAGTGGTTTTTTTCTTAGTGAAAAGATTTGGTAGTTTGATTTTGTTGTATTAACAGTCATTAAATTTTCTTTGACCCACTTTTGTAGGTTGGTTAAGGATTGTTGCATGGTTTTTTCTAGTTTTGTACTTTTGTTTTTTGGTTTTGAAGTTCGCATTACTAAGTCGTCAGCAACTAGTGCACACTTCACACCTGATTCTTGTATTTGTTGTGGCAGATCGTTAATAAATGTATTAAAAGCTGTAGTGCTGAGCACTGCACCTTGAGGTGAGCCACGGTGTACTTGTTTGTATTTAGATATATTTCTTCCATATCTGGTAGCAATAAAGCATTGTGTTAGGAAATGACAGCCATGAAAACATTGGACCTTGTGGGGGAAATTAAATTTGTGATTCTAAAAACCAATTTAACCTATTTGACACCATTCTTTCCATCACTTTTGCTATTAGGCTAGAGAGAGCTATTGGTCTATAATTTTTTATTTCTGATGCTGTTTTATGTTTCCTCAAAGTAGGACAATTATTGCTTTTCGCCAATGACATTTGTATTGTCTAGTTTTATATCAGCAATTACTGCTCTGTGACCAGAACTTGGGTCTTCTATAACTCGTTTTTTAATTTTTGAAACAATATCTGTTGTAGCTATCAAGAGGTCTGGGTTACTGCCTGCTCCAGAGTAATGTATGAAGGTTGTGGGATGTTCTTTATTATAAATCAGTTCAAAGGTTGTGGTATTCAAAAATTCTTCCACTGTCTTCCCTGTGGAATCCACTTTTTCATAACCCCATCTTTTGGAATGGGCATTGAAATCCCCAATTACGATTGTTTTATTTAATTGGTCAATAAGTGAGAGATCTGGTTCATTCCTGGGAGGACTGTAAATACTGTGCAAATGAAGATGTGTTTTGTTATTCCAAAAATTTAACTTTATTAATTCAGCTTTATCCATGTTATCCATTTCTTTGACAATATAAAAGGAAGATTTAATATCCTTTTTGACTCCAACTAATACTCCACTGCTTATCTGTCTATTTTTGGGTAGTAAGTGTAGTACAAATCCAGTAAAATTAAAGTATTTAAGTTGATCATTTGTTAGATTTACTTGTTATATGATAAATATATCTATGTTATAGTCAAATACAATTTTATTGAGCTCTATTCTTTTTATCTTCCTTTCATAGAAGTTTGAAAACAGTGTTGTTAGAATCAATTTAATTTAAAGGGTGAGTAATAATGGATAAATCAAATTACATAGAAAAAATGGAAACAATGCTAAATGATAGTAACTATGAAAAAATCAGCAAAAACCCACTAACCACTTGTGTTCAAACCTTTGAAAAAGCTATACAAAATTCCATCATAATACCAAACAAATATGCAATTAAACCAAATAACCCAACCGTACCTAGACTCTATGATTTACCCAAAATACACAAGCCAGACATCACCATGAGACCCATAATTAGCAGCATAGATTCACCAACTTACAAACTGGCAAAATGGCTATCTAATAAATTTAATTCATTTCCTAAATTCGAAAATTTAAGCATAAGAAACAGTTATGAACTAATAGAACACATCAAAGACTTCAAATTAACAGAAGAGGACACCCTTGTCTCCTTTGACGTAAAGTCACTATTCCCCAGTATACCAATAGAAAAAGTTCCATCACTGATCAAAAATTGGCTCAAATCACTTGGAATGTCATCATCAGAAATTGCAGAATACATAGAACTCACCAAATTATGCACAGAACAAAATTTCTTCCAGTTTCAAACAAAGTATTTCCGTCAAACTTCAGGTTTAGCAATGGGCAACCCTCTCTCACCATTCTTAGCAGATATTTACATGAGTTCATTGGAAATAAGGAATCACAAAAGGTTTCCAGTGGATGTTCAAACTCTGGCAGTAATACGTAGATGACATATTTGCAATAGTTCCAAAAAGACACATTAGTGATGCATTAAAACTTCTAAACATACAGGACAAAAGCATAAGTTTTACAGTGGAAGTGGAAAAAGATCATCAATTACCATTTTTAGATCTAAAATTAATCAAAAACAAGGATAGAATAAATTTCGGTATTCACAGAAAACCAACGCAGACAGACAACTACACAAAAGCTAATAGTTACAATCCAAGAAGCCACAAACAAGCAATTTTCAATAGTTTAACACATAGATTGGTGAACATCCCTCTTTCAGCAGAAGGATACAAAATAGAATATTACAAAATAACTGAAATAGCACAAAAAAAATGGCTTCCCCAAAGAATTAGATAAAAAAGTAAAACAAGCAGAAAAGGAAAAATTATTGAAAGAAGTTACAACTCTCACAGCAGCAAAAACAAAAATGACATTAAAAAAATTCACATGTCATCCATGGGGCTTTGATAAATTTAAAAAGGTGTTCAAGGAATACAACATTCAGCTAGCACCAGTAAACCATTACTCCATAAAAAACCTGCTACTTTCAAACATCAAAGATGCTATTCCACCTAACAAAAGATCCGGCATATACCAAATTGAATGCAGTGATTGTAATGAGGTATACATAGGAAAAACCAAAAGAAATTTAGAAATTAGATCCAAGGAACATGTTAGGAACATCAAGAGTAAACAATTAGAAAAATCAGCAGTTGCCTTTCACTTTTGGACAAAAGATCATGACATAAAGCCAGAACCGAAACTTCTCAAACACATAAGCGGAAAACAAGAACTGTCCACATGGGAACAAATCTTCATTTTAAAAAGTAGAAACCGAGTATTTAATTTCGACATTCCTCAAAAAGATATTTTCAGCAAGTTTCTTAAACCGTTACCAGAAGAAACATCAAAAGAAGCATCGCCATCCGCACCACGAAATACCATGGAAACCCAGTTATTGTCTGGTTGATAATGGAGGAAAGTTAACCTCCGAAATGTGTTCCTGAAAATTATAATGTAAGTGTTGTTTAGTGTTATTAATTATTGACTCACATTTTAAATTAAATCTATTCTTTTTGTTTGGGTGAGACCACCTGCGTGCCATTGAAGAATTCTGATATTATATCTTCTATTAATATAATGTTTTGGTTCTCATGAAGTAGTCCCAGCCCGGAGATCCGAATGGGGGACTATTTTAACTCCGGAACATTTTACCCCTCGAGGCATATTTCATAAATATTGAAGAGACTTAACAGTAAGAGTAACTGCTTTTAAGAGAGCACCATATTTTTATATTTTTATGTTTTGGCAGTTACATCGCTCTCTCACAACCCCCTGAATGTCTGGAGGACCACACCTGTCGTTGGTTTATGGGTCTCACTGACCTGACCGGGAGAGTTATCAAAATAAATTCACTGACCATATCCTCTGATTACCAATCAGAGGACATATTATATGCCATGATAGGTCAGCATGTTAGGGTTTAAGAGTCTATAGAGAAATGGAAAAGTTGGAAAAATAAAGACTCCCTAGCCCTCAGGAACCTTAATACCATTGAGGTCAGAAGAGAACAAGAGATGACCAAGGTAAGGTCAGATAGAAAAGCTACAGTGAGGAGCGAAACACCAGTAGGTGGAAGTAATGTTCTACTCAGCTTGGGTACCTTGTGGTCGCCATCCATGTATGCCCTAGACGGGGACTCCTGAGGGGTGTATATATATATATATATATATTTATAATTATATTTATATATTTATAATAGCACAAATATAAATTGTGCAGGTTAAATAACAGAAACAGTCAAAGGTTAGTTCATATGTATGTATTTATGGGAGATTATCTGAAAATGTGTATTTTAATATTTTTCCCTTCAAAATGTCTATTTTTATGTGCAATAAGATTTGATATTTATGCTCATGATCCTTTATTCAGAGTTTTAGCCTTTTTGTAGGCAGGTATTTGTTTGCAGAAAGAATATTTATTTACTTGAGAATTCACTCCATAGTTATGATAGTTCAACCTCCATATATGAAGTTGGTGTAAAGGTAGGGTATCTATTACATTTTTAAAAAGTTGTACTCATGTTTATCTGGAGTAAACAAGTTTCATATATTTTTTTTCTTGTTTTTCTTTTTACATGAAGATAATTTTTGTCTACAACTAAGTATATAAAAAATACAATTTAATGCATTCACAATTTATGCACATCAGAAAGTGTATTTTAAGTATGTAACAAATACTTTCTAAAGCACTTAAATAAATCTTACAGATATTGTTGTTCATTGTGTTATTTATAAAATGTCTACATTATGGTTTTAAGAAGGTCTAGGTACTCTTATACAAAAAGGAACCACAGCACACAAATACACTAATGAATTTACATGTCTTGAGGCAGTTTGAAGAACATTCTTTCACTCTTAGTTTTCCATATATTCACCGATTTTTTTTTTTTACATTTTGAACCTAATGTAATATCATTTAAAATCTAAAAACCATTTTTGTAATTTTTAAATTGTGAGTAACTGAATCACCCAACTCACACTAAGAACTGCCTATAACAGTCATTGTATTAGAATAATGGAAGTATAATTTTGATTTGAACTGCGTCTTACATGGATACTTATTTTCAATGACACTTGTTTTAACTAGGCATTCTTTTGAGGCAAGAAAAAGGCATTCTTGTAGACAAATGCGAACATTATTTCCACTCCTATGAATAAACATCATAGCCTGTTTGAATTTGTGGGCTAGCTTCTGGTTCTCCTTTTTCTTCTTTTGTTACATTGTACCCTATTTCATGATATCTTATGGGATATGTCAGTTGATTTCCTCGATCCCAAGTATATAGTTCCTGAGAAAATAACAACAGACAATTATTATAGTTGAATTCATTTTTTAATATAAGACACTTAAGAGTAACATCTGAATTCAAGACAACAATATTTTAAATAAAGTATTTATGAAACTAGAATTATGTAATAACATTAATACTCCAAGTAATATAAAAAAATATATTAAAATTAATTTATATAATTTGGATGTCAATCTATCAGTAAGAAACAAAGTATTAAACATTTATGGTGTTTGTTCAGTAGCTATTTAAGGTATGTGTTGAAAGCGTATTTTTAATTGCTTTCAATCTTAATGTAATTTGAGCATATCAAAAATATAGCTGTAATTTGCTGTTGATTATTTGAACCAGAAATCAAAATGCAGATTTAAATTTACAGCACTAAAACTTTCTAACTAAGCAACACTAAGAAATGAAATAAAAATATTTTTTTATTAATTGTAATTAACATTTAGGAATAAGAAGACAATTTATTCTCTACAATAGAGTCCCATCAGTCCAAAGCCAACTAATCCAAAAATCTGCCTAATCTGAACAGTGCTGGCAAAAATATCTACCAAATTTGTTTTGAATTTTAAAACAGAAAAAATTAAGATAAAGATTAAACTAGTTTTTTCAAGTAAAAATGTAAGTTTATTAGCACAGAAAAACAAGAAATAAATGCTACAGGAGTAAAAAGTAAATCTGTTGGCTATCTTACACACAAAAACTAAAAATTGAAGTCCTAGACCAACTAACAACGTGCATAACAGAGCTTGAATGCAATTGTTTTACGTTAATGACTTAACAAACTGGAAAGGCAAATCAACACTTAAGAAGTGAAGTCAGTGATGCAATGCACTGAAACGGCTTGAAGAGGCAATGTTTCACCAACTCCCATCCTGACTTTCACTAGGCAGATGCCAACAGTACTTACTATAAAAACATTACAGTAATTGGTTTTTGAGCCTCAGAATGTAGTTGTAAAATAAATTACAGCACCCTGTATTAATTTCCTACCTTCAACCATTTTAATGCTTAACACATATATGTTTAAGGTCAATATGTTATATTAGATGAAAATCCGACTCTACTGTATTATAACATAAAATTTACAATTGCATGCAAACATAAGTGTCATAAAGTTTCCTCTATAGAGGGTCCATATTTCCAAATATGGGAAGAATTTATAATGTTGTTGTTGTTTTCTAGTGCCTTGCATCTGGCAATGAAGCCATTAGCATTCGTGCTTTCCAATACTTTTGAACTGTAGTTTCTTCTGATCTTAATGCTTCACAGGTCTTCAAGTGGTCTTCGTTCATTTCTGCTGGATCGTTACACAGGACACATATTAGTGAGGCTGAGATACCTATTCTGTAGAGATGACTTGCCAAGCAGTCATGATTTGTCAATAGTCGGAAGGCTGCAACAGCTGTTTTCCTTGGTCTCTGGGGGATTATATCTGGGTTGGAAAGTAGTGTAATCCATTTTTTATCTTTGGCATTTGTTTCTATTTCTTGTAGATATGAATGACAAAAATTTTTTATGATCAAGCGTTTTATTGAGGAATATGAGAAATTGAATTTAGACTTTTGTTTTATTGTTGTGCCTTTCTTTGCAAGTGAGTCTGTAGCTTCGTTCCCCATGACCCCACAGTGTGCTGGAATCCATTGGAGATGAACAGTCTTATTAAATTTTTGGAGTTGTGTTAACATTTTGTAGCATTCTCTAATTTTTGTGGACTTCTTTGTAGTATTTGAACATATTCCCTGAATTGCAGCTTTAGAATCTGAAAGAATTACTGCCTTGTTAAATTTATTTAAGGGAAGATTTAATAATTGTCGGAGAGCAATGTATATAGCCTCTATTTCTCCATCATAATTTGTTGTGTCTCTGCCAACAGAATGATAAAAGGAAAAATGTGAACACGTAACTCCAGCTCCAGTAAGGTTTTCCTTCGAGGATCCATCAGTATATATGTGCAGCCATTCTTCTGTGGGATACCTAGTATTGATTGTTTCCAGAGCTAGAAGTTTTTGTATTTCTTTTGGTGTGTCTGATTTACTTATTTCCTCTATTAATTCCAAATTGAAGGTAGGTTGCAATAATTCCAATGGATTTTCTCTTATAAGTAGATTTTCTCTGGTGTTAGGAATGTTCAATTTGGATTTAATCTGTGTTACCTTTTCTAGGAAACTACTATGAGTTTTAAGGATTGAATGGGGGAGGTTCTCTTCTGTCCATTTAGAGTTTGGCAGTCATAACATTTTCTCATGTTGGAGCAATGCTTGTTCTTCTATTTTTGTTGTTATTGATGGGGTCCGTGTTAAGGCAAGCATGGCATCAATAGGTGTGGATTTAACTGCTCCAGTGATTAGGCGAAGAGCCTGATTTTGTATTTGTTCAAGTTTATTGATGTTAGCATTTGCTGCTGTTATTAAAGCTTCAGAACAGTACAAGAGGTTTGGTTTAATATACATTTTGTATGTTGTGTTAAGGACTCTCCTTGAGCAGCCCCATTTAGCACCAGCTAACCTTTTCAGGATTTGCAATTTCTTTTCAACCTTTTCTGAGATGTTTGTTATATGTTTTTTCCAACTTAGCTTTCTGTCGAAAGTGATGCCTAAGTATTTGGCATCATCAACTGCTTTGAGTGGTTTACCATTATAATTTATGCTAACATTAACTGGTTTGTATTTTAGTGTAAATAATTCATAATTTGTTTTTTCCACATTGATAGTCATGAGGTTTTTGGAGCTCCATTCATGTACTTTGTTTAGGGCTGTTTCTATTCTGTCTTTAATTAATAATGTAAGGGAGGAACATATTACCTATACAATTCTTTTCTGAACTACCTATACTACAAATTGCTTTCTGCTCATTTCTACAGGTCTTTTACTACAAACACTCGGTGAATACATAACCTTATTGTAGCACAACACAAACACACTAGAATACTGTAGCTGAATTAGCTCTTAAGTCCATATGCAAAAGTTAAAAGAGATGAACAGCACAACCACCTAATGGCAGGAAATGGTTATACATTGACAATGTACATTCTGGAGGAAATTGTAGCACGAGATTTGTTGTATAACAAACACTTGTTCTAAGAATTACCTTCATTCCATCACACAATGCCGGAGAAATGTGGTATTATTTGTTTTTTAAATATTTCTGCAATAATTATGCTTATTGTTTTTTTTTTAATTTCTGAAGTATGGAAGAAGTAAATTCTGTAAATAATAGCTTTTAATGCAAATATAGTGCAAAATAATGCATTGTATGTCAGATAAATATTTTATTACTGTTTATTAAGTAAATGATTTTAATACTATCTATTAGATGTGCTGTATGGGTAAATAAATGCAGAAGGAAAGATTTAGACCAAGCCTTTAAAATTCATAGTGCAGAATATAAACATCACCACATGTAAAGACCCCCATTTGTTTTCAGGATACAATGACCCTAATTTGAAAACTACGAGGAAATAAAAATAGATGATTTCTCATGTTCTTATTTCAGAAAGCAAGAGCAGAAGGTAGAATCAGACTGAAAAATTTAACATCAACCCAGTGAAAAAGAGGCAGGATAAAGCTGAGAAGAATGTAAGCCCAAAAGATCATAAAAAGGCTAAATTGTATCGACAACTGCCTATTACAAGGTAATGCCTTGCCTGTTACCTTGGAATACTTATCCCACACAGATATTAATATGACTATCCTACATTGGAACATATGTGGTATTAGAACACAACGACCAGAGCTTAAGCTTTTGCTCAAACAGAACGAACCCTTGGTCGCATATTTGCAAGAGACTAAGCTGCATTCTCAAGACACTTTCCATCTAAAGTGATACACTCCAGTATGGTGTGATGTTACACCAGAAGAGGGTGTTCCAGCACATTGCAGATGCTTGTCAGAAATGGCATATATATGCAATCTGTACCATTACGCTCTGATATATAATCAGTTACCGTAAGGATCCTACTGCCAGATATCCATTTCACAATTTGCAATTTATATTTGCCTCCATCCCATGACTTCTTGCACATTGATTTAGAAGATCTAGTTTCCCAGTTACCAACACCGTTTCTCTTGGTGGGAGACTTCAATGCGCACCACCCACTGTGGGGCTCAAGTTGCACTTGTGCGAGAGGCAAGCCCCTCGCTGACTTCCTGGATAGTTACAACCTAGCTCTGCTCAACACTGGAGAGCCTACAGTTATTTCTGACTCTTTCAATAGTTTTTCACACCTTGGTCTTGCAGTTTGTTCACCTCAGTTGGCAGTCTCCTTACATCTCTGTCATCTCTGATTTACACTCTAGTGACCACTTCTCATGTCTTATTAGTCCCTTAATGCAAGATATATGTTCCAAACATATGCCCAAATGGCATTTGGACCATGCCAACTGGAATCTTTACACACAGTTGGGTGTATTTACATACAACGAGCACGATTCAGTGAATGATTTGGAGCAGCATCTTATGGAAACGATTCTCTCTGCTGCTGAACAACGCATTCCGATGTCGACCTCACACTCCCATTGAGTTCCTGTGCGCTGGTGGATGGAAGAATGCTGGAATGCCATTTGTGCTTGAAGGCGAGCTCTTAGAGTTTTCCAACGTCACCCTACTTTGGATAACCTAATCCAATACAAGAAAACGCATGCCAAGTCCAGACAAATCATTAAGGATAGCAAACAGTCATCATGTAGCAAATTTGTAGCTTCATTTAACCGACACACACCTTCCTCGGTTGTGTGGGATAGGTTAAGGCATGTTGCAGGTCGATCGACCCATATACCAATTGCGGGACTGAAAACAGCCACAAGAACTGTTGTTGATTCATTTGAAGTGGCCAACATGTTTGGCAGTGCTTTTGCTCAAGTGCCTAGCTCAGAAAATTACTCCCTGAGTTCCTTCCAATTAAAACTCAGGCGGAACCTCAAGGCTTCGTGTTTTGTTCAAGAAACATAGAAGATTACAATTGCCTTTTCACCATGGCGGAGCTAGAACATTCTCTTAAATCTTCGCGATTATCAGCACCAGGACCGGACGGTATTCATATGAATTTGTTACAACAGCTCTCTCCTGAAGGAAAGGCATTCCTGCTCGAGGTCTATAATCATGTTTGGGTTGACAGTATAGTTCCAGAAAATTGATGGGAGGCCACTGTTATTCCCACCTTGAAGGCTGGAAAGGACCGTCATCTTCCCTCCGGCTATGGTCCTATTTCCCTCACCAGTTGCGTTTGCAAGGTGATGGAACGCATGATCAATGGACGATTGGTATGCTGGTTAGAGAGTCGTAACCTACTAACATCCAGTGTGGTTTTCGATGATGCCGTTCAAATGTTGACCATCTTGTGTCAATATCGACACAGATAATGGACGGCTTTATGAAGAACTGTCAAACTGTCGGCATATTTTTTAATCTTGAGAAGGCTTATGATACGTGCTGGTGGGCAGGGATTCTACGTTCTCTGTATGCCTGGAACATACGTGGACGCCTACCACTGTTCATTCAGGAGTTTATGAAGGACCACTTTTTCCGAGTAAGGTTCGGCTCGGATTTTTCTAATTATTTTGTTCAGGAGGAGGGAGTACCTCAGGATTTGGTACTAAGTGTCATGCTCTTTGCTATAGCAATTAACTCTACCTGGAAATGTGTTCCACCTGGAGTTTTGTCATGTCTATTCGTAGACAACTTCACTGTCTATTGCACTTCTCAGCACACGGCGTTCTTACAACGGCGCCTGCAGCAATGTTTGGACAACCTTAAAGAATGGAGCTCCAAAATCGGCTTCCATTTCTCAACTGAGAAGTCAATCTGCGTTAATTTCTGACATTGTAGGAGATGATTACCACCTTTGCTCCGTTTCGGTCCAGGTTTACTTCCCTTTGCAGATGAGACACGCTTCCCGGGTTTGATCTTGGACAGGAAGTTTAGTTGGTCGTCGCATATTGCACAGCTAAGAGCACAATGTGACCATTCCCTAAATATCATACGAGTACTAAATGGCAAATCATGGGAAGCAGATCGGAGAACTTTGTTGTAAATGTATTGCGCACTGATCCGATCCAAACTAGACCATCTGTGCTGAGAAGATTAGATGCGGTCCACAATAGGGGCATCCGCATGGCAATAGGTGCTTTTCCAACAAGCCCAGTGGTGAATCTTTATGCAGAGTCTGCAGAATCTCCTCTGCAATGACATTCTCTTGGCAAATTATGGTTGTGCGCTTAGATGTATGCCTAAGCACCCAACGTTTGCTTCTTTTTACACCACCATGCTAAGAGAACGGTATAGGAATAGCATCCTTAATCCTAAGCCAGCGGGGTTTTGTTTCCAAAATCTTCTAGAGAAGCATGAAATGGAACTGCCTAGGATGTTTGCCAAGGGCTAAACGCTTTACCTCCCTTGGCTATCTGGCATGCCCCATGTAGATCTTGGGATGACCATACACCGGAAGTCCACGATGCCTATTTCAAGTATTTGCACGTGTTTTTTAGAATTTTTGACAGGCTATACTGACCGTCTATGTATTTACACCGATGGGTCAAGAGCACCAACAGTGTTGATTGTGCTTATATTTATGGAACCAAACCACATTCATTCGGTTTTCCAAATAGCACTTCCATTTTTACTGAAGAGGTTTATGCCATTTACTGAGCCGTTTTGTATGTGCTCCATCGTAAATTAGGTGACTGCCTAATTTTGAGCAATTCCCTTAGTGCACTTCAGAGCCTTTGTGAGCTGCACAACTCCCACCCTATTGTACAACGTATCCAGAATGCCCTGCATGTTTTACACGCTTCTGGTGTTGACGTGGTGTGTACATGGATTACTGGTCATGTAGGTTTGCCGGGGAAAGAAATGGCAGATTTGGCAGCAAAGACGGCAACTACAGAACCCAGTATTACCATCTCACGTGTTACTTCGGAAGACTTTAGGCTTGAAGTGCGGAGAGCGGTGCTGTCGTCCTGGCACGAAGAGTGGTAGGCTCTCCGCGGTAATAAGCTTAGAGAAGTGGAAGAACTTCTGATAAGCTGGGTAACTTCCTGTCGCATAGCTTGCCACGAGGAGGTTAGTTTGGCTCATTTAAGAATAGGGCACTGCAATTTTTCACATGGTTACATATTTAAAAGGGACCTTGCCTCTCTATGTCCGCTGTGTGACAACCTTTTAACTGTCTGTCATGTGCTGCTCTCTAGTGCACCTTCGAGATTCTCTGCAGCTGCCTGCCAGACTTGCAGAGGTCTTAGCGGATGACAAAACAGCAGTTGATAGAGTTTTTAAGTTTTTAGTGGATTGTGATATCAATTTGAGGATTTAAAATTTTAGATATATTTTATGCTTTTTAACTTATTTATCACCTTGTTTTATATCTGGCTATTGCCACTGTTTTTTTAATTTTTGTGTATATTTTCCTTGTTGCTATTATTTTTATTTTTGAGTGAAATTTATATCTGGCTATTGCCATGAATCTTTTAGGGGCGCTGATGACGTCAAAGTTGAGTGCCCTTAAACCAAACCAATCAGCCAAATTCAACTTCGTAATATGATAATATTTCTGCAACAAAGTCTATTTTACACATGTAATCATTCGTGCACATTCTGAATGAAAATTCCAAAACTCTGGCTGCAATTCACTTCATCAAGAATGTCATAGAAATAATTTTCTTCCGAATCAACACATGATTTTATCCATTATAATATCCAATTTGTTTTTGCTCAGAATAAAGAATACTAAAATTACAAAGTGTGAAAGTAAAGTTCCTGACAGTAACATTGATGAATTGATAAAGATGCACCACTCTAAACATATTAGCTGCTTGTCACCAAGAAGTTTCCAAAGCATAGTTTCCAAATTTTTACTTTGGTAGCTGCACTCCATAGCTTTTAAATGAAAACTAGTAAATCATACGTATACATATTTTGATTTTGGAAATCTATGTTTGGATAACCTCAGAATGAAGAACCCATCGAAGAATAATTAAGAGGTTATAATAGTAATTTAATAAATGCCAAATTGCATTAAAAGCATACCTTATTTTTATGGTTATAGCCCACCATGGTTGTCCACCGGAAAGGATTAGTAAAAGGAAGATTCACATCCAGCAGTTTGTTTTTGTACAGATCCAAAGCAAATCTGAAAGTTTTAAGTTTTAACATAAGAACTAAGCAGACTGTGTATATAAATCTCATTTACTACTACAAACATGTATGTTGTTTACTGACGGAAAAGGTAGATTAAAAATCTGATGTGTTGCACTCACATGACTTTTCTCTACTCTTGTACTAATCATTCTCACAAACTCACAAACTCTTATTCCTATATATTCTTTATGTTAAGATAAACATTTGTACAAATTATCTTATTGCTTATTTCCTTGTAGGTGCAAGGGGAATATTAGAATACAGTAGGCTTTGTGCGATAGTCAAATGCTTTAAAGCTTTGAAATTCCGTTCTCTTTGCACACTTAACATAAAAAAATGAACAACGATATTCCATTTCACGAAAGTTTTAAGTTTTTCGGAACTCACACAATAACAAGGAGTATCTCTGAAATGGTTCACCTTACAAGAAAATTTATTTAGACATAAATTATGTATTTTAGCAAGATCTACATTTTTTGTATAGTATGATTTGGTCTATCTCTAATGGTTTACCAGTTATGCAAAAGTCATCCAGAGTAATTGTGACTACAGGGGCTATAGCCAGAAAGTTCAAGATATACATTTCATTTATCATAAAAATATCTTAAACATATGACATTTTAACCAAAATTGTTAGAGCCACTTTCAAGAAAATCAAAATTTTTCATGTAAAGGGTAGTTTAGCTTGCGGTTGTTTTCTTCAAAATCTTTGTGTCCCATCCTTGTAAGACATTAAACTTAAATACCAACTTTTGTTTTTAACCTACTTTTTGTTTTTGAGTTATGCTGTCCACAGACACACAGATTGACACACACATACATGGACCTTTCCTAAAAATTCTTTTTTTGGATTCAGGGGGGGTCTCAAAATATATATATCCGGTGAAATCTCGACATCAAATTTTTGGGTGGAACACAATACTTCCCCTACTTACCACTAGAGAAAGTAAAAATCAATACGAAAAGGAATATAATAATTTTTGGCCATGAGGAAGGAAGAGGAAAAAAGTGTTTGCAACAAGTAGAGGATACAATGAAAAAAAAATCTGATGTGCTGCACTCACATGACTTTCTCTACTCTTGTACTAACCATTCTTACAAACTCTTATTCCTATATCTTCTTCGGGTTACTTGACATAAACATTTGTACAAATTATTTTATTGCTTGTTTCCTTGTAGGTGCAAGGGGAATGTTAGAATATAGTAGGCTTTGTGCAATAGTCAAATCTTTTAAAGTTATGAGATTCCATTCTCTTTGCACACTTAACATATAAAAAAATGAACAATGGTGTTCCATTTCATGACAGTTTTAAGTTTTCTGAAACTCATACACATAATGAGGAATATCACCCTACATGAAAATTTATTCAGACATAAATTGTGTGTTTTAGGGAGATCTAAATTTTTTGTACATTAAGATTTTGTCTATCTCTTATGGTTTATGAGTTATTCAAAAGTCATCCAGAGTAAACAGGACTACATAGGCTATAGCCAAAAAATTCAAAATATACATTTCATTTGTCATCAAAATATCTTAAACCTATGACATTTTAATCAAAATCATTAGTCATTTTCAAGAAAATCAAAATTTTCGAAAAAGTTTCCAAGCAAAGGGTAGTTTAGGGTGGGGCTGTTTTCCTCAAAATCTTCATGTCACATCCTTGAAAGACATTAAACTTAAATACCACTTTGGTTTTTTAGCGACTTTTCGTTTTTGAGTTATGCTGTCCACAGACACACAGACCTATTACTAAAAATGCTTTTTTTGGATTCAGGGGGTCTCAAAACATATATTTCTGGTGAAATCTTGATATCGAATTTTCGGGTGGAATACAATACTTCCCCTACTTACCAGTAGAGAAAGTAATAAATTAAAGATAGAACTATCAGATTGAGAAGTTATTGGTTCCTTTAGAGTAGGAAGGCAAGGAACAAGCTTAAGACCCAGGTAGTGGAGCTCACAACAGTAAACTTTTAAATGGAGAATTTAAAGTTGCACACTTGTATATTTTTACTTTCCCTACTGAGCATAGTTTAAGTAGGGGAAGTATTTCATTCCATCTAAAATCTGATATTGAGATGTCGCCAAAAATACATGTTCTGGGACCCTCTGAATCTGAAAAGAGCATTTTTATAAAAAGATCTTGTATGTGTGAGTCAGTCAGTGTGTGTGCGCCTCTCAACAATATAACTCAAAAACATTAAATAGATTAAATAGTAAACATGGTATTTAAGTTCAGCATCTTTCAAGGATGAAGCACAAAGATTTTCCAGAAAATCCCTGCACCCCAGATTATCCTTTACATGGAAACATTTTGATTTTGTCAAAAATGACTTTCATAGTTTTGATTAAAATACCCTATGGTCAAGATATTCTTATGACAAAGGAAATGTATATCTTGAACAGGCATGGGAAGAGGAGTGACGGGAATGCAATCAAGTAATTACCCTCTCCACATACTGCATCAACAGATGCAGGCCATCTGTCTTTTCTGGTTCTGTTTATTTATGGATACACATGTCTTTACAAACAAGTTAAATTTCAAGGCGTGCATTGGCAGAACCAAATAGAAACATGATGTATTGGTTTTATGATATAGTAATGTAATCATAATCAAATAATTTTCTTTTGTAAGAGCAAACACGTTTTATTTTTACTAGGAACACAAAAGTACTTATATTTCCATTTGTCATGAAGTATCTTTTTACCTTGTTATGTGACATGATTTCACCACTAATGCAATTTGAGGGAGTGACTGCTTCTCTGAGGTACATAGATCACAGCAGAGGGTGTGGCCTTGTAGCTAACTGGTGTGTATGAGAGTGGACAGGTTTAAAACTATGATATATGGGAAATGACACATTGTGTCAGTTCTCCCCATCTATAGTCATGAATTCTCTGAGAATTGGATGATTTTTGCATAACTTGAAAGCCTTAAGTTATAGACAAAATCTTACTACATGAAAGGTGTAGATCTCATTAAAACATACAGTTAATGTGAAATACAATTTTTTGTCTTTTTGTGAAGTAAACCATTTTAGAGATAATCCTTGTTATTTGTCTGAATTTTCCAGTACTTATATTTTTCATATGGGAAGTCATTCATTTTTTGTCTCTTGGCCATGAAAAGAGAATGGAAGTTTAAAAGCCATCACATAAAAACAGCTTTAAAAGATTTTACTAAGTCTAGTGTATTCCGATACTCCCCTTGCACTACAAGAACATTAGATAGATGGACGGATGGACGGATGGACGGATGGACGGATCAATGGATGGACTGATGGATGGATAGATAGATATTTTATTTCACTGCTTAGGGCATGGCTGGGTGGCAGTGCTGTCAATACAATACAATACAATTTGTCAATATAATACAAAATTTGTCAGTATAATACAAATTGTCAATATAACACAAAGCTGTCAATATAGTACAATGTAATTCGTCAATATAATACAATGTAATTCAATATAATACAATGTAATTATTCCTGACAACAAGATTTGTGTAATATAGCACCTATAAAGCATTTCTTCTTAGCCTCTCTTTAAAACTATTTACACTTTGAGGCAAAGTCTCCAGTAACTCTATTGTCAAATTTTTCCAGTCCTCAATTGTTCTATTTGCAAAGGAAAATTTACCTACATCAGTTTTCTGTTCCCTGTTTCTTATTTTTTTGGGTGCTCATTTCTCCCCCTTTATGATGGGGTTAACAACTGCTTTGTTATGTCCTTCCATGCAGATTTGCCCTTATATGCTCTAAAAATTGCACATAGCCTTGCCCGTTTTCTAGACGTTTCTCTAGTGTTTCCCAAGAGGTAACAGTATCTGTAGGATTTTTAAATGTTTTCCTCTGTCTACAAATTTAGCAATAAGATAAATTTTGCAGATCTTTATCTCAATTAATACGAAGTAGAGGGAGTAACAAACAGGCACGGATCCAGGGGGGTGTCAGGGATCCCGGGCCCCCCTGTCATATCCAACTTTATTGCTATAAATGCTATATGTGTGTTACCTCATCATCACGCAAAATGGCCAAACCGATTTCTATGAAAATTGGTATATGTACTATCTTTGGTAGTTGGTCCCGCTTAAAGGATAGACCACTGAGGTGGAAGGTTTCTAATGTGGCCCAAATTTAATAAATCAAAATAACTTCCCTTTTTTTGGGAGTTTTTGCAAAACTGTTCTGTAGCAAATGTTTTCACCCACAATGTTAAGTTTTGTAATAAGCAACATTTTGATTGGACTAACATGCTGACCTGTCATGGCATGTAATACGTCCTCTGATTGGTAATCAGAGGACATGGTCGGTGAATTTATTTTGATAATTCTCCCGGTCAGGTCGGTGAGACCCGTAAACCAACGACAGGTGTGGTCCTCCAGACATTCTGGGGGTTGTGAGAGAGCGATGTGACCGCCAAAA